>SRMA01026635.1:0-95000 GCA_007224835.1 Danionella cerebrum | reverse complement strand
GATGTTTTCTCCCAATGTAAGTCGCTTTGGATAAAAGCATCTGATAAATACATAAGTGTAAATGTAAATGTAGATGCTCAAAACTGGGGGTGGGGCTATAGACATGTTACATATACTTGAAACTATATATATATATATATATATATATATACACACACACACTCACTAAAGGGGGCGTGGTTATGGACTCATAACAGTTGCTCTACTTCGAAGGCAGGGGGCGCTGGAGTTAAACCGTACAGTGCTGTGTAGAATTGTTCAGGTTTCACACAAAGCAGGGGTTAAATTGCTCTTCGGGAGATCTCCCCTCTATCCTCCATTGCTCCAGAATCACATCTCTATTTTCGGAGCTTTAGCGGGTCAGCTGAATTTAATGCTCTCTTATTGCCAGTTCAGGCTAAGCTAGCTCCACAAAGCTGGTTTTGATGGACCACCCTGCTCTAACCATCGCCTCGGGCGCTCAAATCCCTCACTAAAACCCTTGCTTACTCAGTAGGGGATGAGTTTTGGAGACTCACAGCACTGTTTTCTTGAGTAGCCACTAAAATAAAAACTGAATGAAACAGTGAAAGGTTTGGATTAGAATGAAAGACATAATTCAGCCAAAAACTAAACGACACTATTCCTTTAACTTCTCCGAAGCGTATTCATTTCTGCCTGGTATGAATGCGAAGGAATATGCTTTGAAGCACCTTTAGTAAACTCTTCACTTGAACAGAATACGATATTTCACACATAATCAGCAAGACTCGTGCCGGCACCAGAACAGTGCTGACCGCTTGCTTTTCATGAATCAAAAGGTTCACGCTGCGATCTCGACTGATGCAGATCCACGGGTCAATCTTGACCTCGGTTCATCTTTCATCTGTGATCTTGCTTGCATTGAGAGTCCCTCAGAACAGGGCTCTCCGGTTTGTTGTAAACACACAGTCCAGATACCAACCAGAGCCATGTCTCATGCTATCAACTGTGCTCCTCAACGTTTCTAGATATACTTCTGCTGGAGTAAGAAACCAAATCAGTTCTTCTGCTTTCACCAGAGTCGCTTTACTGCAGTGAAAGTCGCCTGAACTTTTGCTGTTTCTCATCGCAAAGCAAAGATGAGGACATTCACAGGAGAGAGCTGCAATTCATGGTCTGAACTCTCTCTCTCTCTCTCTCTCTCTCTCTCTCTGAGCTGAAACAATACAGCACTGCTGCCAAAAAACAAAGCTGCACATTTTCAAGAGCAAGGCAATTTCTCCTTAATGAAAGCCAGATCGACTAAACAGAGATAGAGAGAGAGAGAGAGAGAGAGAGAGAGAGAGAGAAAGCAGGGGCGTCAGAGATGCACGTCCGCTCATTCGACACTGTAAGAGTTTTGGTTTGGATGGCTTCTTTCTGCCTCTTCCATCACGGTCCCTGAGACAAGCTCAACACATGCTTCTTGTTCTGTTTCCTAAAGATTTCCTTTCACACCGTCTGCAATCCCCATCAAGAGCAGGCTCACACCAGGCTCAGGCCAATCTTGGATCAGACACAGTCAAGACTCAGATCAGACTCAGACCAGGCTCAGATCCGGCTTGATATAGAGCACTGGTATATTACTATAAAGTAATTATTCCTGGTTGAGGTTAATCACTGAGCAGGATGTTGGTCACCGGTCCATCACTAACACCAGCAACATTCACATTCTGTCCGACACAAACACATCTGAATGTTCTTCTGATAAAACCACTGAGGAGCTCATCTATATCTCTTAAACCCGTGCATACCAGTTACAATCAGACTTTACATTGCTACTGGTCACATGAGAGTGTGGTTACAGGGAGCTTGGAAAAGAAACCTCTATGGAGGATCTGCGGGAGACAATTAAGGTTTGTTTAAATAAACATGAATAGAAAATAACAGTGGAGCAGGAGGTAGAGCTGCTGCCGATTCGAGGCCTCTGAGAAAACGTAAATATCATTCTTACTGAACAGAATGATTGTAAACAGCTATAGTCATTTACAAGAAAGCATATGATGTTTTAATAGTTTCATTTGACCAACGTTCCACCAAATTCAAGAAGTGCTCCTCAAAACATGTGAGTGGAGATGTGCCGGCTGGCTGCTGACGGCTCTAGATCCACGGCACACTGAACTCTGTTAATCTCATGGAACCTCAAGAAATGAAAACTAGAACAATATGGAACCGTTAAAAGACATTAAATGAAAATAAAGAGATGTGAAATGATTGCACACACTGGCTGCAAGACAAACAGGGTTCAGAGAGGAGCAGAGAACTACAAAACAGTTTTTTTGATGGACACGTTCTGAAAAAAGCTGCTAAAAGTTGCAAGTGAATCTGATTGCATCGTGCGGTTAAGAGGGCACGTGTGGATCGAGCCGTGCAGCTCCTTCGAGATTATTGGTCACCTCACTCTTCTGGGTACAGTACAACGTGCATCCGATCAATCTGCTGTTGAAACAAGCTCTCGCAATCACAAGGAATAACACGAGGAGTCAACTGTAACTTAAAACAACGCGACTCAAAAACACGCTAGCATTAGGTTTAGGGTTCAACGCTACTGCCTCATTTGGGTTGACGCTGTAGCAATGAAGCCACCAACAGTATTGTAGAATGGTTGAGGACGGCCCGGTGCCCCTTCCACTACAATCAGACCCCTCTCTAAAGTTGTGCAAACAAACTAAACGTGTTTTGCAGCTCATTTTGAGTTTTTTCAATGTAGGCCGCCACTCATCTTTCACTCAGAAATGCAAACTCGAAATTGTGTTCAGCTCATTTCTTTTAATGTGTCGCTTGAGTTGATCTCTACTCCCCTACGATCCACAAAGATCAAGTTTATCATCACAAACCCAGCTCAAACCGAATAACCCAGCGTTCACTCACCTCGACATGCTGTGTTCTGGGTAGATTTCCGTCAGATTCGATAGCGTAGACATCCAGCGAGTACAGATCCGCTCCCTGCTCCCGATCCAGCTCTGCCGCCGTCTGGATCAACCCCGACTGACGTCCAATCATGAACAGCCGACCCACCGGCTTCCCTCCGCTCCGAACCGAAACAATAAAATACTCCACTTTAGATCCACGGGGACTCGTGGCGTCCAGAGAGATCACGCTGGTCCCCGCCGGCTGGCCTTCTTTGAGGCTGCTGATGTATTTGGGTTGGGAGAACACGGGTCCGTTTGAGCCCTGAAGAAGGATGGTCAGTTCCGTGCGGGAGCTTTTTCGATCGCTCCCGTGATCTGTAGCAGACACAGTTAAGCTGTATGCGAGTTTCGTTGGGATCAGCTGAGCTGCGAGTCTGATATCTCCGCTATAGCGATCCATCATGAACGTGTCAGAATCTCCCTTCACAAGCTCGTACTCCACCTCTCCATTCGCACCCTCATCAGGGTCAAAGGCGGCCACTGTGGTCAAAATTGAACCAATCATTGTGTTTGTTTCGGCTACAAGTGCATCCTGGGAAATAAACAGAGGGATGTTATCGTTTTGATCGGTTATCCATATTGTGACATTTTTTAGAGCATAACGTCGGAATTCTGCTGGCACGGCTTGATCAACGGCTTTGATGGTGAGCTCAAACAGGTTTGAGAACTCTCGGTCGATTTCTTTATTGGTGTAGATGATCCCAGAAGCAGCATCGATGCGGAAATGTCCCCCGCGAGGAGTTTGGTGAATGATGGAGTACACAAGAAGCCCGTTGATATCAGCATCCGTGTCGTGAGCCGTCACAGTTAGGACAGAGGTCGATAGAGGGAGGTTTTCAGGAATGGATTTGAAGATGTCTCCTGGCGTAAACACTGGGGGGTTGTCGTTAAAATCCCTCACGTGGATGATCACAGGGATTGAGGAGGATCTCGCTGGCCTTCCGCTATCTTGAGCGCTGACGTTGAGTTTGTAGAGTGATTGCGTCTCATAATCGAGTTTTTTGACCAGGAATATGCTGCCGGTGTTGGGACTGATGCTGAACGTGCCGTGGTTGTTGCTGGCGGAGATGCTGTATGTGATTTCCGCATTCGAGCCGGAGTCAGAGTCAGAAGCGGATACGGAGACGACCAGCTCTCCAATTCGCATGTTTTCGAGCACATCAATAGTGAGGGTGGATTTTGGAAATGACGGTGAGTTATCGTTATCGTCCAGAATGCTGACGCTCAGAACACACGTGGAAGACAGCGGCACGGCCCCAGAGTCCTCTGCGATGATTTTTAGGGAGTAAAGAGGAGTCGTTTCAAAGTCGAGTTTGCCTACAAGCGTAACTTGACCAGAATTAGCGTCGATGCTGAACTGCTTCTCCTCGTTACCCTCAAGGATTTCATACCGAACGAGGCCGTTGCTGTTCTCATCGACATCCGAAGCTGAAACTCGGAGCAGCTGCGTCAGATTCACGGCAGATTCTGCGATAGAGGCTTGGTAGATGTCTTTGCTGAATTTGGGGGGGTTGTCATTTATATCCTGGATGTAGACTTGAACTTTAGCTTGGTCTTTGAGAGGTTTTGAAAGCCCCTGGTCAGAAGAAACCACTGTGAAGCTGAACACCGCCGCTCCTCGTTCTCTCATCAGGGATTCGCGATCCAGTCGCAGCGTGCTAGTTAACACACCACTGATGGCATTGAGCTCAAAGTTAGTTTGTGGAGTTTCAAATGAGTAGCGTACTTCACAATTGGGCCCGAAGTCTTTATCTTCAGCAAAAACCTGGCCAACAAAGGATCCTGTCGGCTGCTCTTCCTGGAAGTGGAACACGTAGTTGGTGCTGTTAAAGAGTGGACGGTTGTCGTTGATGTCTTCCAGGAGGATGGTCACATTTACACTAGCGCTTAGCGGCTCCACAGCTTGATCTTTGGCCCTCACTACTAGAACATATCTATCTTGAACTTCTCTGTCCAAATCAGCTTTAATATAAAGCTGACCATCTGGGAAAATCCCAAAAACGTCGTTTGTGTTTCCGCTGCTGATATCATACGTGATCTCCCCATTAACTCCAGAGTCTTTATCACTGGCCCGCACCATAAAAAAGCGATTGTTTACAGACTCAGATTCCGATATTGTGACTTCGTAAGAGAGCTGGTCGAAAACTGGGGCGTTATCGTTGACGTCATAGACGCTGATGGTGAGAATCAGGCTGGAGGAGCGCTGAGGGACCCCGAGATCAGACGCCATGACCTCCAGCGTATAAGAACTGGTGGTGACCTCCAGGGGACCAGCGAGGGAGATCAGCCCATGCCTCTCGTTGATGTGAAACAGGTTTTCGGGGTTCCGTTTGATGCTGTACACAATCATTCCATTGGTGCCCTCATCTGGATCAGAGGCTTTTGCCTGGAATATCTGATGCCCCGTGGCCCAGTTCTCCACAGCGCTAACATGCTCGACGCCGTGAATGAAATGAGGCGCGTTATCATTCAAATCCTTCACTGTGATGTTAACCAAGGCCTCCCCTGTGACCTCCCCAGACCTCGCGATCACTCTAAGCTGGTAAAACTCCTGCTCCTCTCTATCTATCAGGCCTGAGGCTGTGATGTGTCCTGTGCTGCTTTTAATAGCAAACAGACTGCGCTGGTCGCCTGATGCGATCAGATAAGTGATATTTGTGCTCAGGTCCACCGTGGTAGCTGAAACTGTGCCAATGATGGAGTCGGGGGGCACATTCTCAAACATCACAAAGCTGTACTCTCTCTGACTGAACTCCAGCGGGTTATCCTGTGTATCTACAACAGTGATTGTGACGGTGGCCGGGGTGTGCGAGTGCAAACCGCCTCCATCTGTGGCTGAGATCTGGAGAGTGTAGGCTGTTCTCTCTTCTCTGTCAAGAGATGCTAATGTTGTGATTTTTCCAGAGCTGCTGCTGATGTGAAACTTGTGAGAGTCACCAGCTGTGATGGTGTATTTCACAGTGCCATTGTGACCCAGATCCGGGTCTGAGGCGGTCACGGTGGTCACAAATGACCCGGAGGGCTCGTTTTCTTTAATATTGGCAAAGTACTGCACTGGGTAAAACACGGGGCTGTTGTCGTTCACATCCTTTAGCGTGATGTTGACTTTGCAAACAGAGTAAAGCGGTGGTGTGCCTGCATCTGTAGCTTTGATGTGCAATAAAAAAGAGCTCTCCTCTTCTCGGTCTAACTCTACGGCCGCGCTCAATCGTCCTGATGTGGCATCTAAAGTAAATTTATTCTGAACGCTCACAGGAGTTTCTAAATCGAACGCGAAATGGATCGTTCCATTGTCCCCAAGATCTGAATCTGTGGCAGAGAGCACCACAAGCTCAGTTCCAGCCGGTGAATGCTCGACTGGTGAAACGTGATAAGTGCTTTGTGTAAAAGTGGGGACCTGATCATTAACGTCTGTGATATTCACGATCAGTTTGGTGTAGGAAACCTTGGGCTGCAAGCCTTGGTCCTTTGCACTGATGTTAAGCACGACTTCAGATGCTATTTCCCTATTGAGCTCAGCCGCGCTCGTCACCAAGCCGCTGTTCTCGCTAATAGCAAACCAGCCCAAACTGTTTCCAGACACCAGCGAGTAGCGGAGGTTGGCGTTCTGCCCGGAGTCCCCATCTGTGGCTGAGACGCCTCTAATATAGCTGCCTATAGGAATGTCCTCACTTATGTCGACTCTATAAGCTGCTTCCTGAAATATGGGCGGATGGTCGTTAATGTCGTTCACGAATATGACCAAGCTGGCAAACGAAGAGCGAGAGAGAGGCCTGCCGTTGTCTGAGACTGAAACCGTGAGGTTGTAGGAGGATATTCGCTCGCGGTCTAACACACTGGCCACTTTGATTAGACTCAGATTGGGGACAGGAGAACCGTGCACCTCAAAGTGTCGTTGCTCATTCCCTCCGAGAATAGAGACGGAGATGTTGCCGTTGGCAGAGGACGAATCTGAATCTGACACAGTTAGCAATGCGACCACAGTTCCAATTTGAGCATTTTCGTCCACAGAGGCGAACCTAGATGTTGTCGGGAAGTAGCGGAACTTAACTACAGGGTCATTATCGTTAACATCGAGCAGCTTGATGGTAGCTTCAGCTCTCCCTGAGAGAGAGGGAACTCCATTATCTACAGCATGAATGGTGAGCGAGTACTCTTTCTTGGCCTCATAATCCAACCCCTCCTTTATCACAACAATCCCAGCCTTGGGGTCTATCTGAAAAGGAGTTCCTTCGTCTAAAAAGTAGGTGATGTCAGCGTTCGCCCCCTCGTCCAGATCTGAGGCAGTGATCCGAAGCACACTGGAGCCAGTGGAAGCATCCTCAAACACACTGGTCTGATACTGGTCCTGGTCGAACACCGGAGGATTGTCATTTATATCCTGAATGGTGACATTCACCTGCAAATAGCCAAACTTTTTAGGCTCCCCTTTGTCCTCCACTTGTACGAGAAGCTGGTAAGAGGGGGTGACTTCTCTGTCCAGTCCCCCGGTGGACACGAGGTGCAGAAATGCGCCCTCTCCGCTCGGGTTGACAGTGATGTCCAGTCTGAACTTGCGGTGCTCGTTTCCGCGGATGATCCGGTATGTGGTGTGATCCACCCCGTTGCTCCCGATGTCTGCGTCGGTGGCCGTGTCTAGGATCACCTGGCGCCCGCTGCTCGCGTCCTCTTTAAATGAAACCACTATGGAGGCGTCGGGGAACACGGGCGCGTTGTCGTTGATATCCAAAACTACAATGCGCACCTCGGTGGGGTAGGTGGGCTGGCTGGAGAGCACCACCACATTGATGATGTTCCCCGGCAGAACTTCCCGGTCGATCACGGAGGAGGTGTAGATGACTCCCGTCGAGGCGTTGATGGAAAACAGTTTGTGCTGCTCGCTGAATCTGTACGTGAACGCGGGCTTGGTTTCGATGGTGCCCACGTAGGTGCCCACCGGCTGCTCCTCCAGCACCGAGAACTCCTGCCGAACTTGACTGGAGTGCGAAGAGCGCAAAAAAGTCCACATAACGAATAAAACGAGGCGAAGAAGGGCACCTGAACGCGCCATGCTAGCGGATCCGGCCGGGGCTTTCCCGAGCCCGGTACATTCGCCTCAGACTCGCAGCATTGTATCCGAGTCCGTGGAACAGAGCGCGAGGAGTCCCGCGCCGTCTTTGATGTGTTTCCGTCAACTCGCGGGGAAACGTTCCAGCTTGTTGCTCCGTGGGAAATCAGTTCGAATCCGTTACTCGGTTTTTTCACGAGAATCCTGGCAGGGAAACTCCGCGCGTCCCTCGGGATGATGAAGGTGATGGCGCTCCGCTGTGAGTTTCTGAAAACTTTTCTCTCTGCAAAGTGATCCACGAGAGACTCTCCAGAAGGAACGGAGCGCGGGCTCTGCTATTCTCCCGGTGAAGCTGATGCGGGATGTCCCACGGAATAACGGAGAACAAACTTCTCCACGGAGAACAAAAGCCCAAGTTGAGAAAAGTCCCGCCCTCCTGATCGCCCATTGGCCGGCTCCGGCTGAGCTCGTCTCCCTCAAGCTCCGAGTTCTATTGTGCGCTCCTCCACTCGCGCTCTGATTGGATCAGAGAGCTGTCAATCACGGTTATTCTAGGAGCGCTGCGCTCCAGGTATTGAATGCACCGTTATGTGAACATTACAACTAACTCTATTTTAACCCGTTTGATCGCTCTTTAAGGAGCTTAAAGCGTATCAGAAATAGATGTTCTATTTTTAAAAGTTCACAATTCTGAAACACATGACAAACCTCACACAAAATCGGTTCAGACTAAAATAACATTTCTTGTTTGTGACTGAAATGTATTTCTGTTTTGTATTTGCCGTTCATTGTGATATGTTATTCCAAATTATTAAAAAAAATTTATGAATCGACTAAATTAATGGATTCAGTCAAGAACTATACACTTGATTTACTGTCTGCACATTTCCAAAATCCATTCACAAAAGTATTCAGCAGTAAAACATTCTATTAATTGCATTTATACTTATACTTTTTAATATACTTTTCATTAAACGTGTTTGATTTTTTTATTTTTTTTTGGTCGATACAATGAGCTAGATTAATTTAATTAACTTTAGCATTTATTAATAATTAATTGTCATATGAGTTAAAGTGTAACCTTAAGTAAAGGAATGTTAACGCTCAGAAAATCAATAAAATAAATAATTGAGGTAGCAGCAATTCTCTGGAATGGTAGCAGAGCGCCACCTGCAGGAGACTCTCTTTAACGAGATCAAACGGAGCAGATTTATTTTTAACAAAAGCAGACTGTTATTGATATTTATTCACGCAATCTGGTAAATTATCAAATAGTTATTTACAGAAACACTTTTGAAAAATAATCCAAAAAACAAAAAAAAAGTTATATATTTTTTAACTCGTATACATATATAATGCTTTCTTACTTTATTTCAGTAATTATAAATGTATTTTACTTATTTGGAAATATGTATTTGTACATTTTTTTAATTGATTTATTTAAAATACATGTATATGTGTTGATTATGTATTGGTCTGTATTCGTAGATACGTAATTATGACCTAATTCATTAATTTATGGATTTTAAAAATTATTTTTTATTTTACTTACTTACTCACTTACTTACTTACTAAATTATTTCATTGGGGTTTATATTCGTTTGTTTTAAATGTAATTAAATATTCGTTCATTTTTAAACCCGCTTTCTCCCTTTCGGGGTCGTGGGGGTCTGCACATCAGGCCAGAGGCGGGGGGTACACCCTGGACAGGTCCATCACAGGGCAACACACACATTCTCACCGAAGGGGACTTTAGATTCTTCGATGAGCCTGACGCATGTTTTGGGGATTGTGGAGGACACCTGGAGGAACGTGCGAACTCTTTTCTATTGTACTCCTTAATTTCTTTTGAATTATTGTATTATTTTTTTGATAATTAACTTTACTGGATTACTTATACATCTGTTCATTCACTACGTTTTCGAATGTATTTTATAAATTAATAAATGTATTAACTAATTTAACTGATGGATTAACTTATCTGCGAGGACTGGCGACCGGTCCATGGTGTACCCCCAGTGCGCGCTGGAGAAAGGCACCGGCAGACCCCCGTGACCCCGAAAATAAACTAATAAACCACAATTGGAAAACGAATGAATGAATATTAACTTATTTAATCACACATTAAATACAATTATTTATATTTTGGTTACTTTTGAATTACAAATAGATAATCTCAGTAACCTCGTAACTAGTCATACTTTGTAATATAGTTTACACATGCTTCGTTTCATTTCTTTTTATATATTTATTTATTTGTATGGGTTAGAGACTGTGGCAGTAAAGAAGAGACAAGAGGCAGAGCTGGAAGTAGCAGAGATGAGGATGTTGAGGTTCAGTTTAGGAGTGACGAGGATGGACAAGATTAGGAACGAGCACATCAGAGGGACAGCTCAGGTTGGTTGGTTTGGAGACAAAGTCAGAGAGGCCAGGTTGAGATGGTTTGGACATGTGCAGAGGAGGGATAGTGGTTATATTGGAAGAAGGATGCTGGAGATGGAGATGCCAGGCAAGAGGTCAAGAGGAAGACCAAAGACGAGATATATGGATGTGCTGAAAGAGGACATGAAGGTAGTTGGTGCAAGAGTAGAGGATACTGAGGACAGAGTTAGGTGGAAAAGGATGATTCGCTGTGGAGACCCCTAAACTGGGAACAGCCGAAAGTAAAAGAAGATTTATTTGTATGCATTTTGCTTACTTTGAAATATTTAACTTATTTGTGCATTTGCAAATTTATTTAGAAAGTAACCTGTTATATATATAGGTTATTTTCTTTACAAATTGAGTTCGAGCAGCTAACGTTACAATCACGTGACCCACACGCGTCAGGAGCGTCTCCTTCAGGTGCTTCTGGATGGAGTGGAAGGTGCTGTAGAAGACCAACTCCGAAAAGTTCTCAATCCGTGAATAATTCACAATTTAACAGATTTTATTTTTAGTGCCAAACAAGATTCTGTGCGCAAAAAAAAAAAATCAAATTATCGAGCCAGTTTTATCTTTTAAAACAAAACCCTTCTAACAGTCCTGCCCCGGGTAATATGGCGGAGGCGTTGACGTTTACTTACACCGACTCATAGATGGCGCGTTTTCATTTCAAAGACACAATATGTAATGTTTTTCCTTAAAACTGTAATACTGTATAAAAATGATTATTCTCGAACGAGAGAGAAACGGCATGTTTTCCATCGGTGAAGTGCGAGTGTGTCCACCAGGGGTCAGTGAATCCCTTAAGAATATCTTCAAAACCCTGAACCTGGAGAAGTCCTTGGTTCCTCAGAGACAACTGTAAGAAGGCCGTGTACAGAGGAGCGGAACTCTCTATAAACCTCATTTTTCTCCTCCTCAAAAAACCTCTTCAGTTGCTGCTGCTTACCTTTTATAGGGTTTCCGGCCCTTTAGATGCTACAGGAGCAGGAAGAGAACCAATGAATATGAAACCCGTCTCCGACCGTGCGGCCAGTGAGAAGCTCTGATTGGAAACCGAATGCTTTTGATCTCGGTGATAATGCCGCAGACCGAGCGGAGCGCGGACGGCTGTTAAGAGTGAACCGATGCTGAAGACTCCTCCCCCTCGGTGTTAATTAAACTCGTTGCGTCCACCATTCACTTTCCTAGACTAAAAGCAGCCTTTTAGCTTGAGCAGAGCATTGGGGGAAATTTCAAAAACTCGATTTTACGGGTACGGTCCCTGTGATCTTCAGCTGAGTGGAAATGATCAGGTTTTGCGTCCCTGATCAGGAAAACTCGGGTTTCTAGTTTACTCCTCACTTAAAGCATTCTGACTCGTAATAGCACGGATCTCCTCTGTCAGAAGAGATACTCTCTCGGGGCAGTTTCTTCACTTCTGTTTTGTTTCATTTGAACAGGAAGTAGTTGAAGGAGAGTGGATTCTTTCGAGGAATCTTTCAAACAGTCAAGGATCTGGACGCAGTGAGAAGCAGATATGTTTATTAGGCAACATTACCGGAAGCTACATCTCAGGATCTCTTTGAAATGAGTTATTTACACGTCTGTAGATGAACACCAGGCTCCTCAGAACGGGACGAGGGCTTCCAGATACCAGCTGCTTATGGATCTGAGCTCAGGAAGGGAGCTCTGCGTTCAATCAGCACAGCTCTACATAATAAAAGTCCTGTGTAATAAAGAACAGTTGAGGAGCTCCACCCAGTCCTCACGGCACACAGAGGTCACACACGGCTTGGTGACACCAGATCCAGCTTCAGAAGAGCCGGCTTCATTCTGTACTTAACTTTGGCTTGAGGCAAATACATTTCAAAAGCTCATCGTGAGAAGCACTGGGACCTTTCCTCAAGTCTCTGACAAAATAAAGCGCGTAAGATGCCTGCTGAGATCTCGGCCTTTAGCACCAAACTCTCTGTAATCACTTCTCACCAGAGCTTCAGGAAACTGTTCCCAGCACTGCAGGCTGTGAAAGAGCAAGTTCCTCTGAGTTCTTAGTTTTTCATATTGTCAGTATGGGTCCTGGGTGTGAACCATTCCTTGGAAACAGAGGGAACCAAGGCTGAAATATCAGGAACACCTGAAGTGCTGGGAATCCTCCTCCTTGAAGCTCTGTGAGAAGATACTTTAATAATTTCCTAAATGTTGGAACAGCATTCTCCTCTAGATGGACTTGAGATCTGACCCTGCTCCAGCTCTTAGAAGAGTCCGGAAGCTGTGTGTGAAACGCAGCTCCGGCGCGGTGTCCCTCGTCAAGGACTCCTGGTGGATCTAAAGAGCAGGAGACCCATCATTAATATGTTAATGAGCTTATAGCCACACCTGAACCAGGGACTCGCTGATCTGAGACCTGCAGCAGCATCAGATCTGATGGAGGAATCTTGTTTTGTGAATAGAACATTGCCTCAAGGACCTGAACTTGGTTTGCTTCACATTCAAACATTTCAAGAATTCGGGTCGAAGAACTAAAAATAAAGCAAAGGTCCCACGGGGACTAAACGAACCAGATGAGGCCAGTCCCTGAAACAACATTAGTGCGCCGCAGACGTCTGGTGCTCAGGAGTACGTGAGTCAGACACACAACCAAACATAGCACCATGAGCTGAGCACAGCACCAGCACCAAATAAATACGAGCCAGGAGTAAACTGGTTTAGTAAGAACCGGAAGAACTGCAGCCGGTGACGGACTGACGGGTTCCACCGGTGCTCCAGACACAATGACATTAACTCTTTTGCAAAAGCAAACTCTGATATAAAAACAGCATTAAAGCCAAAAACAAAAGAAAGTGCATCCACTGCCAATTAAATATTAATGCATTAAATTAAAAGCATCCGTGTGCATCACGTCGCCAGAGGAGACTTCCGCTCTCCCTCTCACGGTGGAAATGGCTTCAGTTCTTCCACAGATGAAAGCATCGTCTTTGGCCGCTGCGAGGTTAAGACATCTGCAACGACATCAGAACAATTCACCTCAGAGTCTGAGATCTTCTCCATCACCCGTGTTTCTGTTACCGATGGATGAAACCATCTTCACAAACAGAGACGGAAACGCTCTTTCCTTCTCTTGCTACAACCTTTAGAGCCCACCTCCACTCACCATTCGCTGGAGGAAACGGTTTGTTTGATGCAACAGTAAAACCGAACATGAATCTGAATAACATGAGAACGCAACGAAAGAACAGCTGCACCGATCGGTGAACTTGAGCTTTTGTTGTTCCTCGAGCTTCTTCACAAGGAGTTTGAGTGAAGCCAGTAACCCGGCGAATCGTGTTGAGACATCCCAAGTGAAAAATGTATTTCATTAAGTGTTAAATACACTAATAACCATTCAATATGTAATGATGAAGGGTATTTTACAGGTACACTTTGAACGGGATGAAAGATGATTTGAAAGAATAAACGATTCAGGAATAAATAATTCTTTGTCTGAAAGGCTGCATACTCACTGGTTATAATGGCGTCTCTTTCTTGCAGTTGAACCCGGAGTCGGATTCTTCAAACTGAAGCTGTAAGGCTTGTTTCAGACTCAGTTCATGTGGATAACTGTCCAACAGCTCCTGCCCACCAGAGGGAACCGTTCTGGGAACTGATACCTTTCCCAGGAACACCTGGTTTCCCTGGAGAAAGTAGTTTGGGTTGGTCATGATGCCGTTCCTCTTCTTCTCAGCACAGCTTTGGGAATGAATGTAGAGCTGTTCCTGAGGATCTAAAGCGCTGGTTCTGCCCGACACCAGCTTACCCTGAGGGTTTTTAACTCCCGACACTGCATTATCAAGCCCTGAGTCAAGCTCAGTCAGCTCGTACTCCACAATCTGGCTTCGTGAATTAGAGCCATTCTTGCTTTTCTTCTTCTCCCACTTGTTTGAGCAGTTATGGCCATTCTTGGAGGCTTTAGTGGACTTAAGGCCTGGTTTCACCTGGCTCCAGTCGAAATCGCTTGATGGCGAGCCTGGCTGGGTTCCGATAGATCGAGTGGTGGAGGAAGGGGAAACGATGGACTGCCGACTGCGGCTGCGTGGGAGAGAATGCTGCTGGATTTGCTCAATGAAAGAGAGAGCGTGCATACTGTCAATGGGCACCGTTTGGGCGGTGGCTGTGGATGAAGTGGTTCTTAGGGAAGAGTTCTTGGAGCTTTTTATGGAGTTATTGGAAATGGAGGTCTTCTGGCGATCCACAGTTGAATCTGGAGACTCTGATGGAGAGCTGAAAGCGTGAACAGGCCCGACTCGAATTCCAGAAAGCAAATCTCCAGCCCCCATGCTTCCAGAGCTGCTGGACTTTATTGTAAGCGACTGTACTTTGGCTACAACTGAAGCTGGTGTTTGCTGCTCCATAGTATGAACGGGAGATGGGCTTAAGCCATTAAGAGCAGTGGCTCCGTATTTCTCTAAGAGCTTGAGTATCGCTGTGTGACCGCCTTTGGAGGCCACCCTCATCGCAGTGCGACCGAATTGATCAGCATGGTTGGGATCTGCACCGTTCTCCAGAAGAGTCTGAACCACTTGAATGTGGCCTTCTTGAGCGGCGATGCCCAAAGCTGTGGCACCCTGGTTGCACGTGTGGTCAACAAAAGCCCCGTTCTCTATTAGAATCTGAACAACCTTTAGGTGACCCTGCCAAGCTGCCGACTGCAGCGCTGATCGCTTTTCGTTGTCACAAGAGTTTATGTCAGCATGATAGTTGATCAGCAACCGGACCATCTCGATGTGCCCTTGCCAGCAGGACACGTGCAGGGCTGTCCTTCCCTCCATGTCACTGGCTTCAACATTGGCACAATTCTCGAGAAAGTACTCCGCCATTGCTAGCTGATTCTCAAGTGCCAGGATGTAAAGAGTGGGACGACCATCTGCATCTTTAAAGTCAACATCTGCTTCATGGCTAAGCAGCAACTCCACAATATCTCGATGTCCCTCAAGCGCAGCAACTCGGATGGCGTTTCTCCCATCATACCCTCTCTGATCGAGGCAAGACTTGTTCTCCAGCAGGATGTGCACACAGTCATAATGACCCTCCTGGGCAGCTAAGATCAGGGGAATCCGCCCATCGTTATCTACCTCTATACACCGAGCACCTTGTTCAATCAAAGCATCGCACACTTGTCTGTGTCCCTCAAACGATGCCATGTGTAACGGTGTCCACCCGGCATCATCTCTGTGGTTTTCATCCAATCCTCTGTCCAGCAGAGTGCGGACAACCTCCACGTTCCCTTGTGCTGAAGCAATACTTAACACAGTCCTGCCTTCACTGTCAATACTGTCCACTGCGGCTCCCCAGAAAAGCAGAGTGTTCACCACAGAAGCGTGTCCCATCGATGCTGCGGCCAGCAGGGGTGTCCTCCCGTTGTTATCAGTATGATCAACGTCTGCTCCGCCTTCAAGGAGCAAATCCACCACATCCACATGCCCTTCATAGGCAGCCACCAAAAGTGGAGTCATGCAGTCTTTGTCACAGTGGTCAACTTCTGCACCCCGATCGATTAGCAAGCTAACAACTGCGCCATGGCCTTTGCTAGCAGGGACACACAGAGCTGCAACCGAGAGCGCTGTCCTGCCATCCATATCCTCATGGTTGACTTCAGCTCCATGATCCAAGAGATGTTCTACGATCTCTCGGTGGCCCATGTAGGCAGCAGCGATTAGGGCCGTCCGTCCTTCATTATCCACCTTGTTGACTTGGGCTCCATGCTGGAGGAGGTTAAGGACGATATCTTCATGGCCGCCCCATGCTGCAGCTCTTAAAGCAGTCCGGCTGTCTGCGTCTGCACAGTCCACTTTGGCATCAGCGTAAAGCAGTGCAGAAACTACTTCAGAGTGCCCCCCCCAAGCTGCAGACCTGAGTGCCGTCCAGCCATCGTGGTCCGTGTGATTAATGTTAGCATCGCACCCAATGAGGCAGTTGACCACTTTGGTGTGGCCTTGTCTAGCTGCCAGGGTAAGTGCTGTCTGGCCGTGGCCATCCGCTAGCTCCATGTTAGCCCTTCTGGAGACTAGAAGGTTAACCACATCTAGATTCCCAGTATAGGCAGCATTGGCTAACAGGGTTCTCCCGTTGGAGTCGGTTTGGTTAACAGAAGCACCATTATCTAACAGAGTCCGAATGGAGTCTTCGCGTTCCAAGGCTTGTTGCACGATGCATGAAGCGTGATCATCTTCATTGCTAAAGTGAGCTCCAGCTTTGACCAGTAGCTGAAGAACTTCCTGTTCTTTTGGAATAGAAGTGGACAGGGAGTCTTTTGCCGGAGTGCCATTCCAAACCATCCAGAGGGCGAGATTAAAAGGCTCGATCTGCAGATTCGAGTTGATTAGGTGGTATGCAAACTCCTGGACCTCTAGGGGTTTGAGCTGCTTGGCTCGACACGTGTAGCTCATGGCCATCATTCTGTGCCCTTCTGCTGCATTGCAAAGGTATTTTTGAGTGCAATGTTTGACATCAAGGAGCCATTCGGCAAAGCTGTAATGAAACAAGATCTTAGTGCTGCCCAATCCATCGATGAGTAGCTTGGAGAGAATATCCATCTTCTTCTGAAAGTCCTCCATGGTTAAAGTCATGTTCTTAGTCCAGACTGCATGATAAAGCTCCCTGACAGTCAGAGGTCGGCATGCGGCCAGAATCACATTTAGGATGGGTTGTACTTTGGCGAATTGCTTCCTAACAAACAGTCTCTGGCAGAGCCAAAGGTAGAGTCCGTTCAGTGTTCCAGGGATATCACGGATCTCCCGGAGCATGATGAAACTCTCCACCACTCCGTCAAGTACTCGCTCCAGGTAGAGAAAGCAGCCACTGCTCTTGATGTGAAGTTGGTTCAGCATCTCTGCTGTCTCTTTAGTGAGGTGCTGTCGTAGAGCCTCCTCCTGGTCGAGGCGGTGGAGGATGTACTGCTGCACATCTTTCACGATGTAGGCCTTCCGAAGGTCATCAAGACTGATCTTTCGAAATCCTGCAAAGACAGAGAGAGAGAGAGAGAGAGAGAGAAGGTGGTGAGTATGATCTGAGGTCTATTCCGAGAACAGCTCTCTCGTAATGGAATGTCTAGGATCGACTTGCTTTTGGAGCAGATCCTTAGTATAAATCCTCAATAAACGAGCTAAATTTAATTGAATGCCTTTATTGTGACTATACATAGGTTCGATGAGATGGAAGCACTCCTTTCTAGCGCAAACGTATACATGGAACACTAAGGATACGGATAAGATTAGAAAAAGATAAAGGGTTAAATATGATTGCTTAACCTCTTAAGCCCTGAGGCCTATTTTCCGAAAATCCTATACTTTTACTTTTTAAGGCATTTCTCAGCTTTTACAAGGTCTAAACTGCAAATCTTGGTATCAAAATGAAGATAGGTTCTTGGGGAGTGGTGTGGATGAGTTAATTTGACAGTCAAGAACACTGGGTAAGAGTAATTGATGTTGGAATGGCCAAAAAATGAACTCCGCCTAAAAAAAAACACATGTTTCCTCCAATATCTCCTTATTTTACTTATAACGAAGCAAATAAACACAATCAATTGTAAAAACAACATGCCAAGAACATCTGTAGCAAGTTTGGTGTCCATACTACAAGAAACTAATATTCTGTACAGGTTTTGATTGAACAAAGTTCAGGCGTAATCCATGTTGGCACAGTTTGGCACAATAATTGAAATATGGAAAAAATCTTGTCCAAAGCTTCAGCTACGTTCAGAGTCTTCTTTTCTTGCTTATGGGACATGATTTCAGCAAAAAAAATCCTAAAGAAACGCTGTAAAAGGGGGTAGAAGCTCATTTACGCCATCTTGCTGCGCTTTTGGGAACCTTTCATTCACAAACGCTTTCGACGTCGAGCTTCTGCGTGTCCCTACCCCCCGACCATCTGTCCAATCGGGGAGATCTATATATCGCTGGAAAGCTCTGATTCTATGGAAACCAATCAGCTCAACCATTTTGAGACCGACGGGATCGCCGACGAATCACACGACGCGCAGCGTGGAGAGACGTGCTCTTACGCACGGGGGGTCATTCCATATTTGGTGACGTAAGAGGAGCACTGGAGCAACAGAAAAAACACAAAATGGACTTTTCGCAAAGCTATCGACCGGACATAACAACAAACGGACTTTTATCGCTATGGAAATAACTTTTTGTTGAAAAAACGGCAAAGGTAAGACAAGATTTACATGCTTGCTTGGTTTTTGCTGGCGTTTTTTCGTGGAACTTTCGCTCCCTGCTCTGAAATACTTCATGCAATGTTAATGAGTTGCATATCGCTGGATTCAGCTGGTTGTTAGCTTTCATTTAATGTAATGGTTTGGGTGTTTCCGTTTATATTGTGGATACATATCGCACATAAACAAAAACGTGGTCATGAATTATACTCCGGACATGTTGTTGTTTATTTGCATGGCGTTCGAGCTGTGGTTAACGGATATGAAATTGAATTAGATACGTTTTTAGAGGAGTTTCCGCTGAACACAACAGTATTTAATATGTGTGGGTTATTCTCAGGGTTCGTGAGCTATGAGTGAAAATGTAACGCACAAGGGGGCAAGTCCCCGGTACCGGGGACTCTCGGGCTTAAGAGGTTAAAGAAACACGCAGTAGTGGTGTATTGGTTTAAACGGTAATTCAGTGCATTTTTGAGGTCAGGATGGACATGAGGCTGATTGTTTAAGGACCTCCTCTCTGTAGCCTGCCTCATAGTTCTCTGAGAAAACTGCACTCCAGCGTCCTCAACCCGTTCTATGTCTGACAACATTTCTCAATCCAACTTTTTTTTTCTAACAGTTACATAGAAGGAAAAAAGGCGCAAGTTCTCCAGCACAGCTCTGTTCTGTCAGAAAAACCACATTTGTGTTCAGGAGCTGAGATATTTTGTGTCTTGAACAATGGTCCTTTTCAGGTTCTGGTCAAGATCCGAACAGCCGGGTCCTGAATGAGCTAAAGCTCATGGTCTTTATGGAAGAGCAGTTGAAAACTTAACCACTCAAAGAAAAGACGTGAACTTTTACCAATTAAATAAATAGCAACAAAAAGGATGGAAGCAAATCAAGCCACTGAATGTAATCTTTAGTGAACTGTAACAGACCATTCCAGAAAAACACCATATTTTTAACCAGTTTCTGAGCGGTTAATTCCACGTGAGGAATGCGAGACCTTCATCATTAGCAGATTATAGAAACTTCCAGCCCAGCCGTGTCAGATAAAGAGCCTTTTCCTCTCACAAAATATGAGTGGAATGTGCTTTGTTTTTCCAGAAAATAAAACAAGTCGTGAAAGCACTCCTGAGGCAGAACTAGGTCACATCTGCAGCCTCACGACTTTCTCTAGGAGCTTCTCAGACGTGCTGCTCTGCCAACAGATGTCAACATTCTGCTTGAGATAAAGCTCAGCTTCTCCCTGAGAGCAGCACATGGCCCCAGAGAGCAATGCGGAGCGTTCTGAGCACAGCCGCGCTCCGGTTCCCATGCACTCACAAACACTGAGGTCAGAGGAACAATGTCAAGAGTCCTTGTGCTCCTCCTGGGGAACACCACAACATTTAAAGCAGCAGATCAGACACGAGGTTAACAGTTTTTATCGTTTACACTCCAATCCTTATATTGTTTAAACATGTAACGCGCTTTCTTTGTGTTTAACAGCGTTTCTCAGTCTCTGGCAACACAAACCTCCACCAAAGTCCAGCTTTCCGGCTCATTGCTCAAGCGTTTCAGAATACCCCTCCCTCCACTCTTACATGTTTGTATGGCTGAATGTTAGCAAACTTGGTTCTTCAGGGTGCCTGACCTGCTCTGAAGCTGATCAGAGAGCGGCTCAGAACAGACAGTTCCTCATACCAAGAGCCAGGCTGGTGATTCTCTGCTGTGTCCGCGGTGCTACACATACCTTCATGCAAATATTTCCATCCAAAGCCACTAGCTTTCTGTTCACAAGGAGCACAACTGAACAGATTCTTGCTTTGGTTCCGACCTACTCTACCAACTGAGCCACATGGAAGATTTTTGGTTTTTGGGCAAATTCTCAAACTCTGGCAACCCCACCCTTCGTTTTACCATTTCTGGGGTGAACTGTTCCTAATAACGGCTTGCAAACACAAACAACTGCATCAGAGTCTGTTCTCTATGGGAAAGAGAAAAGAGCCAAACCCACTTCCTGTCTTTGCAACGATCCAGAGAAAACACAAAGCTCTTTTCAGGAGCCCAGAGAAGTTCTTCTGCAGGACACCGATGCCCTCCTTCCTGAGGTTCTGCGGTGTTCATCTTTTAGAGTTCTGTTCTTTGTCTCTGGCTCTGAAGCCCTGAGGCGGCTCCACACAGCTGAGCTTGAAACTTGAATCCCGGTGTGAATGCCTCCGCCGGCACACCTGCGGTCAATCAGCTTTTCTTCTTTCCTTTCATGCTTTCAATAGAAGACCGTTACATAACCTTCATGTAGCATCTCCCCTGAACCTCCAGGCAATGCTAACCGCTGGGAGAGAGGCACGGGGCCAGGAACATCACACAAATCCTCCTCAATCCTCAGGTCCATGAGAGGTTACGAGCCAGCCTTTCTGTACTTATCATCATCAGTTAACCAACTGACCCAGACCGTCATTCTGCCATTGAGAACCCCCCCCCCCTCCAGATGAGGCTGTGAGAGGAAGAAGGGGCCAGAGACAGGGGCTGAAAGTGGGGCAGTGGAACAGATGACCCAAATATTCCTGAGGCCAGGGGCTGCACATACGTGTGCTCTCAGATGGAACGAGGGAGGCTGGATCTGGAGCGCTGCCATTGGTTAAACACTTCAAACATTAGCGAGGGCATCCTTCAAACTTTAGGACGTTTACCAGTAAAGGAATCTCCCGGAGATGCGGATCTCCACAAATGTGTTTTACTCTTTGTGTACAGCGGTTTGTTCTATGCCTGATTCTCGTGGAATAAAGACGCAGGCGACTCGTGTCATACATCACCTACACTCTTTAACTAGTTTCACAAACCAGGAGAGATTTAATCACAGAGGTACCATCGTCTGACTTTTGCTCTTGGATTGCATATGGAATTAAATATATCAAAGCTCTTTGAAATGTAAACATTGCGGTGCTTTGGCTCAATCCCGGCTCTGTTCAGGTTCTGTCACCCATGTGTAGCGGCACAGTCACTGACTGCGAGAGGCTCGCTGGGAGCTCAACGACATCAGCATCAAGTGTCTGCTTAATGAGGTTATCAGTCAGTCATGGCGTGTCGGGGTCACGTGTTTCTAAAGAACAGGAAACTAAATCTAAACAATGATTCAGGAGCTGAAAGATTCATTTGAAGATTCATTCAAATAAAGCGTCCAGAAGTGAGAACATCTGAGGTCAAGCTGGCATATGAAATAGAGACGGGAGCGTCCGGCGCTAAAGATGCTCAGAAACCTAAGCCTCGTCTTGATCACGAGCTATTTTAACTCTCGCTGTGTTCTGCGGTGAGGTTTCAACATGAACGCTGTTCAAAAGCAAGCATCTGCTGTGTAATTACATGACTCCGGATCTTTCCAAAAACAGAAAATGTTCCTAAAGATACTCTCCATTCATCAAACGCCACAAAGCAGGATCCATGAATCTGAGCCAGAGAGAAAGCCTTTTACCAGATATCAGCACTTGTCAGATAAGATAAAAATCATTTTTCTGTTTGTGTTGCAGTTCATCAGAGAAAAACACAAGCTTCCGAAGGGTTTCCTCCGAACGCAGGCTCTCCAGTCACCAAAGTGTGAGGCAGCGGGCGGCGAGTAAAACAAGTCCAGACGTGTTCGGGCTACAGATGACGACTTAGCACGACCTAAAGTACAAACCCGACTGTCACCAGATCAGTTCTCTTGCCGTTGTCAATCGGTGTGAAAGATCTTCCTGCGCTAAAACTAGAGCAGGATGGTTCAAGGATTTCAGCAGGAAACTCTTCCTGCTCTCCCGGTGCCTCACTCACCGCTGAGGTTTAACCAGGTTTCACTCAGGCTCTACAGCCACACGTTTTCACATACGTTTCTCTAGTTGAACAGAACCTCGGCTGAATTTAGATGGTGCTTTAGAACGTGGGACTGCTCCTCGCCACAGTGTGGCACTGCTCAACTTTGTGCTTCACAGAATATAGAAGAAAAAGAAGAAGAAGAAGAGTACAAATGAGACTCTTTTTGTTATTTTCTTTAAGAACAAAGATTTAATAAAGAAATTAGCTCAAAAACCCAGAATCGACTGGTTTGTGGGCCTGGGAAACACAAACGTAGCCATAGACTCCTCGTTTGTCATTCTCCACAGAGACGGAGAAGACACTGTGGAACAAAGCTCGGTTTGGCAGAAGAAATCTTCATAACATTTACAACTTAATGAGGGAACCAAACATCTCATTGCTCTTTATAACGTCTACCCTCCACCGAGCGAAGCGCGTGTAAGGAAGCGCCGGCTAACCTGCTCTCCTCACATACGACAGTTCTGCTCTGTTTCCCATGGATTAACCTCTGACCCCAGAGCCCCGTCGCCATAGGAACGCAGCAAAGGTCACCAAGAGCTGACCCCGGCACCCAAACACTGCTAGCGCCGTTAATGAATACACATCTGAACTCTGTCAGAGCCGTGCTGAAGCTCACTAATCAATAAATCTTTCACAAGCCTCGTGTGTTTTAACAAATCCTGTGCAGGATCTGGAGACCAGGGGCTCCATCTTTGCTGGAGATCTTTTCCAAACTGAAAGTGACCCCAAGAGATCCTTGCTGCGCTGAAACACACAGCTTTACGAGCAAACGGTCACTTGCACAGATCTTATATTATAAATTATATAGAATTATATTATAAAAGCTAAAAAACCCAGCAGCCAAAGAGCAGAACAAGAGTTTCTCTGTTCTTCTGACCGCTGAATGCAGAGAGGTAGGAACTCTAGCGCTTCAGGACTTCCTCAGGAGTGCTTCATCCACAGATGAGCAGGTTCTGACTCCAGATCAGTTTTTAAAGCCGAACACAGACTCGCTGCACTCTCCAGACATCCACACCCAAACACACTCAGCTCAGACCCAGATTATTTTTACCAGAGTCTGACCTGGATCCTGAAGCTCAGCTGCGTGTTTACAACTCTTCTCGCTCTTTCTCCATCCCACTCGTGATTTAAAGCAAGCACAGGGGTGAAAACGGAGGATCGATGTGTAGCTTTTTGGATGTTTCAAGGACTTTTCTTGCTTCCAGATCAACAGGACGGTGACAAGAGAGGAAGTCAGGTCCAGCAGAGGAAACTGAGCTGAACCACCAGAGATCAGAAGCTGCTCAGGAGCTTCCTGTTTGCTGTGATCACTGTGGAGGCTTCAGGTGATCTAGAGATTTGGAAAGGCACACAGCGGTGTAGAAGATAAGGGACCAAGCATGAAGATAAAAGAATCCTTGTTAGACCTCCAAGACAGCATTGTGTCGAGCACATAGTAGAGAAACATTTCTGCAGAAGTACCAGGAGGTACTCTAAGAGCCTTGAGGCCAGTCTAAATTGTTGTACCGAGGTGACACGGGTCGTAGGCTCTATGATTGGTCGGTTTGGTAGCAGAGTGTTTATGGATCATCCAAATCCAGGTGTTTCCTCCATGAACTGAACAAAAACCAACTCGAACCGAATCCCCGTGTGATTGATTGAAGAAGAGCAGAAATATAGCGGAGCAGAGAGATGGAAATCACACGGCGAAACGCGCTCATGCGGCCATCGGGCCATGAACAGGCTACGCGCTTCAGCGATGGCTTCAGTGAAACCTGTGCACAGAAGAATACATTCTGCTTTAGACAGGGAGGTGCTCAAGTCTCCCAATTCTGAAACAAACGCAGATGAGTCGAGATCATCAAGAGCGCTGGTTTGAGAACAGACATGGGTTTGTCGGCAGAGGGTTTAGCTTCAGACAGAACTCCAGCGTTTCTCTCTCTCTCTCTCATTAGAAATATTCACACATCTGGAGCTGATTTCCTGCTGCAGGCTCCGAGACACTCCTCCAGCACGAGAAACACACACATGATCTCATCACACACACGCAACCCTCTGCTCTGCCCTTGGAGTTAGTTTTAAGTTTGAACCTTAAATCTCAGCTGCACTCTAAAAAGAGTTCAGACGCCAATATTTCCAGATTTGTGCTAAATATTTTAGTAATTTGGTGCCTTACCCTCTGTGTAGAAGAAAACACACCAAGACCAGGGAAAGCATCTCCCTGCTATATATAATGGTAGCTAACAGGATTATATAACTAACTCGTATCAATATCTGGATAGGCGTCCACTAATAACTGACATTCTGATACATGAGAAGTCACTTGTCATGTTTCAGACAGAGGATCTTCGTGATCTGTTAGGATAAGATGTTTATCGGCTGATTACTGAAGAGAAGCAGCTCAAACAGAACATTACAGTCGTGTGTTTCTAGAGCATCACATAAACGATCACGGATGTGTTCAGCTCATACACATAACTCTGCCGAGGAGCCTAGATCCCTCGGGCCGCCGCGGGCGAAGAAGTGGAGAAATCTCAACGTTCCACGGAACAGAAACATATCTTTGATCATCACGAGCTCGTTCTACCGAAGGCAGCCATGAGCTGCTGGTTTTTCCACTCTGAGAGTGACACTAAAGCGTTTTCTCTTGAGGGACATCTGCACGGTGTGCAGCGGCACCTGAATGAGAGCAGGATCTGGTTTCACCTCCTCAAAACTAGAATCTCAGCTTTCCTTTGAGCTGTAGCAGTTGTCCCTCACCGTGCCTGCTCCTCGGTGACCTGGAGAAAAGGCGTGTGATTGGTGGCGCTCACTCACCGGTGAAGAGTTTGGTGATGTGTTTGTTCTGGCGGCGCGCGGAGCAGACCAATAGCAGCCACGACGGGAGAAGCTGCTGATGGCTGGCCAGTAGCTCGGCGATGCCCTCTGACCTCTGACCCTTGAGCCCAGAATCACAGCCTTCATCCACAGAGTCCACCAGGAGAAACACAGCCTGGGCGGGAGCACGGCAGCTGAGGAGCGGCAGGAGCACACACCTGAAGCACAAGAGCCTTCATCAGAAACTGTCCCTCACCAAACTCTAGCTCTGTACGGCGATCGCCTGACTCTGATCTGAGGAAACATCTCTCATCAGCTGCTGTCAGTTCAGGAGAACACAGACACGTCTTCATTCCACTTTGCTCAGCCTGATACGGGGAAGGTACTCTGCAGAGACTGGAGTTTCCAAATTTGGATCAGGTTATTCCTACTTCAAACTCAATGTGTTTATAATTACTCCGTGTTGTAGGACCAGTGAAAAATGAAAGGTTTATGGCAGATGTGTTTGGAATTATACTCGATGTAATAATCCGAAAAATAGCAACATTTAAACGACACCAATAAACACCAGTTTAGAAACGATGTAATTAGCACGAAAACAATCTTGGCCTCTATGTCGTGATATCATTCCTGCTCGAATTCTTCTCGTTTTCTCCAAAACACAAAAAACGGCAGCCTTTATTTCCAGCAGATCGCAGCAAATCCATTCAACCAATCACAGGGCCAGAACATTATTAGTGTTTCATTTTTTCTAGCAAATAGCGATTCAAATTTGATGCTGGTTTCATCACTAGCTGCTTGTTTCTCCACTACAGGAACATGTCAGGAGCGGGAAATTCAGGAGCGGGAAACCTGCTGGAGATCTCCTGCTCCTCACCAAAGAGAAAAGCTGCTTCAGAGCAGATCAATTAGCCCCCGGTGACTGGATCAAGCACTTCTTCTACGCTTCTTTTTTAACATTTACCAAAAGCAGAGCAAGAACAAGACATTCTCAGGCTTGCTATAGATCAAACTACGAAAAGTTTTTTTTTTCTCAAGTGTTCTGATTATTATCTAAAATTATTATTGATGATGATCATCGCTTTTATTTTAAAGATCACCTTTTATTGGGGGAGGGGGGGTAACATGTTTTTATTAACATTATTAGAGGCTCATTATGAATTTCACAGTTTGAAACAGCGATAAATTGTTTCACGCAAAGGAAGGAAACACGATTTTTCTCGATTGAACATTTATGGATTGTGTCAGACTCAGCAGTGATCCTTCAAAGGCGGTGGAGCTGAGCAGCATCTCTGAGTGCGGTGCATTCACCAGAGCCTCAGAGCGATTCTCAGACGTCCGGGAGCCTGACTCAGGCTGATGATGTGGCAGGAAGCATCGGCTGCAAAAACTGCTGAATCACCTCCGCAAGAAGGACACGCTCTGAGCTCATCCATCATCGACATTGACTCCACAGGGAGCGATCGGGTCCGGAGGAGCAGACGTGCTACAAAGGCTGAGATCTGATCATGTGGTGACACTTTCATGGTGGAATAAATCAGAGATGTGCAGTGCGAGGATCTCAAGGAGACTGCAGATCTCTGTTCCATTGGAGTCAGAGGTGACAGACGCCAGCAGATGCTCCGGAGCGATTGATCGCCTGCTACAGCTGCTGATGCTGCAGAGCTCTCGATCAATACGCTTCAGAGAACACAACAAAACTCGAGCTCAGGAGGAAGGCACCAGAACCACAGCAGTTCCTAGTTTCCTCTTGGAAGGAAAGCATCATCGCATTGAGACTCAAACGCTGCACGGAGAAATAATAAAGCACTTGAGAAAAGTTACATGATCATACTTGGCTCCTCACCTCTTGAAGGCCTCCGACGGGTTCCTCTCACACT
This sequence comes from Danionella cerebrum, assembly GCA_007224835.1. Lineage (NCBI taxonomy): Eukaryota > Metazoa > Chordata > Actinopteri > Cypriniformes > Danionidae > Danionella > Danionella cerebrum. Next base: position 67,952 of record SRMA01026635.1, on the reverse strand, counting down.
CTCCAGGCAGAAGGTCCCTCTGTGCTCCTGACTCCCTAAGCTTCTCCTCATAATCCGGGACGAGCCCCGAGCGGCGGATCTGCTCCACCAGGCCCCGGATGAACCCGCTGACACACCGCGTCTGAGAATCCTCAGCTCGGCAGAAATGGAAACCCAGGCAGAAGCGTTGCAGCTCTCGATGGGAGCCGTGAACAGAGCCGGGCCAAAGTAACTCTGTGCATATGGCCGTTTTCCCGCTCCCTGGGCCCCCCAAGAGCAGGACCCCCCATGAGCTGCTCTTCACTGTCCCGGAGAGAGGCGTGGGGCAAGGTTTGAGTGGCTCCAAGGCTCCCGGGATGATGCTTTTCTCCTGAAGGCACTGCTGGAGCTTGTGGAAAACCCAGTCGCGGCAGAAGAAGCGCTTGCCTTGGAGCAGACTGGTCTGAGCCATGACTGACAAGTAGCGATCGATCGACTAGCGCCCGGTGAGCCGGTGGCTTCATGAACAGGAACGATCAAGCAGACCAGGAACAAACATCTCGAGCAAAGGGAGCTTTGATCAAAGTCACAGGTTCATTGGTTCCTGGCTAAGGGACACTTTCTACCTGGTGCCATGATGCTTTTCAAAAAGTTCTTCAGATGAAATGTTAACTTGAGAAGAAGTAATGAGAAGACACAGTCCGTAACTCACTGTGAGGCCACAACGATCCCTTACATTAAGTTCCTGAGCATCATGTTTAAAGAAACGCTGGCCGGGAGGAGCCCTGCTGCCACATCATGTGACGCTGTGGCCCTGTACTAGACACATACTGAATCAAACGGTCCAGAGCTTTTGGGGCACGTTCAAACCCCGAGAAGAGTCCGTCGATCCTTAATGTGTTTGAAAGCTCAAATCTCCATCAAATCCCTCCATTTCTCGGAGATGGTGGTGGTTGTCACTCTGGGCCTGATGAAACACCCTGAAACAAACCACAGAGACAGTCTAAACAGTCTGCTTTTAAACCATTGTTTTGGGTTGAAAAATCACAATTAACGCCATGGTTCGAATCTGTTCCACGCAGAGAAATTAAAAAGTTGCACATCGAAAGCCAAAGCTTGGCTTCTTTAATCATCAGCAGAACTGTTTATCAGCAGGCGGTGTGCTCGTAGAGAAAAAATCCCATCGTCATCACCGTGTTTTCTTTGAAGCGGTTTACACACACATAGAAAATACGGACCGTGTCTGAGAGATTTCTGATCGAGGTTGTCCAGGGCTTAAATGTGACCGCAGCCGAGCGAGCGGCTGAAGCGTGACAGAGCTGCATCTGATGAGAAATAACACGATTAAGACCCTCACAGTGACTTCCTCAGAGAAAGCTTCCTACAAGGTTCAGGCTGTGTTTTTGACAGGTTCTGAGCTTGTGAGGTCAGACCCTGATGTGGGTTGCTTAGTTTCACTGGAACGAAGCTTCTGAAAACAACTCCACAGCATGGTCACCCTCGATCAAACACTCCTCACGCTGGAGTCCACTGTGACCTCGGAAGTGTTGTGATCATCAGAATTCTATATTGACTTGCCAATATAATGACCTTTCTTATAGATATTTAGCCTAATCTTACCTTACAAATACAACAGAACTAAGTAAGACAAGCGTAGATCTACACATCGATATCTTTTGTTGATATAACCAGCCAAACTCTGAAAACAACAACAAACTGCATCTTTTTGTTTATTTCCTTTTTCAGAAATAGAAAAGCAGCAATAAGAGTCCTATTGCTTTATCTAGAGGTTTTCACACAGAGAGGACAAAGCCATAGATGTAAAGAACTACAAATATGGCGGAAGAGCTCTGCAGCTGTTTGTTCCTTCACTCTACAGTCTCTGTTGAATATTAGAGAATTAAAGATTCCTAGTTCAAACTCTTATACCGCTCCTGTTTGAGAAACCAAGGAGGGGACTATAAGGGCGAGCCTTTGGAACCAAATGAACAAACTCAACAAGAACCTGAGAGACACGTCCGGGAGGAAATCTTTTATTTCTTAATTCAGAGAATGAAAATCATTAATATGAGAAAGAAGAACTATATGCGTTTTCGTGTTGAGTAAACATTTTATTGAAGAAATAAGATCAATCCAACGGTTAACCGTTAAACTTCCAACATTCCGCTCATGTTAAACTGACAGTTAACGGTTCGCCGTTAAAAGCCGTTACTGGTTTAGTGAACGTTACACAGCACCGCGGGCAGGTGAAGAGATTTCTTATGATTAAATATTGTAGCGACAGAGGCGGTAAAACACAGCAAACCGCGACAGAACGAGTGAGGTCGGGTCACGAACAGCGAGCCCGAGCTCCGCCCGTCCCGGGGCTGGTGGGTGACAAAGACCCTCGACAGACACGCACATGCACGCGCACGCAGGCTCCACTTTCCCTTCTTTAAAAACTTAACTTGAAACACTTTGCCAAGCTCGAAGTTTTTCCGACTCCTGAGTCCCTCCGTTCTGACGCGACGGGATGCTTCCAGCGAAGCGTTAAACAGACGTAATGTTTACAAAAGCTGGAGCGTCGCTTGCAGTTTGTCGCGTCGCTCGGTGACTCCAAGAGCAACTTCAGCCGTAAATAACGTTGTAATAACCAGGATACACCTCACCTCCGGCGGCCGGTACTGTCCGGTTACATTGCTCGTCCGCCCAGGAACAGTCTATCGCGGTTGAATACTGTAATTTCCCGTGCCCGACTCTTCTGTTCACATTTTCCTCTCGGTTCGTGAGTCGGTTTGTTCTGTATATGGAGCTGAGAGCTCCTCCCGAAAAATTACACTCCGCCCACTTAGTGTGACGTCACCACGGAGACGATGATGGGGGATGTAGTTCTTTTCAACACCGAAACCACATTATCAGGGTTTCTTTTCAAAAACATGACATTTTAAGAGCTTTTGTATTCAAATAATTCAAATAGTACACACTTGAAAGTCAATTTCTCACAAATGTAATTACTGACACAGTTTCTTCACAGTGGCATTACAGAATGAGGGGCCTTACGTAGATACTGTCATTCTGAATATGTTTTATGTGTTAGCAGGAAATTTAAGAAGTAAAGCTCAAATCATTTAATTGCATACATTCATATATTGTATGACCGGTATCATCGTTGCTGTAAAGACTAGCATCAACATAGTGCTAGCATTGTATAGCATGTTATTAGCATGTTGTAAGCATGACTTGCCAAATCTTTAGCATGATGTTAAAATGACTTAACACTAACATGTTGATTATCTTCTCAATAGCACGTAATAATATGATGTTAGCATTACGTAGCATGATGGAATGTCTACGTTTACATGACACTGGCATGATTTTATTTAGTATATTACTTTTGTTGTGGATGGGGGTGATTGCGTCTCTTAAGCACCTCACTGATTCTGAATCAGCTGGAATCTCTTCTCTGAGCGCTTCATGATAAACTTACCCTTTATCTCAAACTGCTAGTTGAGTTCTTCTCCAGATCTGTAAGTGGCTTTGGATTAAAGCATCTGGTACATGCACAAATGTCTGATGGAAACCAACTCTTGTTCCAATGCTTTGAGCCACGTAACGTTTCTCCTGTTCGAACAGTGATAGAGACTGAAGAGACCTCCAGAAGGTCACCTTTTGGTTCCCCAGAATTTACTCTGAACCCTGGCAGAAGTTTTAATAGTTAACGAATAAGATGGAAGACCTTGGACAACAGACAGAGCAGAATCAGCAGCTTCCCTTCTTCAACCTGTATCAGACCTGCTGAGAGTGTTCTTCAGAGAGGAGACCACACTCTGAGCAGAACTTATCTGGATATCTGAACTTGAACTTGATCTGGATTTGCAATGAGTGTGCTATCAGCAGCAGCTGAGCTCTTTCACGCTGAACGCGGGAAATGTTTTGTCTACGGAGTCTCAGATGGTATCGATGTGGAGAGCGATGGAAGCTCCTCTGCAGCAAACACTGCTGTATCTGGACTGAGAAGAAACATTGGCTTTGGAGATTCTGGGCCAAACCGTTCATTGGAACTGAAGTAAAAGGAGCTTTTCTGAGTCACTTCCTCGTGCTTGACTCAGAGTCTCTTGATTCATTCAGAGAACTGTAAGAAATGAGGAGCACAGTTACAAAGAAGAGAAGTCTGGAAAGTGCTTTTCAAGTTCTATCAACACTTTTCATCTCGTTCTTCTGTTGCCCCTATTTGTCATTAGTGAGGGCTGGTCGTGTAGGATTGAAGGGGACACAGAGAGCTCAGGCGAGAGGTTTGGTGGAGCACTGCAAACGATACAACCAGCGCCAGGCATCTCTCTCTCTCTCTCTCTCTCTCTCGCTCTCTCTCTCTCTCGCTCTCGCTCTCACTATCTAAAGAATTTATTATTTGAGATTCAAAGAGATTATTTGAATGATTGCAAATGTAAAGCATCCCTGAAGGCCTGGAGCTGGTGGTTCAGGGGTGGAGTCCTCCACAAACAGATCTGAGACCTGCTTCAATTCCAGCTCAGGGAGATTTACCAAAGCTCAGTTTCTCTCCTCTGTTTACAGTCAAAATCCCATAAAGTCTGTATAAAGACTGAACAGATGACCCATATGCAAGATACTCAGAGACCGATGGCTTGAATATTCTCTCATAGACGGGTTTCAATCACAGCAAACAATCTTCGCTAGTGCAGCACCGGTTAGCTAGCAGCTGGAAGTTAATGGGGCAGTGGAGAGCATCCCAGTTCCTGACAACCACCATTTTTAGAAAAGGATAGAGATAACAACTCACTGCTGGGGAATAACACTGGGGAGTTCCAGGCAGTCCAGACACTTCCAATAATTCTCCCATTTGTGAGATTTATCCACTGCACGTTACTCTCGCTGCTGTTTAATGCTCCGTCTAGTATTTAAGTGTGAGTGTCAGCGAGTGTTAAGAAAGGCACCCTAAATATACAAAATACTTTTTTATTATTATTACTCTTAGTTTAAAATAAACTCAATTGTAAGGTAATTCGACTTTTATTGCTCACATTGTGTATTTTTATAAGCTTGTATCCCAATATAAGGTCACAGCAGAACATAGAAAGTTCATTTCAACCATTTGAGTTACAGGCAGCAGAAGATCATTTGTGTTCTTGGAAGCTTCCGGTGATCGGAGCATTTCTCGGGACAGAACGGATTAAACGCTGAGTGACATACAATAGGATTCTTCTGATCATGTGCTGGAGATTGATCAGCAGCTCCCCCTGGTGGAGGCTTGGAGGAAACGCGTGCAACATGTGAATCTATTAGGATCTGCTGAACATTTGTTAAACTGAAAAGAACAGATAATTCTGTATAAACTGTTATAAACCTCGGCTTTCTTCCAGGAAGCAGTGCTCCAAACATTCATTTGTTTATTATATTGTTGCTGTCATCAAGTTAAATTAAACTTCATCATTTAGTTAATTATTTAGTTTATTTTTCCATTAGGTCACGTTTATATGTTCATTTCTCATCACTGTTTTTTAAGTATTTGTGAAATAATAAAAATAAAACAATTACATAAATTAAATCACTTTATGTGTCGGATAGATACTTAAGATGACATGATAATAACAACGGTTTATGTTTCGAAATGGTGAGCTTGTTTTAAAAATGAAAACAAAAGCTTGTTTTAAAAACGTATTAATAATTGAAATACTTTAGAAACAGTGTGAAACATTTACGTAAATATCACGATGCTAACACGAATAGCATTGGATTGGGATGTTGCTAGCATGACTATGTAGCTAGCTGAAGTGGAAAAAGTCGTTCGAATGTTACAAACATGTTATTCTGATACTATCACCAGCTGAATGTAAACGTGATGGTGACAGTATTAGCTCGTTATTAGCATGTTGCTAGCAGCTAATTACTTCTGATCTGGGTTTATTTAGCTCGGGGATCAGTGATTCTATTCTTGCTCTAGAGATCATTAATAAAACTACATTTATAAACATGATCAATCAGAAGTGATCTTTGGATTGTTCTTCAGAAGTGTGGAAAAATACTTGGGCTTTCAAACGCTTCAGATTGCACCTGGAGCTTTGGATCTGAACTCCCTGCTCCTCTCTTCGGTGGTAGAGACAGGGTTGCCAGGTCCCAGAAATATTTCCAGCCCAATGACAACTCAAAATCCGCCCAAATGGAATGAAAACTAGCCCAATTTTCAGTGTCCAATCAGATTAGACAACGGCTGGATTCCCACAAAGGGCCTTAAAATAAATGTATACAAGTTTAAGTTTAAAGTATTGGCCTTTTGTCTAACCCAAATTCTTAATATCACACATTGTGTTTTTTTTAATACACAATCTCATACAATAAAGGTCAAATAAGATCATGTGCTCTCTGAATTTTTTTTGACCCTAGTCAGAAGTACCTACTTGTACTTGTTCATCCACAGACAACCGAACCGACGCTTCTGACTACAACGCTCTCAAGGAGTGACGTGATGATGATGATGCTTGATTGGTTATGTCAAAAGCACATGTGGCGCGCGCGCCTATTTGCGTCTCGCAAGAAGCAGCGTTTGTTGCCAAGTATTCATTCCCGGGGATTAACACCCACTAATAAAAGGTTCCCTTTTATCTTTGTCCACAATTATTATTTATTATTATTATTTATTTTTTTGCGGCCGCGGTACATTATAAATGTAGCCCAAAAAACCGCAACCCGCAACTCCGTATTTTTTCCCGCAACTCCTTTTCTAAAATAGCCCAATTGTGCGGGAAAACCGCTACCCTGGCAACCATGGGTAGAGAAGAAGAACCCAGAAACTCCTCTGTGCAGCAGCTGCAGGAGTCTATCTCCTCAGCGATCACGAGAAACTTCTCGCAACAGAGAAACGTTTGCAGCGTTTCACAGATTCATGTACATTTCTGTATTTAGCAGATGCTTTTGTCCAAAGTGTCACAAACTAATGGAAGTGATTACTAGAGCAAAGTAAAGACGCGGAAATGATCTGCTTTCAAACTTTTCTTTTTGGAGGTTTATTATTCGGTCACAAATGTTTGATTAGTTTCACTCTGTTTATATCAGCCGTTTGGTTTCCCTAAAGTGCGGCTGATCTCCGGGGTTCGAATCTCCACCGCTTCACTCGACCCCTGTGATCAGTTCTCATTAATCATGTTCCGCTCCAGCCTTTGATCAATCAATCAATCAATCAATCAATCAATCAATCAATCAATCACCGAGGCTGCATTTAGACCTGATCCCGCCCCGGCAGCAGAGTCACAATCCGAATCGATTTACTAGCGTGTAACCAAGAGCTTTCACAACCTCCCTTTAATTTAAATTCATAAACTTCAATTTAAAGTTGTTCCATTTAAAATAAACATTTGATGATTTTATATTTTGGAGTTTTAAAAATTCAGCTGGAGGTCTGGACAGTGAAACTGAAACACTTGATAATAAGTGGGTCATTTAGTTAAAATAATCCGAAACAAAGCTTAATAAGTTGTTCTCTGAGAGCATTTCGACCGAACCCTGGATGGAAATATTCACGAGTACTTCCTCTTTAAAGTGAATAAAGAAGAGCTTTTGCGGAGGCTGGAACAAAAGCCCCGAGAGAGATCAGAGCAGCAGGAGCCTCACACGTCTCTGAAGGGCCAGGAAACAGACTAATCCACAGAGCAATTCACAACAACAAAAGGTGCATTCCAGCCGGGAGGGAACACACGCACGCTAAACGACTCCATTTGGAGAGCGTTTCCCTCGGAGGCCGCTGAGCTGATAAAACCTCCAACTCACAAACCAACCAACCAACCAACCGTCAGGGCTTCGACTTCTCTCCCAAAGAGTCCGGAGCATGTTTCACCCTCACAATCCACATCTCTTGCCTTTGACATGGACACATTTGACCACCTTTCATGCACTTAAACACCGTGGGTTTCAGTTTTATTGTCATACCCTTGTATAAATCATACTCATAATTTGTATTTGCTCGAGAAAAAACACACACCACACAGAAGCATGTCGCATTAGTTTGTGTATTGTTGCTTTAAAGAAAACGACTGCTTTGACATATTTAGTTATTTTCAGACATAAATACCATAAAATAATAAAGCTTCTCCAATAAATATCTTTACAACAGTTTATGATTATTTGCTTTTAGAAACGCACAGAAAACCCTGCTGCAAACATCTGGATTAAAACGAACAGCTCGTAACAAGTTCGTAACAAGTAACTTCCTGGTTTGTTTCTCGAGTGGTGGTCAGGTGAGCAGGAAATGGTTCAAATAAAGAGGCGGGGCTAATGGGAGAGAATTAGCATATTCATTAGCTCATACTACAGCATACATACGTCAGTTTTGATGTTTCGCAACGTTTGCACAAAACAGACTGAGAGCTGCAGTGTGACGCACAATGAATACCGCGCGATTCTCTTCCCGACACATCGATAAACTCACAAAAGCCTACTCAACAAGTTTCATCCAAAACGCTCTTTGCAATATTGTTAATTCTTTTTATGTTGATTATTTCCATAAACGCTGCGGATAAACATTCTTCATAACCTGATGCCGCACATAATACAAACAATCCTCGTGATATTAGTTCCCACTAATCCTCAGGAGGGTTTGGGGCGCCCGAGCGTCTGCTCCCAGCTCTGTAGCTTACGGAGAACAGCGTTGGAGTTCTTGCAGCGGCATCCCGGCCGCTGGATACGGTCGTGGCACGTGTTACACATGTGAACGCAAGCTTTGGCGGGCAGGTAGCACAGGAGACACGGGAGCAGCGCTGACATCAGCCCCATGCACAGAAACCTGGAACAGCACTGCGGATGCGACGGAGAACACGGCTGATCCGCGCTAGCATCGCTGACGTCATCATCGTCGTCTGAACAGTGGTAGAAGATCCCCTTGACCAGACACATGCAGGTCACGTGCTCCACCAGATTTTCTGCCGACAGCAAGCACTGTCCGTTGCATGCTAGCCGCGCGGGGAGCTTGCATGGCGCTGTGCATTCGCCGCATTTACACTTCCCGCAGCTTTCACAAATGTACGAATGCGTCAAATCAACTTTGAACGGTGGAAGGAACGGCGCTAAACCCAGAGATTTGGGCTGAGTTCTGATGCTTCGTTCCGCTCGATGCTTCCGTGGCGACCGCACCAGCAAGCCACGGTCCGAACCACCGCTGCTGTTGCTTCCAGAGCTAGCGGCGCTCCCGGTGCTAGTCGATCTGCTGAGTGCCGTAGGGTGTTCGAGGTTATTACTGAGGTTGATCCGGATGATCTCATGAGTTCTCTCTGGTTTCTCAGAGGGTTTCGGGGCCACAGCCGGGCCAGAGCTATATTCATTACTGCCGCGAAGGGCCCTGATCTGATCCAGGGACAAGACTGCCCCCTGTCTGAGGGTCTGGGAGCGTGGTCCACTGCGATCCATCAGAGTCGATCAGCAGATCCCGACCGCAGCGGGGCCCGAATGCTTTTCTGACGCCCTGAAACACCACAGAGAGAGAGAGAGAGAGAGAGAGAGAGAGAGAGAGAGAGAATGTGTCATTAAGAAATTCGTTATTACCTAAAAAAACTACAATTAACGTGATCATTTCACGTTTAAATGCTAAACATTATTAAATTACTAACTTACCCCTGTGTCAACCAGTAATAACAACTATTTGTTTTTAAGTTTAAAGCATTCAAATAATTTACACGAGCCTGAACGCAGCACTACGGAACAGCTGGTTAATAAATTAATTTGATTTAATCAACCCATCGATAATAATAATAATGATCACAACAATCAGATCATAGACTAGTCCTAATTAAATATGTTTAAGAGCTTTATTATCACTCGAGGCTTGTGTAATTCTGCTGAATCTGAATAATTCTCTAGTTTTGAGCATTTTCACACCAATTCAACACTTCGGTCAAGCACGGAGAGATCCGATTGAAGATCAATCAGCAAATCACAAGAACAAAGGGATCGTGCGCAATTCATGAGTTCTTGAAGCACATCCGATCCGGATTCGATCACAAGTGTTTGATGCGCGTTACCTACCGTCGGGCTCCCGTGATAGCAGATCCATCGGCGCGTGCGCAGAACATCCAGCAGAAACACTCGAAACCTACATCCAAAGAAGATCAATGCAACGGGGCGATCTGTCCGCGGGAAAACACGAATAGTCCCTTAAATCCTCCGTAGACCGGGATCCGAGCCTCCGCTCCGTCCGTGAACGCGATCAGACTGCAAGGCGAGGGGCGGGGAGAGAGAGAGAGAGAGAGAGAGAGAGAGAGAGATGAATGAAAGAGATCAAGGGCTCGAGTTTTTTTTAAGGAGGAATCATTTAGTTTAGTTTTTTTAAAGAAAATAACGCGTGACACTTGTAGTGAAAATCAGGTTTTAAAAGTAAGATCATGGAATGAAATTAAATGGATTTTTTTATGTCAGGCTGCAGGATAAACGTCTGGAACGGAGTCGGTTGTTGTTGATTCTGCGACAGACGCGAAGAAAACCATCTGCTCCGGGCGACCTTAAGAGCCCCCTCCCATCGCTTCCTGTGCGCGAGGGCGGATGTGCAGCATCCGGAAACATGAGAAAGGAAAGTTCAGCTCAAAGTCACGAGGAGCATTGAGATGGAAACGAGCCTCCCGAGAGACGGCCGCAGAGGTCCTCCTGACCTTCAAGGAGCCACAGCTTCACTAGAGAGAGGAACATTAGCAGGTTCTCTCAGACACCCACATGCAAAAAAAAAAAAAAAAAAAACACACCCCAAACTTTGACTTGATCAAACAGAAACTACACGTCTTTCACATCACAGGTTTATTCTTGATAAAACGATGAACTTTAAAACAGAAATCAGGCACAGGAGCAGTGTCTTCTTCTAAAACATCACGATGTGAGGAGTTCTTTTGTGATTTGTCTGGTCTCACGCAATGTTTTTAAACCCTAACCTAACTCTTTAGAAATGGTCCCCATGAGATCCGTCATGTCCAGAACACGACACTCTTCTAGAGTTATGACCCATTTGTCCAAAGGAGTTCCTGAAGGGCTGCAGATCTGGGCTTTTTAGTTCCAACCCTGCTTCAGTACAGACACCGGTCGAGCTTCGAAGGAGCCAAGAGGAGCTTCATTCGAGCAATCCGCAGAGATTCAGAGTGAGGGTTGGAGCTAAACTGTGCAGGACTGCAGCCTCCAGGAACACACCTGCACCACGAGGAGACCCTTACAGTTCTTCTCTCAGAGAATGCTCACATTCTCCATTATCGGTACGTACGCAGTGATGCTGCAGCTCAGGTTTATCATGTGAAGCAATGTCCCCACAAGGTCAGAGTGCACCAGTATTACTATCCTTATGGGGACATTAGTTGTGAAAGTGACACAAGTCAAACAAACTCTGAAATCACAACGACGAGAGCCTAGCTGAGGGTTTATCTGTGCTCCTGCTGGTATCTGCTGTAGATCTGCAGAAGTGACTCGGGCACTCTCGGTCGAACTGTTTTTAGGGCCCTCTGGAAATGTGTGTCCCTCACACACTCAGCTTCTATGTTCTCCTGGAGCGCCTGAAGAGCTGCCTCCCTGCAGACTGCAGTGATCTGAACAGAGGAACACACAAACGCACCTGGTGGGGATCAGGGAGGTAAAGGACCATGAAAGCCAGGGTAGACATCCTAGAATTGGGCTTAGCGACACAATCCAAACGGGAAATGTCAAAATCATCTCAGCCATGAAGGAGTTCCTCACCTCCGCCCCCGAGTAGCGCTCTGTGCAGGCCACCAGCTCCTCCAGGCTGACGCTGAGATGCACGCTCATCTTCTGAAACCTCTTCTCCAGGATCTGCCTACGTGTGTCTGAGTCAGGGAGAGGAACGAAGATGATCCGGTCCAGACGACCAGGCCGCATCAGAGCCTGAGAGAGAGAGAGACTAGTGTTTGTTAGCAGAAGCTCTACACTCCACCCTTAAGAACATTGACAGACGGATGAGAAAGAAACACAGGAGGCAGCTGTAGTGCATTAACCTAAAGCACCAGTAGGGACAGCGGGGGCAGAGTTTAGGTGTGAAGTGGCACTTTTATTATTTGACAAACAGCCAATCACAAGGCGAGGAAGCGCAACTGAAGGCTGAGGTTGATGCTGAAAAGGGGTTTGGGAGGTGGTCCAGGAGGTGGTTTGGAGGAGAGAGGGTTCTCAGCAGGAATACAATGACGAATGTGTGACCCCCCCCCCCCCCAACTCATGCAGGTGCTGTTGAGCACTGAGTAAACAGGAAGTAGAAGTGTTGAGTTAAACCCCGAGGACACAGAGACGCGTGTGTGTGTGTGTGGGGAGGGGGGGGGGTAGCATCTCTGTTTACAGCAGCTGAACATGTCTCTGCAGCTCTGGAGGAGCTTCCTGCCGGCTGTAACCGGATCCGGACTCCTGAGAGCGATGCACCTGAGTGAAGCTGCAGAGGCGTCCCGCGCCGAGTCTTTCTGCACTCTCTGTGGGGGGGAGGGGGGGGGTTGCTTCAGTGCTTTGTCCGAGAGTCTCTTTGTGTGGAGAGAAGACGAGGAGTGGCTCCATTGCACTCAGACTGATTCAGATTCAGGGAAAGACCCATGTGTCTTGCCCCTGGACTCAGATCAGATTGTATGATGCCGTTACCCTCAGACATCAGCTTCTCTCTGGGGTTGATGGTTCTCCAGCAGAGGAGTAGTCTTGCTCCTGCTCCTGCTCCAGCTTTTTCTCCAGAGTTCAGGATGTTTCCAGACTCCTAAAATGTTCAGGTGGTGTTCAGACAGCGCTCCATCCCTTAAAGCCTCTCATCTAAGCAGAGGAGGAGCAAAAGCAGCAGGAGAACACAGAGGAGAACTTAAGTCTCGGAGAGCAGTGGGCGAGTCTGCACACGCTCAGAGCCTTCACTCCCGCCGCGTGCACGTGTGCGAGTGTGCCTTTGTGTGGTCTGAAAGCTGGATGTCAGAGAGAAACCCGCTCCTGCAGCATCGGAGAGAAACCCGCTCTCGTGCAGCTCTAAGCGATATGACAGAGGAGAAACCATCCAGACAACACGACGAAATAAACTCTACGCCTCAGTAAAACATCCAACCACCAGCCAAAGCTCAAATAGTAAACAAACCCCAGAGCGGAGCTTGATTGTTTCAAACGTGTGCTGAACCGAGGCGTATCGTGCCGTAAACAGGAAACCCGTTTTCTGAAATGAAAGAACTAGCGTGTGCTAACGGCATGTTCTCTGTTCATCCTCTGAGCCTCGCAGCCCCATCGTCCATCCCCACGCTCACCTGAAGCGGTGAAACTGAAACACTGCTCAGAAACAGGAGTTTCCAGATTCTTGCTCCTCTGAGTGGATCCAGTTACCTGTTCACCACATGGACCCTGTCCCCCTGAGCAACACGCGCACACACACATTCACTTTTTGCTTCCATGGCCACAGCAGCTGAGTAAATGCAGAGATTTTGAAAGCCCACGTCACAGCAGCTCTTCCACACTACAACCCAGAGATGGCGCAAGAGAGGGAGAAAGCAGAGGCTACAGCAGGGGGCTCAAACTCAGTTCCTGGAGGCCACAGTCCTTGTGTTTGTAAGCTTCAGGTGTGGATCTCTCGGAGCAGGGGTTGGAACTAAACTGTGCGGGGGCGGCGGCCTCCAGGAACTGAGTTTGAGACGCCTGGGCTACAGAGAGCAGCTCGGACAAAGGGAACGAGCTCCCCTACCTTATCGATCATGTCCGGTCTGTTGGTGGCTGCGAGCACGGTGACGTCTTTGAGCTGCTCGATTCCGTCCATTTCAGTCAGCAGCTGAGCCAGCACTCGATCCGCGACCCCCCCGGCTTGAGCGGACCTAGAAGCAAAGACATCGCCGTGTCTCCCATCAACCGCTCACCCAACATCCCAACACACAGTCCCTGATGTAATCCGGGTGATGGCTCTTCAGTTCAGCTGCTAGGGTGTTGCTCGTTGTGGTTGCTAGGGTACAATTCTTTGCGTTAGGTGTGTGGTAACGTGTTCGAGGTGTGGATTTTACGCAGTTTTTAAAGAGCTCTGTGGCCATCGTCTGGCTGCTGTGATGTTTAGGGCCGTTGCTAGGCGGATATTGTGTTGCTAGGATGTCGGTTGTGCATTTTGAAATCTTAGGAGGTTGCTGTACAGTTGCCATGGCGTTGCTACGCCCTTTCTTCATCTATCTGTGGCGTTCTATGCTGTGTTCTTACAAGAGGTTGTTGGGTAGTTTCTGAGGTGGTCGCTAGGGTGTTGAGCTGTAGCCGATTTTGAGCTGTGGGTGGCAGAGGCGGTTTCTATGTGATGAGGCTGTCACTAGGCAGATTTCTGGGCTGCTGACAGGCAGTGGGGGCGGTTCTGAAGAGCAGAGCTGGCTCATGATGTTTTATGTGTGTGTGGATGGACTGAAGATAAATCCATCCCTCAGTTCATCAAGCTTCATCCAGGAAATGCATCTCTGACTCAGCAGAACAACAAGCAGCTTTAGATTCGCGCTGAACCCTCCCTCCCTCCCTCTCTCTCTCACTTTGCTAATGAAACAAGCTCAAAGCTAAAGGAACAGCAGACGTTTGCCGAGAGTCTCACCGTCCTCTGGCTGCGGCTAAAGCATCGATCTCATCAAAGAAAACGACGGAAGGAGCCACGGTTCTGGCCTTACGAAAAACCTAGAAAACATGGTGAAAAACAGCATTACGTTATCTTCATCACCGATTTGTTCAAGCAACTAGAAATGCAGGAATGTGAAGAGTTTGAGGACGTGATCTGCTTCTCGGCTCCTCCGGTGGCCACATCCGGCACTGCACTCACACCGACCCTTGAAGGAACTCCCGTGTGTTTGGAAGCGGACCCTGTAGGAACCAGTTCTGACACTCTGGAGGTCTCGGGGTTCTTTAAAGTTTATATATAAAATTAATAACCTTTATATAAATGCAATAAACAAAGATGACAGAAATCCCGGTCGCTCCCCGCTTGTTCCTCAGTCCCTGCCTCGGTCACACTCGGGCAGCTCTGTGTCAGACCATTAGAACATCGAGGGAAGCTCCAGTCCTTCAATAATTCTATTCATTTCTTTATGGGTTTCAACTGATTCATCACAGATTAAAATGATTCTGTCTCCAATCGAATCAGATTATTAATGTAGTTAATCACGAGCAAGATGCCAACTGACGTTTGTGCAGAAGACCACCACTGACTCCCTCCATAAGGGTATCTAATCACCAAAGATGAAACAAAGGCTTGAATCTCTTTCCTTTGATAAGAAAAGCACTTCACTCGGGAGCCCTGCAGTGACTCTGTTCGTGTTGGTTTCTCCAGAGAAACTGGAAAAAGCATGTTCTCCTGTGGAAGATCTTTAGTGACTGTCTGAATTCTTGAGGATAAAGAAGCAGGAAGAAATATTTTGAGGATGGAGTGCAGCGCTCACCTCTCGAACGCCTCGCTCGGATTCACCCACGAACTTACTGAGGAGCTCCGGCCCCTGCGGAGACATGAACAGATGCTCTTCACCCAAACTGCTGCAGGAGATAAAGCAGCGTCTAACAAACAGAAACAAACACCGCGAGGAGCACGGCAGCGTTCGACCGACTCCCTCGAGAGACGGACCGAAGCGGATGCAGCTGGAAAGCAACGTTTTAATGCTCAACCCATTGTTGGCTTCTCTTTCATCCTCACCTTCACAGACAGGAAGTTGAGCTGGCTCTCGTTGGCGAGCGCTTGGGCGATCATGGTTTTGCAGCAGCCAGGCGGCCCGTACAGCAGGATTCCTCTGGGGGGCGCTATTCCCATCCGGACGAAGACCTCGGGATGGCGGAGAGGCCACTCGACGGCCTGTCTCAGAGCCAGCTTCACCCTCTCCAGCCCGGCCACATCGCTCCAGCGCACCTGAACATGGAGCACAGCTCTCTGATTGGCCCACGGCTCCGTCAATCACCCGCTCTCGCTCCTCATTGGCTAATAGAGTTACCTTGGGTACGTCGATGGCCACCTCTCTCATGGCACTGGGTTTGACCTCAGCCATGGCCAGCCGGAGGTCAGAGGCCGTGACCTTCACCCTCTGCTTGAGCTCAGCATCGGTGAGCGTAGATGCGGAGCCTAGAGCCCTCCTCAGAGCATGGAGCCCTGCAGACATTCAGGCTTTGTTTTATAAGCCGTTATCGACAGGGTAATGATCCGAGAGCCAGAGGTCAGAGCTTGGCTGTAAATAATTGCTTGGGAATGTGAACGTTCAGGTGTGTTCAAATGTTTTTGTTCAACAGCTCAAGGTCAGTGAGATGAAAGAGTTGAATTAATTACAGATCATTAATAAATACTCGTCAGGTACAATCCCAAGGGGATCTGATCCAGATGTTGCTGTGCAGACGCTCGCTGCTCGAGTTTAAACACGGTTTAATCCATCAATTAAACCCAGCGCTCCTCTGCATAATGTGACTGAAACTCTACAGCATGGAGCTGATCTTGTAACAGCTACAAAATAAAAGTCCCACCATTGACAAATTTTGCACGCCTCGAAAATCCTTGCTGCAATGTGAGGGAGAGAGGTTTCCTGCTGAGCGAAGCTCTCGCTATCGATCCGTCTCTGAGAGGGGCTCAGTTTCAGTGACTGCAGGAGATTCGAGCCGCAGAGCATGTACCACCACCTCCCACAGAGAGAGAGTCCTGAGCGGTAAAGCGAGCCGTCTCTCGAGAGCTGCTTAATGGTTATTTTTAACATGCGTTACAGGAAAGCACGTCTGAGGAGAGCTGGGCCATGACACACGGAAGGTTTTCTCGATGTATGATGACCGCAAATGGGCAGAACAATGACCCAAAACACATGACCAAGGTTCAGAGGTACATTGTGTGCTCTGGGAATGTCTAGAGAATATGTCTATGGTTTCTCTCTGATCTCATTTAGGCTCTCAGGTCTTATCTGTGTACTTTACTGATCTCGATTTTATTGTCTAAAATCAGCTCCCAGGGGGTTCTCTCGTATCAGCTCCCCCTGATCTCGGTTTTCTCTCGTATCAGCGCCCCCTGATCTCGGTTTTCTCTCGTATCAGCTCCCCCTGATCTCGGTTCTCTCTCGTATCAGCTCCCCCTGATCTCGGGTTTCTCTCGTATCAGCCCCCTCTGGTCTCAGTGTTGTCTCGTATCAGCTCCCCCTGATCTCAGTTTTCTCTCGTATCAGCTCCCCCTGGTCTGTTTTGTCTCGTATCAGCTCCCCCTGGTCTGTTTTGTCTCGTATCAGCTCCCTCTGGTCTCAGTGTTGTCTCGTATCAGCTCCCCCTGGTCTCAGTTTTGTCTCGTATCAGCCCCCTCTGGTCTTAGCCATGTCAGCTGTCACTGATCTGTATCTCAAGTATCTTTGGTCTCTGTTTGGGGTCTCAGATCTCAGTAAGTCTCTCTCTGGTCTCAATATTGTCTCGGATCTCCCTGACCTCTGTCCCAGCAGTCCTCTCAGAGCTGATGAACATACGTGTCGCTCACCAGCCTCTTTACACACAGCAGCGAGGTCCGCTCCCACATATCCATGCGCCGCGTCGGCTAGATCCCTCAGGTCCTCCTCAGACACACGTCGAGGAGTGGAGGAGAGCAGCGCTTGAAGAATCTCCATCCGGCCCTCTGCTCCAGGGACACTCACCTCCAGCTCCTTATCGAAGCGTCCGGGCCGCCGCAGGGCCGGATCCAGAGCGTGAGGGCGGTTTGTGGCTCCCAGGACCAGCACTCGGCCGCTGTGAGCCTCCTGGAGGAAGAGGAATCAAACATCTACCTCAGCGAGAGGAGGAGAGGCTCTTCTCTGGTGCACTCACCGAACCGATGCCGTCCATGAGCGTGAGCAGCGTGGCCACCACTCTCTTCTCCACCTCGTTCTGCGCACCTTCTCTCCTCGGACACAGAGCGTCCAGCTCATCGATGAAGATGACGGCCGGCTGCCTGCCACACACAGATGTCTCTTAGCGAAGAGCTCCAAGATTACTGGAACATCTGCAGCAGACCAGCAGATCACCTCAGAGCCGCCTCCGAGAAGATCTGCCTCAGCTTGGCTTCAGTCTCTCCATAAAACCTGCAGAGGAGTAGCCCACGCTGCAAACCTTCATCCAACCATTACTAAGGGAACCCCCCCCTCCTCTTAATCTCTCATCTGTGTTTGTAAAGTGTTAAATACAAATGTTCTTTTTTCACGCACTTGCTCATGATCTCAGGCCCGTTGATGACCGTCATGTGAGCTCCAACCTCATTGGCTACTGCTCTCCCAATCATAGTCTTCCCAGTACCAGGGGGCCCATACAGCAGCACCCCTCGAGGGGGTGGGACTCCTGCGGGTGAAGAGCGTCGCACGTGATAAAAGCATCCATCTATCATCGAGAGCACTGAGGAACACTGTTCAGATCTCACCGTAGCTCCTGAAGAGCTCAGGGTGTCTCAGAGGAAGCTCCAGTGTCTCTCTGATGACCTGCAGCTGCCCCCGGAGCCCCCCAATCATACTATAGGTGACCTTTGACCCCAACTCTCCCTCCTTCTGGTCCTCGTCCTCCAGACCAGACTCAGAGAGGCTCAGAGCGGTGGAGCTGCCGACACGATAGAAAGAGCTTGAACTCGAGAAAGAACCCTCGGAGAACGGGCTGAGAGGGACGCCGCTGGGGGCGGGGGAAGGGGTCAGAGGCGAAAGGTCATGTGATCTCTCCGGAGTGCTCTGGTGGATGGAGAGCTCTTCGAGCTGCGAGGACAGGTCCCGAGTGACTCCATCTGAAATCTAAGTGAGTTTGAAATAAAACAACGGTGCGCTTGATTCTGATTGGATAAACACACAGGATCCTCTTTCGAAGAACGTTCACCTGGAGCGGGAGAGGAGTGCTTGCGTCTGGAGTCTGAGCCGAGAGGGTCTCTCCATCGACTCCCAGCAGCGACTCCACCGTCAGCACACAGTCACGAGCCAGGAACGAGAGCGTGAGCGCGCCGCCCGGGAGGAGCACCCGGCCCTCTGACAGAGAGAGAGAGAGAGAGAGAGAGATCAACGAAGCTGCTGCTAGCTGTTCATTTGGGAAAAACCGCGTTTGGAACGTTAACATCGCAGCGTCACCGAGAGAATAGAATCCTTAGAATCTCTAGGCGGTTGATAAAATATCAATAACTTCCCGCTTTGCTATTCCTTTTTGTCGTAAAATACATTACCCAGGAGAACGCCTCTACAAAGTTCACCTTTCTGATCTGAAATAGTTTGGATGAGGAGAGATTGTTACCGAGGGAGCGCAGGAGGAACCCTCTGAACTCCTCTGTGTTCAGCCCTCGATCTTCAGGCCTGCCATCAACAATCAAAACATTAGTAACTCATCTAAACATGCTTCATCTCTCTTTGATATACGCGAATATTTCTCAGGGAGTGATGAAGAGAGAGCGGAGGAGCAGGAATGACCCGTGATCACCCGTGACGCTGCAGAGCTACACATCACACGCGCTCCCATCCACCAACAGAGAAAAGACTGAGCTGCAGTTCATCGACTGACCACTAGAGGCTGCTGTCCGGAGGGAGCCGATGCCATAGACTGCTCATGTTAAAGAGCTCTGCTGCAAACTATCCGTAGTTTCGTGAAAACTGTGAGAAGTGTTTTTTTTTTATAGGTTCTGTGAAGTTATTTTAAGACTCGAAAATAAGGGGCGTGGCCAGTTGAATGACAACCACAGATTTCTGGTTTGCTGTCTGTCATCTACTGCCCAAATGCTGAAATGGTTTTAACTCTGGAGTCTGGTTTTCACAAGAGAGTACACTCTGGTTTAGTGGGGGAGCACCTGAGCCGGAGCTGCAGGTGTGTGATCTCCTGCAGGGCTCCAGTGATGGGCTGCACTGAGACTCGGTCGCCGGGTCTGACTCCAAGGCTCGACTGAACACTGACGTGAAGAGACACGCGGCGAGCTGGAAACTGGGACGCTGGCCACGCCACGCACACCTGCACACATACACCCGACTCATGATCTGCAGGTAGACATTAAAGAGGTTGTAGATGAACACACCTCCTGGTGCCTGGAGATGCTGGAGATCAGGACCGGGCGTCCAATGCAGATGTTCAGGTTCTTCATGGAGTTTACGCTCATCTGAGCCAGAAATGGTCTCCAGCGTGGAGGAGCTTTATCTTCAGCTTGACAGTCAAACACATTAAAACATCATTATGCCAAAAAAAGATTCGTGGTTGGACGTTGAAACTGAAATTTTTTAGACTAGAGATATTTTATCCACCTGCTTCTATAAAACATGGACACGACAAAGCAAGCCTTGGACTGATTAGAAATTTCTAAAAATGTCTACAATTGTAATGTTTAAAATAAAAAGTTAAAATAGGATTATGCATTTTTTCTGACCATTTAACGTTCTTTTAAAACTATTCCGTTACATCCTGACTCCTGCTCGATTCAATTTAAAAACATTTAAAGAACGTAAATCAATAATGGACCGTTTAAGTTTAAGCTGTTATTAACGCGTTGTGTGTATTTATTTATTCATTATAATAATGACAGCAGCGAGGAAGAAAACTTTTGATGCGCAAGTGCACCGTTATTATCGTTACCTCTCTCAATGAAGTCCGTCACCGTTAAACCGCCGCCCGAGTCCGTTTCTTCGCCGCTGATGGATCTATCCGCTTCTCCTTCACTCAATCTCTTTTTCCCTTTGTTTCTCCCTTTGCTGGAGGACATTGTGCTTGGGTTTTAAAAAGAGGAAAATAAACACACGGTCCACATGTGAACACTCACTTCCGGAAGTAAATGTTGAGCCCCGCCCCATTAAACAGTAAACTACAGAATAAAAGCGCCACTAAATGTTAAGAAATATATTTTAACTGCGTATTTATTGCAATTGTATTAGGCCAAATTATAAACTGATTACAAGAACAGGAGCCACGAAGACATATACAGTACTGAATCATTTGAATCCTGTATTAATAATTTTACGATACAAATCATTATAAAAAGCCATTTCTAAAACGATCTAATTATCTATAATTGGCATTGAAATAGTCCAATTGTAAATCTACATTAAGTGACAAAGTGGCTAAAACACGCTAACAAAAACTTTAATAAACCAAAGCCGAATATATAGCTGAATGACAGAATAATATATATTTTTATTAGAGTTTTAATCTATGTACACGTAATCTATGTCTAAGGTTTTCTATGTACACGTCAATGACTAAATAAAAGAGGTATGACACATTTATAAAATTTCAATAATACAAAAGTTTTTTCAAGTAACTTCACAAATTCGTTCACAAACGTTATTTAATAGCTTAATATACACCTATTTTAATTGTAACAAAATAGATGCGCGCGTATTAAGAGTCCTCCGGTGTTTCCGGTCGGTTGTGCCGTTGTATTTACAGCCTTTCCCGGATCATGTCGTTCGGGCTCTCCCGGTTGACCTCTGTGCTCCGTGGGTTCTCTCCCGCGCTCAGAAAAATCTGGCGGAACTCTGCGGGCTCGGTCCGGTTCTGCTCCGGCTCGCAGGAGCCGCTCCACCGGCCGCTGCTCTCCGGGACCGTGGACCGGTTCGGTGGAGTAACAGTACGAGATGTTCCACCGAAAATAAGCGAAGAGGAGTTCACCGAGCTGCTCAGGAGTAGGGGAGGTTTATCTAAAGTTGGCAAATAAAATACCACAAAGAAATAAATATAGACGTAGAATGATTTAATTTAAAACGATGGGAATTTATTTGCTTTGAGCGAGTTTACAATTATTTAATTACAGTCTATATGAAGTAATCATTTTTCTAATTTGTTTCTGTGATGGACTATAAATCTATGTTCTCTCTCTACATCATTCACCCGCCCCCCCCACCTGCTCTCACCCCCTTATAACTTTCCTATGTACCCCCCTCACACACACTTACTTTATACTCTATACCCCCCCCCCCCCTCTTCTCTTCGTGCTGTAGCCTCTCTGTCGGTGTGGCGCTCCGAGGGGCGTGTGTGCGTGTGGCTCCCTCTGTCGCTCGCTCTATGCAGACTCTGTTCTCCTGCGGCCCTCGAGGGCTTCACGTTTCATCACGCTCGGGGAGACTCGGCGCTCCTCTCTCTCTGGCTCGCACCTGGAGCCGATGCTCGACCTGCCTATGCCACACACCAGGTTGGGGTCGCAGGTATGAGGTTCGAATCTCCAACAATATACACTGAAAAACTTGTCCACGGGATGTAAACGGGATGGGGGCTTGCTCACTCTGGTGGTCAGTGGAAGAACTGCAGCATCTGTAGCTTACGTTACATACCAAGAGGGAAAGCAGGGGATTCCCTCAAAGTGTGCCTCACATGGTTGGCGGAGTGAAGCCAAACCCCTCTGTGGCTGGCAGCAGGTTCTTTCCATAGACCCATTGGATGCGAATGGAAAAAAGCTGAACTTTGAAAATGAATTCTTTCAGAATGTTGCGCATGTGCACCCTCTCTCTGACTGTAATGGCGGCGGCGCCCCTATGACGCTCACGGTTGCCTCGTATTAGCTCAAAGGCAGGAGGCGGTGTCACCTCATCCATGTTTGTTTACAGTGTATGGTACAGGGTCACAGCGAGCTTCTTCCACCGGAACATTCTCCTCATCTCTCCTGTGTTTCACCGTGTGATTCGAGAAAGATCAGGGTTATTGACGGTTTCATTATTTCTATCTATGTTTAGGTGCTGTTCTGGATGAATCTAGTGGAAAAGTGCTCGTGGTTCAAGACAGAAACAAGGTCATTGTTTTTAGAATTACTCACAAGAGTTCATAATGCTTCGCCCAGGTTTTGCCACTGTGTGCTGGTTTGTTGCTCCATGTTGGAAATAAAACATTTTGTTGTTTCGTCCAAATCAAAGGAGGATTGAGTGCTGTGTAGAAAAAAAAGTGCAAAACTATCGAAACCCAGAAACGAAAGCAGATCTTCTTCAGAAGGAACGTCACGTTCATTCGGAGCATCACAATAAAAGTCCCCAGGAGCATCTCTTTTAGGCTCAAAATTTATTTTTAACATTACAAATCAACCTTACCTTGAGAGTGAGGAGATGTGTCGGAGGAGGAGGAACGGATGCAGAAAAAATTACGGCACTACGTATGAAAGTTAACTTTCTCGAGATATTTCACGAATTACTGACACCAACACGGTTTCAAACACGAGCGCAGACAGACGGAGAGACGCTTCTGAGAACGCGTCACAGGGTTTCTCTAAGTTACGCTACAGAACGGCACTTTCCACGTTATAAACGTTATTTCTTTAACGACGCCTCGACTCTAACATTTGTTATAGCACATTATTAGTAATCGATACGTAATGTTTCGCTCGATTGAAAAGCTTTTCTTAGGAACTGATTTAAAGCGCATCACTTTCTTCAAAGGGAGAAAGGAGCGTCAGGACGACGTGAGACAAGCGAGTAATAGAGCAGAAAGGTTTGTGGTTGTTCGTATCTCAAATTTTTCTTCGAATCGCGAAGCAAAAAATTTCCCGCGAGACGTTTCGTAACTCGAAGCATTCGTATCTCGGGGTACCACTGTATAAATAAATTATTTACAGGACATGCCCTCCTGGGGACTTTTATTCTGACTCAGGGTTGTTCTTCTCTTACACGGAGGATGAAGCAGCTTCTCAACTCATGTTTGAATTTATTAACTACTATATAAACCTTTAAAAATTACAGTAGACCTAGACCAAACTAAACTCAGTAATATTAAACCTGACGCTCACGTCTGGGGACTTTTATTCTGGCAGTCACAATAAAACCTAAAAATCACGATCACCTGTACATTTCTTTTATTCTGTGTGCTTCCTCTCATTTACAGACTAAAAACGCCTGGAAGTTTCCTGGAGGTCTTTCAGATCTGGGAGAAAACATCGGTAAGATTCTGATAAAACATTTAAATAATTAAAAAAAACCTTGAACTTAGTTCACCTAATAGATAACTACATAAAAAGCATTAAAACTATTTATGTAAATGTTATTTATGAGAAATTTGTTTTTTTTAATTTTGGCTCGATTCTGTAGAGTGTTATTGGGGGGGGGGGGTCATTCTGCAGCTGTCCACAAGGGGGCGATTGTGACAGTTTGGCTTCAGACAGTTTAGCCGCGTGAGACACATTTGCTCAGAACGAGTGGCGGATTCTGAAAGCATGGTGACTGCTTGTTTCCAGGTGACACGGCGGTCCGGGAGGTGTTTGAGGAGACCGGCGTTCGCTCCGAGTTCCTCGCTCTTCTCAGTCTCCGCCAACAGCATCTGCAGCCCGGCGCCTTCGGGATGTCGGACATGTACCTGATCTGCCGCATGCGTCCGCTCTCTCACCACATACAGTTCTGCCCTCATGAGTGCCTGCGCTGCGAGTGGATGGACCTGCGGGCACTGACGGAGACGCCGGACACCACGCCCATCACCCGCCGCGTGGCCCGCCTGCTGCTGTTCGGACTGGAGCACGGCTTTCGGGAGGTGGATCTGAGCATGGAGCAGCTGCCCTCGGTGCACACGGGCCTGAGGTACCAGCTCTACCACCGAGCCGTGCCGCTGCACTAAGCCGGTTGCTAAGCTCCGCCCCATCAGAGATCAGCCAATCAAAGCTGAGCGTTTCACTGCACCCGGAAAGTGCTGGGTTTCAGAGAGAGGAAAGTTCATGGAGGTCAGCGACCCTTGATACAGGTCAGCCACCCCACAACAACAGGACAGAAAGATCGTCTGGAGATTCCCTGCGGAGAGAGGGAGTGTTTTGAGCTCACTAAAATACAAACGAACGAACACAACGACGTGTGCGAGACTGATGAGGAACCAGCTATGGAGGAACCGAAACCGCAGATCTCTGAACGGGACACCGCTGCACCCGTGCATCACCCGCTCTCCTTCGTTCCTAGGGTTTTGGTGACTGGTTCATCTTCTAAAATGTAGAAGTTCTGAAGTGATCCGGGCCGAAACGCAGCGCTGAGGAAACATCTACAAAGCCACACTTTGGTTCATGTAAAATATTTTATTAAACTGAAAAATATTTCCTAGTGTTTTCAGACCTGAAGATGGACAGCATTTTACTCGTGATGTTACTGAAGATGCCTTCCTGTAGATAAGCATGAACAGAGAATAAAGTTGTCTCTGAAACGTTATTAGCAGAGCATTTCCTCTGGAATACAGCGGTAGCTAGAGAGCAGCCCCTTCCTCAGCACAAAGCCTCTGGGAGCAGCTTTAAATCACATTTTAAGGTTGTGCAAGCGTCTGTGCTGGAAGTGACGGAGGTTCAAATAGAGGCGAGCGCATAGCAAAAAAAAATCAGCGCTGGACTCCAGACCACCAGGGGGCAGCATGCTGTCTGAAATAGTACTTTACAGTGTGTGGAATAAAAGCAGAGTTTTACCAGTTTCTGCTCCGTTTTCCCCGTTTTTCATCTTCTAGATTTTTTCCCTGGCGTTTCCTCTATTTTTCACTAGGGTTAATGCTTTTTCATTTTGCTCATTTTCTTTTCTTTTTTGCTTTTGGACAGAAGTGGTAGCTTTTTTGCGAGTATTTGTGTTTGCTTTTGTTGTACTTGATTTGTTTTTTGCTTTTGATCATTTTTGTCGTTTCTTTGCTCGATACTTTTACAGATAAACCGTTTTGATCTGTTTTGTTCACTGTGGAGATAGATACCCTTTTCCCTTTTTGTTTTTCACCAGAAGAACCCTGTGACGCCCGTCAGAGTATCTCCAGGAGGTGAAGAGAATCTCCTGAGCTTTCAGCATCTCGCAGACATGGGCAGGAACAGCACGGCCTTCTGCCCCGAACTGGTCTTAGCGCCACTCTTGAACTGTCCGGTTCTGGTTAAAGCCACGTACCAGTCGGGAAACTTGCGGGATCTGTACGTGTTGTAGTTGTTGGACTCGAGATGCTCCAGGAAATAGCACTCATCCGTTACTCTTTTCTGAAAGAGACGCAGAAAGAGCAGCGGTTGTCTTCAGGTCATCACCAGAACGGTTTAATCAGAGCCGAGAGCTCGGTATCTCACCGTGCCGAGCAGCCGTCCGTCTGCGTTCATAGCGAGGAATCGACCGGTGCTGACGCCTCTAATCACAACTTCACCCACCGCCGTGGCCTGGAGCTGCAGACGCACTGCAAACACGACAGAAGTTCATCGCTCGATTCTGTGAGGGTGGACTATGATTTCAGACGAGGATTTCCTGTGGATTACTCCGTGCGGGGACTACTCTGGTTTCCAGCACTGTGTGAGCGTTTCTTAGCAAACTGCTTTAGTTGTGACCTGTTCCTGTCGATTCTATCAGTAATCCCCGCCCCAGAGAGTCCAGAGAGCTTAGCTTCTTCACTAACCCAGCACCGTACATGGAAACCGTTCTCTCTCTCTCTCTCTCTCTCTCTCTCTCTCTCTCAGACACAGCGAGAGAGCGAGAGAGGACACTGTGCTCTTTATTTGAGTTTAAAGTCAGAACTCCATGATGCAACAGAGCAGCTTCTCAATCCAAACACAGAGCACACTGTGAGCAACTCCAGAACAGGTAGAGCATCCGCCACTCTCCTTAAAATAGCCGGCAATGAACTGGAAATATGACATCATCATCAGCATCATCATCATCATCATCATCATCATCGACATCATTCCTGTAACAGATGTGCACTGTGGTTTATTAATCCTTGTAAAATGGTTTAAACAATGGAGACCACCGTATGGGTTTAGCTTACACCGAACAAGGGCATTTGTTGGCCCACTGCGCCACCGTGCGGCCCTGCACAGAACGTGTGCTTTATAAATAGAGTTTTGGGGTCGGGGTTCCAGCTCAGAAACAAGGAATTTAAACTCCCCTCATGGGAAAACTACTGAATTATTACATCAACAACTGCCTAGTACAGCTTCAGAAAGGCATATCATGTTATTTTAATTATATCTACTTAATTAATACACAAGTGCTTTATGTCAATTCTTAGAGTAAAAAATGAATATGTTTAAATAAAGTGAGAAAAAAACTTTTACTAACGCAAATGAAAATAAATAAAATGACTTAAGGGTCCCCTAATATTTAAAATAATAAAATGCACATCGTTATATAACATCGATAATGATGATAATTTCCCATTGAAAAGTTATTGATTTGAACCGAAAGTTTATTTTATAAAATATGTAATAAACTGAGCTAATACTGTGAGTTAAAACTGAAGAAACAAACAGTTTAAAGATGATTAACAATGTGATTCGTCGTCAGGTGAAAACTAGCGGTTTATTAATAAATAACTTATAATCTAATAATTAAAACAGCGGATCGATAACTCGCAATATAACTAGTTAGCGCTAACTTTAGTCACTAAACGAGCTTAAAGCAGCTAAAACATCAACATTCTTTGCTCGTAACTGTCCCGGGGCTCTGCGCATCGTTTTCTAGCGGAGTAACGGAACTTTCCCTCACCGTCAGGGTCGCTCCTCTCGCGGGATCCATCCACGCGCCCGTCCGCCTTAATCCGCAGGAAAAATCCGCCGTTTTTACAGTAGAGCCGCTTGGGTTCCCAATGGCTCCCCGGTGTGAAGCTTCCGCCGGCCTCGTCGTCGGTAACGGCGGGCAGCGTTGTGATTTCTCCCGCGGCCATGGTTCGGCTCCCGCCGCTCCTGCCCCTCTCGCAGCCTTCGGGACTCGGGGGTTGCCAGATTGGGCGAATGGAGAATCCGAGTTGCGCACCTGAAGAAAGCGACACGACGAAGAAAGCGACAAAACCATCCCAATCCAGCGATCAAACAAACAGACACGGGGTATTTATGTCAATCACAGTCATTTACAAAGAAAACCCCTTTAAAAAGATAAAGAAGATGATAATCCGCTGCTAAAGTAATCATGTCGTGTTGCCAAATCATCTGGAATCCTCCATTCGTCCACCCCAAGTTGTTTAAAAATAATAGTTGGGCTGTGCTAACGCTGTTCTGGCCGCTCCACGTAAAGGTACAATTTCACGGCTGAAAAGCCACATATTATAACATTATTTCATAATTAGCGACACGAGCTAATTGGACAAAATATATAATTTAATTATTGCACTACAGTGGCATAAGCTCTCATTATTATGTAAGGCAGTGACTACCGAGCTAATTTATTTCCGAAAGAGTTTACTCAGTAATCATTATATATGCATAATGGTTCAGTCAGGGTTTCTCAAAGTATGATGTACCCCCCCCCCTCTTCAGGAGGAAACACGTGTGTAATTACCACCATAGGCCTCAGGCTCTTCTGAATGCAGGGTCTCAAGGAATCCTCTGTGGTTTCTGCAGATGTTCCTCCAGACTAAAATGAAGAGGAGGAAATGATTCTCAGATGTTTCTCTAATGAGAATAAGATGAAGAAGAAGAAGCTGTTTTAGTGACTGGTTTTGCTAGTCGCATCTTTTAGTGGCTTTTTAAGAAGAAGCAGGACAATAGCTCAAAACACACCACCATGCTGTGAGTGACCAGAAGGAGAGAACGCCTGGCCTCCTGAGACCAATCATTTATTATTATTTTTCTGAAAAGCACATGTCAAATAAATGACATAGGGTTCTTTCAAATGTAAATTCGTGGAAAACAATTAGAAAACTAGAAAGTATTTAAAAACAACATATCTTTAAAATACCAGATGATGAAAAAAGTAGTATAAATTAGTATTTTTTTATTTTAAAATAATGTTACAATATAAATCTGAACTATACCTTAGTCTTCTTGTCTTATTCTACACAGCCTTGATGAAAACCATCTTTAATTCCATCTCGTCTTGCTCCATAGATGATGTTGCTCCGCGGGAGTCTGCTGCCTCTAGCGGAAGGAGCTTGAACAGCAGCCACTCGCTGGTTGGTTCGGAGTCTGTTGCGTCACTTCCGCTCCTCGCCCTTCACCGCACTGCTCTGTGATCCCGTGACTGACAGAAACAAACATCATGGCGTGAGTTTGTGCAAAATAAACTCGCGTGAAACTCTTTAAATTCGACAACAATCCGAAAAGCGACAGACATGTGGCGGATCCAGAGTTTAGTGGCTCGATGTGAGTCACTTCTGAGTTTGAAGATGATTCTTGACTGACTGCAGGAATGTTTTGTTTTATTCCAGCACTAGCACTAGCTCTTGTTCTGATTAAAAGAACAACTACTCTTGTGTTTCTTAATTTAACTCGTTTTTTAACGGGTTCTTTAACTTTTGTCACAGATCAAGCTCAACGAGTCACGTTTTATCATAAATTATAACTTAAACCGTTTTTGTTATTCAAGGTACCGGTAACTAGTAGAAAAGTATTTATTTAGTAAGTAGTGTATAATTTATTATTTAGAAAAACATTACAAAGCTTTTACTAATCTTAGTATTATGCTTTACATTTACGTTTAACTTTTATTGATTAAATGGTTTTATATGATTTTATTGTCTAGCAAGGTTTTATAAATAATTTTATTTAATTAATATTTATAAGAATCTTACATTGTTTTGTTAACAACACCAATAGTTAATTTTATAATAAATATTTTCTCTCTCTCAGTGTGGAGTCGGTGCAGTGGTGGTGGGCCGCATCTACGCCTCTCTCAGGCCCATCATCAAGCAGAGGAGGAGCTGCTTGGTTCCCCGGTGCTGAGGTAACACTGCGGCTTAACCTCAGCTCAGCAGGGATGAAGCCACTAATTCTGTCTCTCTCAGTTCTCACAGAAGAGAAGATGACCACCATCATCATCATCATCATCAGGGGACGTCTCAGTTCCGCTCGTCGGGGGTGCATGGATACACTGCGCTGGACGCCATGGGCCTGGTGCTTCCCTCTCATCCGCGGAGCGCTGTGTGCGTCGCTGCTGTTTAACCGTTGTGTTTGTTTCTGCAGGGGGCCGCTGCCGTGCTCTTCATGCATCTCTGCCGGAAGCTTCACTTCCATCTGTCTTCTGATTCAAACCCAGGAGCTTCTCGAATCCGAGATGCTGCACAAGCTCGGAAATGCTCGTACTCACTCCTGAGAGACATCTGTGAGTGCTGCAGCATTTACTCTCCGTCACGTCAGAAATGCAGTTCAGTGAAGACACAGAGACGAGAACTGAAGAAATACAGTAATGATGCTGGTGAAAGGCAGCGTTGATGATAAGGAAATAAAGTAATGATGATGTCGTTAAATATAAAGTTGTTACAGTAACGACAGAGAAAAGTTTTGTAACTACACATACGTTTGTAAAATGCATCTTTTGTATGTTAATTAAGAGTCTTGCGACACAGGAAAAACATTGATAAATGGCGTTACGGTGAAGAAACAGATGAAATGTTTGGTTACGTTTGCTAGGGTCCAGACGGCGTGTGCTCTCCCGGGGAGTGACTATGAAGTGCCTGCAGGCGAATCTGATGAGTCCAGAGTCACAGAGAGACGGCAGCAGCGGTGCAGGCGGCCAGCAGCAGGAGCCAGAGAGTGGTCAGAAACACCCTCCTCTTGCGCTCACTCTCGTACACACCCACAGGTCTGACTCTCCAGAACCTCCTCGCTCCCCCGCTGAGCCGGAAGCAAAGGTAAGCTGTGTTTTATCTTCACTGAGAAGCGTCTGCAGAGTCTCAAACACTTGCAACCTGCAGGAGTTCACCTCAGCGGATGCTGCAGCCGAGAACCTGCAGCGGGTGTCAGAGAGCAGCGTTCCCATCATCCTCAACATCATCGGTACGGAGCATCTGATTTGCCCTGACCCCTGACCCCCATGTCCTCACTTCCTTTCTCTGCGTGTGTGTGTGTGAAGGACTGGAGAGTGCGAAAAGTGGGGACCTCACGATGGCCTTCTCATGTTTCTTGGCGGCAGCGCAGCACGGCTACGGCAAAGCCCAGTTTAACGTGGGAGTGTGTTTCGAGAGAGGACGAGGGGTGCACAGAGATGTCCGTAAGGTACACACACTGCGTCACTGCTCCCTTTACTAGACGGTGAAATTGAAACGGTAAAGAGGTTCCCTCATAACGATCTGACGCTGCTGGTCTCGCAGGCTCTGGAGTTCTACCGCCGTGCTGCAGACTCAGGACACACTCGCGCTCAGTTCCGATTCGCTAAGCTCCTCCTGAGCCACGGAGGGCAGCAGAGCTCAGAGACGGCTGACTCCAGGGCTGCGCTGAACTACCTGCACGCCGCTGCAGACGCCGGACTCGCTCAGGTTCTCGTGAAGCTCTTCGTTGTTTACACAGGATGCGGGTGGAAGCTAATGCTAGTCTGTCTGCAGGCGCAGGTGTTCCTGGCCGTGCTGCTGTCTCAGGATCCCGACTGCGACGAGCAGCGCTGCTTGCAGTACTTCCGGCGGGCGGCGGAGAGCGGGGTGACTGTCGTTTCAGCTTCTGAGTCGACTGCTTGTATTTGCTCTTTATAATAAACACATGTTCTACAGCACGCGGACGCCCTGCGATGTCTGGCTCAGTGCTACGAGACAGGGTTCGGTGTTTCCCCGAGTCAGCAGATGGCTGTCGATCTATTCGAGCAGGCGACAGCTCGAGGGACACAGAGACGTGCTCACACAGCACACGGTCAGACACCTGTCTCTCTGTCATTCTGGTTCTGCTGGGAATCAAACCAGGAACCTTCTCACTGATAGACTCTCTCTCTCTCTCTCCTTCCAGACCTGCGCTCCATTCGATCAGCACCAAGCTTCTCTCTGATTGGTCAGTCCAATACAAAGCCCCACCCTCTGCAGAGCTCCAGCTGTCAATCACAGGTTCTTCCTCATTCCTGGAGCACAGGAAGTCTGAGTTTGCACATGCTCAGTAGAGACCCGGGGCGCCAGGTCTGGACGTAAAGGTTGATTGCTTATGGTTGAGCACGGAAGGAGATCGATGGCGACAGCTGAAATGTATTTAGAGATCTTTCGCTGTTTAAAAAAAGACCCTTGTGGATGTTTTTGCATGTTTCAACGATATGTATTTTAAGGAAACAAAATATGCAAATGCTGTCTGACTGATAAATGTTCTCCACCAATCAGAGAAGAGTTTGTGATGTGGGATTGGCTGATGTTGATGATGTTACGGTCTTTCTTTGAACGAGCTGATGGGGTCATGTGAATGTTGGAAAAGGGCATGTCTTTATAAGTGTTGTATTTTTATAAATAAGTTGAATATATGTTGGGGACAGTGAAACTGAAACAGCTGTGTGGAGTCACAGTATTAATGACAACAGTGACAGTGTTTCTGTTTTGATGTTTAGCACAGGAAATATAAAATGTTTCTTTTATTTTATAAAATATTAAATTTTCACACTTTTTTAAAAAACTTTTTTACAATTCTCTGCATAAACCTGTTACTTTTGTCAACATTAATTGTTCCGTTTCTTGTGGGCAGATAAACACATTTTAAAACATCTCAAAGCTATTTCATATTTCTAAGTTGTCAAAGTTCCATTACAAGAATTTGTAATGATTTTTTTTACCATTTAAAGTCTTACTGTTTCAATTCCTTGTCACAGTTAAGGGGAATAAAATGAGAACAGATATAGGAAAATATACTTCGCTCAAACGATATCCCTGTCGACTCGTTTATCTTTGGGATTGCTATTGTCAAGTGAACGAGCTTACCAAACTGAAATAAAGTTTATATTTCCATTCTTGTGTTTGTCACATAATGCTCTCAAAACAACTTTAAAAAAAAAAATAAAATACTGCTTTTTACAGCAAAGTGGCCGTACCACGTTACTTCCTCCAATCAGATTCTTCTTCTCATTAATATTTAACGAGCTCTCTGGATTCTAGAGTGATTTTAACATTATTCATATTCATGAGCTATCTTGCGCTCCGCGCTGCGATTGGTCAGTGCGCTTGTACACAACAGAACACGGTGCGGCGAGGGCTCAGGGCGCGTGCGCAAAGACTAGCACATTGAGTACGCGTTGCGGGCGACGCGGAGATTTTTGGATTGCGGGCGTAAGTGCTTTAAAAGCGGGCGTAGCCGCTCCCGAGGCATCTTCATCCACCGAGAGAAGAGTTGGAGAGGCGACAGATCTGCAGCTGCGGGTAAGACCCTGATTGTGATCAGATGACGTCATGCATTTAGACTCATATTCTGATTATTGATGATTCACTGTGGCGCCTGGTGCATCCGGTGACTGTGCGATGCGCGAGAGGCGCCTCTGGAGAGCTCCGCAGATGTCTCTCACTCCTGCGTCATTAATAGCGCTGCTGCTGGCGTTTTGGATTTGATCAGTGAACGGAATTCAATTATTCCTGTCCCCGGTGATGTCATGGTTGCATGTCAGTCAGACCTAAAGAAACATGCTCGTGTCTAAAGGAAGCATCCCTCCAAAGGGGATTATGTCATAGCAACAGGAGCTCTTCTCATTGGACCACCCGCGCGTGCAGCGATCATCTCACACACTTCCTGCGTTACATCGCTGTAGTGAGACGATAATATGGAACATTCTACAATTAATCCAATACATCTTAAAAATATACCGCACCCTACAGTCATATTTCGGTTGTTATATTTTAGGTTAACTCGATAAGCGCACTGCAGAACCTTCATATGGAGCCACTCGTTGGTTTTCCTGGCTGTGTGCTTTGGGTCATTGTCATGCTGTCTTTAATGCTCTGACTGATGGAAGGAGGTTTTTGCCAAATATCTCACAGTCCATGGTTCTGTTGATCCTCTCCTTAATCTGGTGCAGCCCTAATCACAGGGGGATCAAATACTTATTCACTTCACTTTGCATCTTAATCATGTATCTGACCCTGTATCTTAGCTCCGCTGCCGCGGTTTACTATGTCTCTCCGTAGGGGTGTTTCTTATCTCTGTTTGGTAAATCTGGGCTAATGCTGAGTGATTTAACGTGAAAGTATTTTATAATAATAATAGTTTGAATTTTTCTTCTGTTACGTAACCCCCGACCCTACGCTCCCTGAGAGTATGTCTTCGAGCAGTACGCTATAATACTTCATCTGCGCGGTTTCTTTGAATACGGCACTAATGGCTCCCTAAGAAAGTGATCAAGACGAGGGTTTGAAAGGTTTGGGTGTAAGAACGCTATCAGCGACAGATCAGTCACAGGAACACTCATCCTGCAGGCTTTGTTGTGCTGAATCATCCTGATCTTCAGGGGAAATCTGCAGTAAACACAGTTTCCAGCCCCTGTGTGAGCGCAGTGTTATTGTTTTGAGTCTCTCTCTCTCTCTCTCTCTCTCTCTCTGTGTTAACTTGAGATCTGCTGAGCGAGCAGTTCATCCTGAGGTGACCGTGTGATGCACAGTTCTCTTTCTCTTCACAGGTGATCAATCCCCTGCAGTAATGGCGCTGCACAAGCCTCCGTTGAGACGCAGTGCATCCACCGTGGAATCGACCAGTCACAGTGCCACGTCACTGACCCCACCCACATCCCTCAATTTACGCTCGTCCCTTAATCAGCAGCTGAACTGTGACACCATAAAGGAAGGCGTGGTCTCGGTTTCAAAAGAAACCCAGAGCTCAAAGGGTCGTCAGAAACATGCCTTTACAAACATGCAAAACGCGATGGGTTTCAATCAGAACCCCGCCCCCATGAACCAAAACCCCGCCCCTAAACCCACCCCAACCAAATCTGCTTCCTCTTCATCGCTCTACAGCTCCTCCCTCCCTTTTTCAACATCAAACACCAAACTGGCCAAAAACGGCACCAACCTGCAGCTGAAGGAGGAACAGCTGGACCTCAACAAGAACCAGCGGCGGCGGACCCGAAGCTTCGTACAGTATCGGCCAAAATATGAGGAGATGATTTGCAGCGTCCGGCCTAAACCGGACATCGAGAACTGGCTCGGCAAGAAATGGCCTGAGGAGAAGGAAGAGGAGACAAAACAGCACAATTCCAATCTGGACAACCAAAACATGCCTGCAGTGGAGCAGACACCACAACAACAGGTCCCTGAGGAGCAGAACCCAGGAGAAGGAGATCCACGCCTTCCTACATTTGAGAACCAGTGTGAAGTGAAGCAGCTACGAGCCAAACTGGAGAACCAAAACTGGGTCTTGGGAGATGAGAAACAGCTTGTGGCCAAACTGGACACCCAAAACCGAGAGGAGGAAACCCAAGTGAAAGTAAAGCATCTCCAGCCCATTCTGGAGGCTCAGAACTGGAGTGAGGAGAAGACGTTCCTGCCCCAACTGGAAAAGCAGGATGACCAGGCAAAGGACAATCGCACGGAGAACAGAGTGAAGGTTCAGAACTGGGAAGAGGAGACCACAGTGGAAGCAACCCAGCTTCATTCCAAACTAGATGCTCAGGACTGGGCAGAGGTGAACAGAGTAAAGGCAAAGCTGCTTCTTCCCAAGATGGAGACCCGGAAGCGGACTTTAGAGAATCAAGTCAAGGACGAGACCAAACAGGAGATACATTATCGTGAGGAGGAGAAACAACCCAACCTTGTTACTCAAAGCTCAGAAGAGAAGAAGAACACAGAGAAGGACAATCAGCTCCATCCAAAACCAGAGGAGCAAAACTGGGAAAAGGAGAACAGGGGAGAGATGGAGAATTGGAGTGAAGACAATCAGTTCCTTTCCGACTTTGAATCCCAGAAGTGGGCAAGGGAGAACCGAGTGGAAGTCCATCTGACACTGCCCCAGAAACAGTTGCTCCAGTTGAACAGTGAAGAGGAAGAGAGCCCTGAGGAGACCATGGGGGAGTGTGGGCAGTCAGTCCGAATGAACCAGGAACAGCACGCGGTCCAGGCGCATCACAAGGAACTTGATCTCCAGATGAACCAAGAGGAGGACACATTCCGGACTAACTTTGCTGAGCTCGCACTCCAGCCGAGACCCACTCTGCTGAAATGTCGACCGCAAGATGAGAAAGATTCTGAGGACGAAGACTCCAGCTGGACTACGCTATCGCAGGAGAGTCCGTCTGCAGAGACGCCTCTGGACACAGGTTAGCCTCCGCAACCAATTTTTTGCCTTCGGTCGGAATGGAGGCGAGCAGAGAGAAGGAGAACCTTCGGAATGACGATGGTGTAGTTAACAAACTGAGACTGTTGGTGTGTCCCTGGCTGCTGCAGGTGTCTGGGGGGAGCCTCCACGAGCCCAGGAGTTCTTCTGGCGTCTTCCAGCCGAGACACCTCCTCCTGTGGCCAGTGATGTCATCAAAGAGGCGGGGCCAAGAGTGAAGTCGATGTGTCTTCCCGTCCCCTGCACCAAAGCTCAGAGTGAGGTAAATACAAAGATCGCTCATTGGCTGGTTTGAGCTGAGCCTCATCTAGTCTGGAGTAGTTTATGATGGCCATGAGCTCATCTGGTCATGTGATCTTTTAGGAAGACCTACATCTGGTTTTAGTTTTAAAAGGTTACTTGACCTGTTTTTTATCTGATTTAAGCTAGTCTATGGTGGCTTGAGCTGGATTGTGTTGGGTTGGTTCTTACGCTGGTTTTTAGAGAACTTCAGTTTAATTCGCTGTGTTCAGTGTGGCTTCTTTATTCAGGTGTGTCGTTGTCTTCGCAGGGTTTTAGGTTATTAAAGAGTTGGTTTCATGTAGTTTTAGCTGGACTCAGGTTCAGGATCATGTGAATCTAAAGAGCATTTCTGTGTTCGTCTGAGACGTGAGGTAAAGTGCTGTGTGCTTGTGCAGCGTCCCAGCAGTATCGTCTCAGACAGTTCGGTGGAACCGCTTCCTTCATCCGGAGCATCGTCTCCTTCCTCTGCCTCCCTGTGCCCCGAGGCCGTGGGGGGTGCTCTCAGAAACAACCACCAGGTTCACACTCACTCACTAAAAAAAACTCTCGATCATGATTCTGTCAGAATCAATAGATGAATATTTTCATTAATTGATGGTCCAGGACCTGAAGGAGACATGCGAGAGAGAGAAGCAGGACAGAGACTGGCAGATTAACCGACTGAGCTTTGGTGCACGCGGCGGCCCGTACAGTTTCATTAACCACAGGTGAAATACACTCAGAATATTATTTCATTCCTTCACCGATGCATCACTGAGATCTCGCTCTTCTGCAGAGCTCACGTAGCATCAGCTGCAGCGGAGAGCAGCGTCGCCCTCCAGGAGCTCCACACACAGGTAAACCTTTCTCAAATCTGGAATTCAACGAGTTGATTTCAAATTACAAGAGTCACGTGATTTCTCTGAGCGTCAGGAACAATGCAAGATGTTGAATAACAGGGACACCATGTGGCCACTGCTGGAACTACAAATATCTGAACACGGGACTGCAGAACAGAGCCATAAAGTGCAGCTGAGAGTTCTGAGAGTACAATCTTTTAGATCTCCGTCTGTTATTTGGTGATGTGCAGGTGTTTGCTGTGCAGTACCTGGGCTGGCTTCAGGTTCGAGGTGAAGATCTGCAGAAGAACGGCAGACTGATCTCTGAGTGCATCCGGCAGCTGAAAGAGAGAGAGCGCAGGAGGGTGAGCTATATATAAATATAAACTGATGACTAGCAGACCCTCTGATGGATGACCAGACACACAGACAGCAGAAGCAAAAGATGGACTGTGGATGGCAAAATGCTCAGACATATAGACAGATGTTTTATCAGACGTATAGACAGACGTTTTATCAGACGTATAGACAGACGTTTTATCAGACGTATAGACAGACGTTTTATCAGACGTATAGACAGATGTTTTATCAGACGTATAGACAGACGTTTTATCAGACGTATAGACAGATGTTTTATCAGACGTATAGACAGACGTTTTATCAGACATATAGACAGACGTTTTATCAGACGTATAGACAGATGTTTTATCAGACGTATAGACAGACGTTTTATCAGACGTATAGACAGATGTTTTATCAGACGTATAGACAGACGTTTTATCAGACATATAGACACACGTATAGATCAGAAAGACACACGAAGGGCCAGTAACAGGTCTTCAGTGACAGAATAAACTCTAATGCCTGCTTCCCTCTTTCTCTCTCAGAAACAGAAGATGCTGCTACTCTTAAAGGGTGTTTCTCTCACACTGATGGACCCAACAGACCACGCCCACCTGTTCTCTCAGCCAATCAGCTGCATTCGCCTCTGGGGAGGAGGGCGGGGCATCAGCAGGTTTGAGTCTCACTGTTATCATTTAAAGGGTTGATGTTCCATAAAGAAACAGAGGGTGAGGTGACCTGAACTTAGAATGATGAACGCCGGTGCCTTATGCAAACAGTTACAGACAGACAGACGCGAGATCAGCTGCTTCGACGGGAAAACAAACACACAGACATAGGAACTCACAGATGGACAGACAGACAGCCTCCTCAAGTTACATTTCACTCCACTGAGGGTGTGTGGGTTGTGCAGTCCCGCTCCTGACCAGCAGATGGTGCTGTAGACTGCGATTGCATTGAGGAAGAAGTTTGAGCTCGGGGCTTGAAATTAATCAAACAGCATTTCTCTTAAATTATGGCTATGGCTGAAAACATTCAGTCGGTTTAAAGCAACACACGTTTGTTTAGTCAAAGTCCTTGGAGCAGCCACAGTATCCCAGATGCTCCGCAACCGTCTAAACCAGGGGGCTCAAACTGGAGGCCACAGTCCTTGTGTTTGTAAGCTGCAGGTGGGGATCTCTCTGAGTAGGGGTTGGAACTAAACTGTGCAGGGCGGCGGCCTCCAGGAACTGAGTTTGAGAAGCTTGGCTAAACCCTTAAATGGTAGAAAGTA
Organism: Danionella cerebrum; assembly: GCA_007224835.1. Taxonomy (NCBI): domain Eukaryota; kingdom Metazoa; phylum Chordata; class Actinopteri; order Cypriniformes; family Danionidae; genus Danionella; species Danionella cerebrum. Next base: position 29,557 of record SRMA01026635.1, on the reverse strand, counting down.
AAGTTTGGTTTCAAGCTGACCCCTGGAATCTCTCTGAACACATCTCTGACCAGCTCGCCTCCACCTCGGAGTGTAATCATTACTCTGCTGTAGAACCTGGAACATCTCAAAGAACATGTAGAAGCTGCTGAACTTGAGGGACGTTTGAGCACATTCTGCACATCACTGTAGATTTTTCAGCTATGAATCTAACGTTTACAGTAAATGCATCAAAGGATGATGAGGAGGAGGAGGAGGAGGAGAGGGTTTTTTCTCATTGCTTTTAGAGAAACATCAAACACAGACATGCATGCACTCCTCTCTCTCTCTCTCTCTCTCTCTCTCTCGCTCAGGGTGCTCCTGTTCTATACAATATGAATGAGTGTGTTTGGGACGGATGAGGTCACTGCGCTATATCTGGAGCACTCAGAGGTCTGTGTGCACACACCAGGATGCACTGCCATGAAGTCATCGAGAGAGAGAGAGTCAATCGCAGTTCTGTCATCTGCATAGCAACACCCTGGAAACAAAGGGATCCGTGTGTGTTACATGGAGTGCCTAGCAACACCCTAGCAACCCGTTAACAAAACACAAGCTTTCAGGCTGATGAGAGTTCAGATCCTTCTCGAGAGAACGAGACCTGCTGAAGCCTAGGAACTGCTCGCCAGCATCCGGACACATCTGGGGACCAGAGATAAGGAGATGAACAGAGGGGGGGTGGGGGTCTCTCTGTGGGCTTGACTGAAGCGCATGAGTGTGTGCGTGTTTTCTGAGGGCGGGTCAGATGAGTGAGCTCGAGAGAGAGAGAGAGATCAGAGCAGCATCACTGGAGTGTTTGAGATGAATCTGCTGTTGGTAGCTATGAGAGGACGAGCCCGAGCTCCGCTGGAGGCTGAGGAGAGACATCAGTGAGAGCCTCTCTCTTCCACAGATGGATGATCATCTAAACGTATGCTTTTCCTTCATTTTCGCATGCATTCTCTCTCTCTCTCTCTCTCTCTCTCTCTCATCCTAGCTTGGGAACGGATGCTTGAGTTTTTTACGATCTTGCTTTCTGTGGAGGTGCAGCATCTGAGCGTCTTCTCCGTCGTTTCATCAGTTTCTCTGATGCATCATTTAGAACAATGCAAACCTTGCAGGAAACGCTTGAGATTCTCTGTCTCTCTCCCTTTCCCTCTCTTTCTCTGAATGCTGCTGCTCCGAGAGAAAGAGAGAGAGAGAGAGAGAAAGTGTTGGTTTGATTAATGCTCGAGTGTCAGGAGGGGACAGATATTAATGGCACGCTCAAACAATCAAATTCATTTGGGGAAGAGACTGAAAGATGCAGAGATTGATTTGTGACACGAAGGGGGGGGGGGATTGTAAACTCCGACTGGTGGATGTTGAGCGGACGGAGCTTTTAACTCTTTAAAGAGCTTCTATTATTGAACCTTGAGCAGAACGTTTCCTGCTGCTCGATCTGTAACGTCGTGCTCTGTTCCAGATGTTTTCTTCCTCTCTGCGACATTCAGGGTCCCAGCTGTCGGCATCGATTACTTTTCCTTGTTCTTACGGTTCTTTGTGCACCAGAAGAGTAATAATGAATTTCTCTGAAATGCACGGCAGTAACTGCACATACTTTATGACATCCATGTGCTGCTCCTGGGTTCTCTTCGCGAGGGAAATGATCCAGAAGCACCAGCGGCAGGAGCTCGAGTATTGGGAACATATTCACCACCATTTTATTAGAGAAGAAATGGTGTGAGAAAAGCACCAGGTGTTTGTTAGGAGCGGGTGGAGCATCTCTGGGGAGATGAGATGTGTGCGCTGCTCTTCTGACCCGGTGGAGCTTCCGATGTTTAGGATGCTGAAGTACAGCTGTACCTCATCAGTAACCGCGCGGGCTCTCTACGGCAGAGCTGGGTTTGGATGGTTCTTGAATCGCTGACCCTGACCCATCACTGATTTCCATCAATGTTTGCATCTAAACCTGCCCTAAACTACAGAATCCTCTTGTTTGTGGCTGATCCGTCATGGCTCTGTTTGAACTCGCTATGGGACGAGGGTTTGTGAGTTCTTCCCCAGTAACGGTGGTGTCTGAATCTCTCAAAGCCTCCAGCACGATTAATCTACAGACTACTTTGTTAATTTCAGTCGCTGGTGATCATTATTAACAGTCGAAGCACAAACAGCTGCAGATATTGTGGTCCTGAAAATCTTCTTTCAGAAAGAGATCCTGACTGAACCCAGCTGTCAATCCTAATCCTAAACAGCACTTTCATGCAGATTTATGGCATTTGCGGGGAACTTCCACCTACGGAGTAGGTGAAACACCGGCTTCTGCACCAACAGGTGGCACTGTTCTGGAGGACTGCAGGGACGTGTTCCGCTGTAACAAAAGAACAGATAGCGCATATAATGTCTCCAGGGGATGAATAAACATGCAGGAGTGATTGACAGGCCGTGGAGTTGATTATGCATCTCCTCCTCATCCTCATCCTCAGCGTTTCAGTGTTAGAGCAGGGTTCATCCCCAGGGTTGGAGTCTCCCCAAACACAGTGATCCACCTTTACATCTGCTGGGTCCTCTCGCTCCTGCTGTGTGCCTCATTCTGTGAAGATCTAGGGACTCTTCACGGTTCACCTTTGTTTCTGCCGCGTGAAACAGAAGGCACTCGTCCATCGGGCCGCGGTAATAATGAGATCCAGGCTGCTGTAAACCACGACATCTCTCTGTGTTGCAGGGACTTTGCGTACGTGGCCCGTGAGCAGCAGACCTGTGTGTTGAAATGCCACGTGTTCGAGTGTGAGGCTCCGGCGGAAACACTCACCAGCAGCTTCCAGCAGATCTGCTCCAAGGTGAGGACAAGCTCTCGCACCTGCGGAGCTGCAGCTGTGTTTGTGAGCGTGTTTAGTATGCGCCGTGTGTCCTGCGCCGGAACCGTCCGCTCAGCAGATCTGTGATTTACATCATCTCAGATTTACGCTCCTGCGGGGACAGGGACGGTGTGTGGTACAGGAGTGACCTGTAAAATGTAAATGTGTTCTCAGATCATGGCTGAACGCAGGAGCGTCGCTGGATCCGATCTTCCTCTCAGAGGTAAGCTATTATCATCAGGCACCTCGTAATGGTCATCAGCCAATAGGAATCAAGCTTCCACCTGCATCAGCCAATCAGAATGATGTACAGACCTTTGCTCCTTTCTTCAGTAGAGTTTCCTTCACCGAAGCCAGAGCTTCAGCAGCAGAGCTTCCGTGTGCTCTACCTAGGGAAGACCAGCGTGCTCAGGCCCATAGGTAACATCTCCATCTTCCTAGGGACTTGGTGACCCGTGAGAAGCCATCTTCCTGGAGGTGTCTCACAAGTTTTTCTCTCTCTTCAGGGATGGACATGATCAACGGGGCGATCGAGAACCTGCTGAGCTCTACGGGGAAGGAGGACTGGACTCCTGCGACGCTGAACGTAGCCAACGATACCATCACTGTCAGCAAAGAGAAGGTCACATCACCCTCTTCGCTTTGATCCCGATAAAGCTGCGAGCTCTTTGGGATTTGCTCCTCGAGCAGGTTTTCAACTCCTCTTGAGTTACCAGTTCATCAGTCACGATGAGCTGGTTTCTGACCTTCATGAACTGGTTTATTATAATATAGACAGAGTGATTCTTGAGCTGCTGGATGCTAGCTGGTAGTTTTGAGATGGTTTGGGGTTAATAAATCCAGTTTAGGCTTGATTACTGGTCCAGAACTCCCCTTGAGCGGGTTTGAAGCTCACCCCAGTCTGTGTTTGTGTGAGCAGGAAGAGGATCAGGAGGTGCTGGTGGAGTGTCGCGTCCGCTTCCTCTCCTTCATGGGCGTGGGTCGAGACGCGCACTCCTTCGGCTTCATCATGGACTCGGGGAGCCAGCACTTCCTCTGCCACGTGTTCTGGTGCGAGCCCAATGCCGCCAGCGTGTCTGAGGCCGTGCAGTCGGCTTGCGTGGTAAGAGAGTAGCCTCAGCTGAGATTCTGTTCATTATTAACGTGAAGGTTCCTGGTTTGAGTCCTACTTAGGATAGGGTTCCCCTTTTAAGATCTGGGCATGCCCTTTCTGTCTGACCAATCAGAGAAGAGCAGCGTGTAATGAGTGCTAATCACTCCTCCTCCATAAGAGCAAGAGCAAGACAAACTGAACGAAAGATCCATAGAAACCAGGAACCTTCCCGGAGCAAGAGAACCTCCCTGCCTCATGTTTCAGTGCTGTTCTGTGTGTGTTCCTCCCTCAGCTCCGCTATCAGCAGTGTGTCTGTGGCTCCTCTTCCTCCTCCTCCTCAAATGACTCCGTCTCCCGCCGCGTCTCGTCCAGTCTCAAGCGTGGCGTCCAATCAATTATCGACTCTCTGAGGAGAAGACCCGGCCCGCAGCTGCCAAGCCAATGAGGGAGCGCAGTGGCATCAGGCCGCCAGGCCAAGAGCTGATCTGCTGTGATTGACAGCTGGAGTTAAGAAACCCCGCCCCCAGCTTACCAGCAAATGAAACAGCAGGGACACTGCGATTGACAGCTGGCCAGCCAACCCGGGAGCAGAGCTGCTGTGATTGAGAGCTGAAGGAGCGGGACAGATCTGAAAAAGGTCCAGTGGGACAAACAAAGGCACACATGAGGTTTTGGAACGCTAATGACAAATTAAAAGTCAGTGTTTATAAAACTGTTTGAATGTAAACCTGTTAAAAAGATAATAATATAAAAATATTCTCTGATCGTCACTGTTTCACAAACACACCTGAAGCCTGGAGGAGTTCTTCCTGCGTCAGAATCATGATCCTCGATCAAACATTGTTAGTGTGGTGCAGAGATTTCTGATCATTTCTGGTCGGACGATAAAACTGAAACACTTGACGGGTAGTTTCCCTGTACTGAGCAGTGTTTCAGTTTCAATGTCCGCATGAGCAGACCCTGTAAAGTATAATCTTGACATGTCAGACTAAACACAGGAATGCATTCGCTCACGTGAAGCTCTTCTGGTTCACCACTGAGACACTCGTTCATGTAAATGTGGAACAATAAATCATGTCAAAATTAGTCCCTTTCTGTGTTTTATTGGCGTACAATAATACCTGGAGGTTTGGACGGCAGTGAAAACACTATTTCTCTCAGAAATTGTCTCAGACATGTTTGTGTTCAGCATTTATTTCAGCTGAAGTTTGGAAAACCTCTTTACACTCAATAGAATGTAAAATACTGACAGTGCTGTGATGCATCAGAACCACGGCTGCAAGCGATTCCTTTTGGTTTGTAAAGGGGCGTGACTTCTGTGAAGGGGTGGCGAGGACACTTGGGCGGGGCTTGTTCCGATGGGTGTCACTTGACTCCAGCTCCCCGAAATAACACTGACGCTTGACATCAGAACAGCAGGAAATGACAAGGTTGTCGGGCGCAGCACTTCCTTTCGGGGTTTACATGCAAAAGGGGGTGGGGCAACAGGAATGTGATTGGGTGAAATTGCAGAATCAACCAATCGGGTTAGACTCTTGCGATTTGAGCTGGGCAATGGAGCAGAGTCATGAGTGGGTAAGGAAGTGGGAATGTGTATGGGGCTGTGGGAATGTGTATAGTTATGACTCAAGAAGTGGGTGGAGTCAATAGTGGAGTCAAGATTAAAGATGGCGTGTGCTGCACTGTGAATAGAATTATGGGTGGAGTCTTGTGTGGAGTTCTGATAACTGGACTTAGGGCTTGAGTTATGAGTGAAGAAATGAAAGGAGGAGTCTTGCATGGAGGAGGTGGAGCTAAGTGGATTTGGGTTATGATCTGATTTGGAGGCGGGTTTCAGTCTTGAAAAAGAGGTGGGGTCATTAGTGGCGGAGTAGGACCTTAGTGAATGGCTGTGAAATGTTCGCCGGGAATTAACTGCTTTATCTGTGAAATAAAAAAGAGAAACTAATTATTTTAGAGAATATTAGCACAATGTCAGTAAACAGTGTAATACTTGAAAGCTGGATGTGAAACTGTTCTAAGGCTACGTCTCAGCTGCAGTATCGTCTTACAATCGCTAAAACCCGTAAGTGTGCCTTTAAGACGGCAAATGTACCGTTGTGATTGGTCAGTTTCCTGCTGTTGTCTGACAGCGCCGGTTCAGATCTACTTCCTTTCCATTCACGGCTCAGAAACTCTGCCACCATTGATTGTTCACTTTGAGAGCCAATGGGCTGTGGCCGAGTGGAGCGTCCGGGAGTGATGAGTACTTTGCGTGTGCGCCGCCCCCGCTTCCTGATTGGCCGGCTAGGCTGGAAGCCATCCAATAGGCCTTTCGCTGCAGCACGATCAAGAACTTCCTGCGGAGTTTCTTTCACTTCGAGTTCATGCTAAAAAATAAAACGCAAAGAGCTCCTGTGAATTACTTGTTTGAACAAACACTGTTCAGTGTACAGGTATGGACAGAGAAACTGAAACACTATTCAGTGTAGAGCTGGAGGTTTGGACGGTGAAACTGAAACTCTGTTCAGTGTAGAGCTGGAGGTTTGGACGGTGAAACTGAAACACTGTTCAGTGTAGAGCTGGAGGTTTGGACGGTGAAAATGAAACACTGTTCAGTGTAGAGCTGGAGGTTTGGACGTTGAAACTGAAACACTGTTCAGTGTAGAGCTGGAGGTTTGGACGGTGAAACTGAAACACTGTTCAGTGTAGAGCTGGAGGTTTGGACGGTGAAACTGAAACACTATTCAGTGTAGAGCTGGAGGTTTGGACGGTGAAACTGAAACACTGTTCAGTGTAGAGCTGAAGGTTTGGACGGTGAAACTGAAACACTGTTCAATGTAGAGCTGGAGGTTTGGACGGTGAAACTGAAACACTGTTCAGTGTAGAGCTGGAGGTTTGGACGGTGAAACTGAAACACCGCTCAGTGTAGAGCTGGAGGTTTGGACGGTGAAACTGAAACACTGTTCAGTGTAGAGCTGGAGGTTTGGACGGTGAAACTGAAACACTGTTCAGTGTAGAGCTGGAGGTTTGGACGGAGAAACTGAAACTCTGTTCAGTGTAGAGCTGGAGGATTGGACGGTGAAACTGAAACATTGTTCGGTGTAGAGCTGGAGGTTTGGACAGAGAAACTGAAACACTTCAGTATCTTTCTCTCTGTGAATAATTCAGACACGTAGCGATGAGCTTCTGCTCTGCTGACTCTAACACAGTCGGACGAGAGTTGAATTATTTACTGCTTCTCGTCCTCGGAGCATCACACACGCTCACCGTGATGTTTCTGAAGATGCTCGTCTCCAGACTGAGTCGTTAAGCTCATGCTTTAGATGAGCATCAGGTTCACACGGACGTTCTACATGTTTCTGGAGTCACAGCTCAACCTCTGAAATCATGAGCGATAGATCTCCAGCAGGTGTTAGTCGAAACATTTCATATCGTTTCAAACGGGTGAAATTACAGCTAGCTTCACACAGTTCCTCTGAAGAACACGGCGAACACAGCTAATGGGTTTTTTACAGCTGCGCTCGAGGTTTTATTTCCAGCACGAGCATCTAATAGCTTTTTTACGAGTGCCTCTCTGGCGCAGGCGATGAACTTCACCGTCATCATCTCTATCAGCGTCTGTTAATAATAACCTTTTATAAGTGGTGTTTGGGAGCATCTGGTTGTCCTGACGCTCGGAGGACGAGAGAGGAGGATGATGATGATGATGATGAGGTAGGAACTGGGTTTACTGGAGCAGTTTCTGCTGTCAGGAGTAAGGGATTGTGTTTGTGCTGGTGAGATGTTCACCTGTCGTGTGAGCAGAGCGAGGAAGCAGCCGTTGTGCTGACCTGAGGCCTCCAGCCTGAAGAACCTGCTTCTCCTCTGCTCCTCCTCCTGCTCTGAGAGAGCGTTCGGGGAGAGGGCTGGGCACCGCAGCCTGACGCACACAGACATGTTTGTTATATATCAGGAAGAACGGGTGTTTCCCTGATGCCCAGGGTTTGGACAATGAAACTGAAACGACATCAGTGGATCCTACACAGCTATGAAACCTTCACAGTGTCGGTCTTTCATCAGTTCACCATTTCATTCATTCCTTTATTGTTCCGAGCCCTGGGAGAACATCCAGGCCCAGCACCAACCCTGATGTGACCCACCCGAAGGACGGGGGCAGTGGTGTGATTTCTGAGGCTGGCGTGAGCACGGAGTTCAGCAGCAACTCGTTCTCCTCGGGGTGAAGGGAGCAGGTGGAGTACAGCACAGCCTGCACCTGAGGAACTGCACACACACTGAGCCGTCACCTCCCCGTCCCTTGATGCATCGGAGCGAGGGATGGTTGAACTCCCGGAGCACTCACTCTGCATGGAGCGCTGGAGCAGGGCTCTCTGCTGGTCGACGAGTCCGTGGAGCTTCTCTGCAGACACTGAACCCTGCACCAGATCCAGCATGATCCGCGGGTCTGAAACACACACAGCACACCGAGCTTGTGATGAACTTGCTGCAGGTAGCTACAGGCGCTCTTAAACCAATAAATACCCCTTTTGGGGTCACAGGGGTCTGCCGGTGCCTATCTCCAGCACACATTGGGTGGTACCGCTGGGAGCTGTAACCAAGAGTGTCTGGCTGCAGACTTTCACTGGCACTCTTCGACTGGCTCTCTCCTGATATTGGACCAGCCCTGACCGGCTCTCTATTGGACGGCACACGACACGTGACTTCATCCGTTCCTGAAGCACAGTCTGGACACCAAACTTTAAAAGTGTTCTGTCAATGTAAAGATTAAAATAAGTAAATGTTCCAAATCTTTATCATGTGGTTGACTTCTAGAACATGAACGTGTTCCTTGTGATTAAAACTGTGGTCCTAACTATTAAAATATAAAACTGTTGTGAGTAAATAATTATTGTACTTGAACCTTTTTAAAAATGTTAACAGCTGTGGTATCGTGGATAATTATTACATATTCACATACCGTATTTTTCGGCTCATAAGACGCACCGGCACATAAGACGCACCCAATTTTTAAAGAGGAAAATCCAGAAAAAAAAGATTCTGAACCAAATACTGTTGTAAAATATTTTATATCAACTGTGTAAAAGTTAACAGCCAAACATGTAACATGAACAGACAGTAAAAGTAACAAAAAAAAAGGCTGTAATGTTTTTCTTTGCCCCCACTCATCACTCTAAAGTCCACCATTCGTTATCACCATCACTGTTCCAGTGCAACATTGTCACTACATTACTAATAATAGCCAGTAACATTGTCACTACATTACTAATAATAGCCAGTAACATTGTCACTACATTACTAATAATAGCCAGTAACATTGTCACTACATTACTAATAATATCTAGTAAGATTGCCCCCACATTAGTAATAATACAGTGGTTCTCAAACTTTTAGTCGAGCCCCCCTGTAATCAAACACTCCCTAATTGCAGAACATGTTACTTACGTTTGTTATCTCGTATGTACATGTGTGAGATGTACCGTTGAGAGATGATTTGAGTTTATTAAAGAAGAGTTTCAGTCATTGAGATCGTTTTGATACATATTCGTTTTGACGCCCGCGAGAGAGGGAGAGATAGAGAGCGAGCGCTGGAAACAAGCGTATGCTTTTTGATCTAATATAAATCCTTTTGATTTTGTCAGCTTATGAAAACCCAAATAACTCCAAAGGATCAAACTGTCCAAGATTGTGAAACTGTCCAAGTGAATGTTTAGCGGAAATAAAACCCTCACAGACTGAAGACGATGCTTATCGATCATCATCTTATTGTCAGGCTCAAAAAACATAGCAGACAAACTATGAGCTGTGCCCATTTCACATCTTGAAATGTATTTTAGCGTGAGAAAACGGGTTTGTAGCGTGAGAGATCACTCAAATGCGAGAGTCAGCTGATCTCTGTAGTTTCGCTCGTGACGTAAGTATGGATGCGGATGCCAAAGGCATTGTGGGAAATGTAGTTTTTCCCCCCGTTTTCGTTACGTCCGCGCAATGGCAGAGATGGGCGATGACGTCAGCGCGCAGCGCTTGGTAAACAAATATGGCCGCGGCTTCGGCCTAGCTCCGGAGCTCTTACACCTCTCATACGGCCGTTACCGGACTTCGCGGCGGTTTGCATTCGCTTCATAAGACGCACCAACTTTTCCCCCTCAGTTTTGGGGAAGAAAAAGTGCGTCTTATGAGCCGAAAAATACGGTAATCATTTCTGCATAGAATAATGCCGTGTTTAGTGATTGTAGTACATTGAAGACCAGTAGAGGGCGCTATGGTGACTGAAGTATTTTCCCCAGAAATAAAGTACCGGTACCTTTAACTTGTGCAAAGAGTCAAAAAGTTAACTTTATTTAAAGATGCAGCAATACCTGTTAGGAATCTTATGCCAAATTAATTTAAACTTTAAACAAAAACCAAACTGCACAATTTAGGATGAGCTGTTTGTATTATTCTATTTTTAACCCGTTTGCGCTAATGAAAGAACACATGAGAGAGTGAAAGTAAAAAAAAAAAAATAAATAATAATAATAAAAAAAAAGACACGTGTCGTGTGCTATCCAATAGTCAGAGCGAGCCAGTCGAGTGACGTGTTGGTGTTTATAAAGAGAGGGGTGTCTGGGGCCCCGTGAGCAGAAGGGGGATGTACCTCTGTTCTCCTGCAGGATGTACTCCACAGGGTTGCTCACCGCAGACAGAGAGCACTGCGGCCTCACGTACACCAGGCTGAGCTTCTGCAGACGCACGTCACACGCCTCCAGAGACTCCAGGGACTGTGCCAGCAGCTTCACATCTGAAAGTCAGACACACACACACACACACACACACACACACACACACATGCACGCACACGTGTACTGCAACACTCTCTGGAGGTGAAGTGTGCATGAAGGTGCTACTCACTCCTGCAGCCCAGCTTGCAGAGACTCCTCTGCAGCTCGTCGCTGCGCTCCTCTCCAGCAGACACCATCACTGTGGGAGTGTTTGAGGCGTGTGTGTGTTCCGCCTGGAGTTTGGTGCTCGAGCTGAGCGTCTGAGTAACAGCAGCGATGTGAGCAATGCTCTCAGCAGAGAAACATCCCACGAGTAACACATCACCTCCATCCTGGACGAGGATCCGGAGAGCACTGGGAGCCACGCAGCAGGACTTATCCTGCAGAGAGAGAAGATCGTAGATTATGAGGCACAGCTGCTGCTGAAGGTGGCTATCTCACCTGCATCACGAGTCTGTGGTCCCTCAAGAGCCCGCTGTTACTCAGCTCTCTCTTTGAGCTGTTCTGGAACACCAGAAGGTCGTGGCAGTCTGAGTCCTTGCAGAAGGTCCGTCCCTCCAGCTGCTCGATGGATTTAACGCAGGTGAACCCAAAGGAGAACAACGCTGCGGTAACTTCATCCTCGCTGCAACAAACACGATTATCTTGAGTCTATGAAGCATCGACTGACCACTAGAGGCTGCAGCAGACTCCTGAGGAACCCATGAAGCAAACTCTTCATGAGTAAAAGCAGATGAATAAACTCAGTTGTTTGTTTTTTTTAAAGAGAACATAAAGGTTTTCAATTAAGCAAACAGAATGTTCCTAACGTGAGGATGAGGGGCCGTGTCATTCTGCTCTCTGATTGGTCAGGTTCAGCAGCTTCATGTAGGCCTCTGCTTCGATCATCCAAACCCTGACGTGTCTGAGCAGAGCCGCAGTGAACAAAAGCAAAGCCTCTGAGCAGGGATGGGAAGATCAGATCATTGTGGTTAGTGTTACACGCTACGGTGTGATTCTGGATCTGTGAATAACACTCCGCTAACACGGCCGTTCATCTACACGCGTACATCGATAACGCTATATAAACAGGAAACAAACTCATTGTTCGCTCACATCCGCTCTGATGAAGTTTCTTCAGCTCATATTGTTGGGAGTAGAAGCAGCAGGGGCATGTCATGGACGAGCATCACTACCCCGTGTAATTGCTCAAAGGGTAGATGATAGATTTAAACAGAGGGTCTGTCGAGTTCTGTGCTTGTGGATGACCTCCAGCACTGGTGATTGGATCTGCCTGCGACTCGGAGAGATTTACGGCCACACACACAGACGGTGTGAGATAAAGCTGCTGCAGAGTCTCGAGCCGAGGTTACACCGTGGAGAGCTGCTCCGCGTGAACATTAATCACACATCCCTCTCAACAAACGACTGCAGCGCACGCTGGGATGACGAGTTTAAATCCAGATTCACCTGGAGAGCAGGGTGTTGATCCAGGTGTAGAGCAGCCGCGTGCTCTCTCTCTCCGTCTGATGCTGGATGCTCTCTGGAAGCATCTGGTCCAGTGTCAGCAGCTCGTGTTTGATTCGACAGCGGGCTAGTGATGCCACCAGACGAGTCCTGATCCTGCAGACAACTCCTCCTGTTACTTTTACATTTGCAAGCAACGGGTTTGTAGTGTTTCGGTTTCTCTGTCCAGAAATCATGTATAGAACGTAGTGTACGCTACAAATTGTTTTTCTTTATATATATATATATAAATAAATAAAGAATATATATTGTATATATATTTTTCCTCTTTCAATTTAACAATGAAAGCATTTCGGATTTTACAATGATTTTCATGTAGTTTTAGCTTAAACATTTTGTGTTTAACATGTATGTGCATGAGTTGGACAGTGAAACTGGAACACCTGGTTGTAAATAATAATTCATGCATCAAGAGAAGGATGAAACTGAGGATCAATAAAAGACAGAAGAATCGTAACAGAGGGCTTTCATGCACCAGGTTTAACACGTTTAATGCTTGTGAGGCTTCTTTTTAAGAACCCGCAGAGACCCCTCCTTGACGACTGTTAAAATGAGTGTGACATCTGACCTCATCAGACTCGCCTCCACCTCTCGCACTGCCTTCACTTCCTGAGGCTCTGGCTCCTGATTGGCTGTGGGCTCCAGGCGTGGCAAGAACTTCCTGTCCAGCAGATCCGTGAGGACGACGGCCACCAGACTCATGCGGCCCCTCACCTGTTGCGCGAAGAGATCCAGAACTGAAGCATGGAAGGTACTGGTTCAACAGGAAACTCCTGGCTTCTGAACAACTGAGGCGATTGAGGAGGGCAACCAGGAGACCAGAAGAGAACAGGGAGGGAGGCCGCACCAGGTGCAGTGGAGCCACCCCCCCAAAATAAGAGGGCAGTCTTCTCCGTCCTAGAATTAGGGAGGGGCCACAGACCTGCATCCCACCCATCAGATCTGGACGAAGAAACTAGCCCTCCATTCCTAAATGTAGTGTGTCCTTGCAAGTGATGTATGGGGCACCGGGGGGAGACTGGCCCCTGAAGCGGGTCAGTGCCAGATGTTATTGACTCTCTGACCGCTCCAGGACGCAGGCCCCTCTCCAGTGCCCTGGAGATGTTCAGTGTCTAATTGAATTAAAACTGGGGGTCCCCTGTCCTGGGTCTGTAATAGGCCGACCTCCCCCCCCCCAATCCCCCACAGAGACAGAGACACCCAGGGTCCTATGAATGGTGGCGAAGGCAATGTACCGGGAGCCGATGCAGGGACCACGTCGACGAGCCACCTGCCCCCCACCCAGGGACGGCACTACTCCCCGCCCCGGGGGTCACAGGAGAGTCACCAAGGGGAGACGCGGGCATCCAGGTGGCCCCTCCCCCCCTTCGGAGCTCATCCATACTTATTCCACACATACAATCACCCGCACTCATCCACCCACCCTTACACACACCAACACACACACACACCAACACACACACACACACACACACACACCCATCCAGGAACTGCTGATCACGTGTGCCCAGAGCCAGCAATACCTGAGGAGGAGACCACGCCCCACCCAGCGTGGGTAGCCCCCATTGCCCCCAACCGGTCCCCGAGCCGTGATTTCTCATGCAGCCCGGTTGCCATTGGTTCGCAGACCAGCTCTTGGCGGTGGACCGGCGGGCAGTTGGGGACGTTGCTGTACATGAGGCCTGTCCAAATTCATTCCTGGAGGGTCACAACCGGTCCCTGCTTCCACACACACCAGTCTAGCTTCAAACAAGCCAAGAGGAGCTTCGTTAGTGATGATCGGGTGTGCCTCGTGAGGGTTCAACATAAACTGTGTATGGCTGCAGCCCTCCAGGAATGACTTCAGCTATACCAGCTGTAGATGACGACTAGGAGTGGAGTCGTGCTATTGAGCTGTGGGTGGATCTGTCCTCAGCTACAGAGCACTGATGCCACCTGCTTCATGGAATGGATTTTTTACAACTTGTAAACATCTCAATTCGTATCAATCTGCTCCGCACTCCACTCACCATTGGCTGAGAGACACAGAAGCAGCTGTCAATCAAAACATCCTCCAGCAGCTGTTGATCTGCAGAAAAATAACGCAGCAGATGAAGACAGGATCAGATCCAAACTTCTGACTGGTTACGAGAAACAAAACAGCGATGGAAAGACGTTGATACAGTAGTGAGATCAGAGCAGCAGTGAAGCGCTCTCACACTTGAGCGTGTTGAAGGCGAGCTGGTACGCTGCTCTCTGAGACGCATCGCCTGTCCTGAAGAACCCTGCGGAGCCTTCAGAACGCTTCCCGAAGCAGATCAATCTCTGATTGGAGGGTTTCTCCAGGTGAGTCAGCTGGAAGAGGGCGGCGGCTTGCAGATAGACCTGCGCTGCACTGGATTGGCTAACGGTGTAGTCATGAGACTCGGGTGGTTCTGGAGAGATTCTGTCCAGGAGAGAGAGCCGTTTGAGGGCCGAGCAGGGCTTCAGAGTGCGGTTCTTCCGGACCATCCTGAGTCCTGATGCAGACAAACACATCTTTCACATCAAAGTTTACCGATCTTCAAACCCTACAATTTATGGTTCCCTGAACAATTTTTTTTTTTTTTTGGGGGGGGGGTTGCTTTGGGGGGGGGGGGGGTTGCTTTTCTAGGAAGGTTTTTGTCCCTAGTATGTTCTCTGAGAATGCTCAAACAACCAAAACCAAACTTCCTCCTTTATTAGTTTGGTTGAAAATACCACAAATGTGATAAACAATTAACCAGATTTAACATAATTTATAATTTGAATAGATTTAACAAAAGTACACACAAAACAGCTACGAGCTCTAAATAATGTATATATTAATGATTAAAGCAATTAGTTAAAGTTTGAGGCCGTTTAAAATATAACTTGGATGTAAACACAAGGTGAAAACTACAGAAAGTCGACGTATTACTTATATCTCAACAGCAAACCTAGCAAAACAAAGCACCAAAATCTATAAAAATGTATTCTATTCAATCCGCAAATACTAACTAGACTGACAGATAAAAGTTTGCTAATTAATGTCGTGCTAATAACTTCAGCTGTGTGCAACACGTCACAAAGATGTAGTTTACCGTGATCTCTTCACTCCTACACTGCTGGTGGATACATCGCTGAAGACTCCTGTGTTCCCGTGGTGTTTGACACGAATAAATTAATAAATAACTGCAGTTCCTTTTCTGAAAGCCGAGGAAAGTTTACCGAGCGAAAGCAGCTCGAGGGGCTGGGAGTTTACGGCCGGGATTCCGCTGCCATGGCGACACGGCGGAGAGATGAGGCGAGGGAGTGGATTCCTCCTCCCTGTTGAAAGTTTTAGCAGATTTATAACTCCAGTCGTAGTTAGAGTGGAAGAGGCATTTCTAAATATGGAAATATTAATTAAAAACGTTTAAATCCGTTTTCCAAGGGCTTTTAAGACCTCGAGCGAAGATATTATTCAAATCGTGGAGAAGACGAAACCGTTAGGGACCACGTGATCGCAATTACCGCCAAAACCAATTTGAGGCGATTATTCAAATAAGCTTACGTCATTCAGTGAAGTGTATGTGTGTAATGTGTATATATATATATACACGTCAGTATAACACTTCCTTTGTGTTCAGATGTGAAAGAAGGAAGTCTTGAAAGAATGTGCCTTTCCATGATTTTCCTTTGGAAGAATATTTTAAAGTTAGAGCAAGTACATAGCAAAATGACTTGTTGTTTTATTACTATTTTCTTTTATTATTAAATACTTGTCGGTGTGTATTTCTTTGTATTGTATGGGAAAACAAGCTTTATACTACAAGGCACCAGACACAGTAAAGTCTTTGCTGAACCTTTTTGAGAGGATTTCAAACTGCATTACATTGTTTATCTCGCTCATTTCAGCAGGTGATTTCATTTGGTGTGCACCAGCCAACCGACTCCAAAACTATAGTTCATTATCCCAAAGGGGAATAGATCTATAGATGCTACATTTCAAAATGTCCAACATTAGTCAGAAAAAAAAGTTTTACACCATGGTATCATGTATACAATTCATTGAGTGAGTTATTTGGTTCTTGTTCGGTGCTAAAGGAAATACTGAAACATGCAAGTATTGGAGTTGAAAAAAAAAACACTTGGGGGCCTTGGGGTTAACTAGCACACTGGAACATAAACAAAAGAACAAAACTTAACAGACTCCAAAAAAAAACAAATAAACTTAAAGCTTACTTTGATAACTGGAGTAGAGTCACAGGACACAAACATATGTTAAGAAGACAACTGTGACAGACAAACACAAAGAATATAAAGGAAAGAAAATGACAAGATCAGGAACAGGTGAGGAGGTAATTAGGAGGAAAACTGGTTAGGGGGGGCAGGAGAGAGCGAGATAGAGCTGAATACAAGCTCTGAATGATGCAAACAAGAGGAGATCCTAACTTGTTATAAAAACCATCTTGGATCAAATGGATAGTATGCCGGCATACTAATGTAAAATACTACATATTTAAAAGGTTGAACATTTGAGTAAATCTAGCACAAACTGTTGCAGTGAATTCTTAATGTGTAACTACAAAGCACCCTCAGGCTGACTTTTTAACGCCTGTGAAGATCTGCTGCCATCTTGTGTGTAATGAAGAGATAAACACCTTAAATAACAGGTTTTATTATTTCATTTACAATAACATCAAATTTTCACTTCAAATCGAAATATAACATTATATCTAATTTTTAAAAAGACTGACAGACAGATATTAAACAAAAGCATATTAAAAAACAGTTTTGGATTCTTCATTAAAATCTTATGAAAGGCATGTGTTACATTAATACAGTGTAAGTGAGCCAATATTTCATACCATAAATACACATACATACAGACATATTTTTATTGACTCTGATGAAGATAACAATGAGTGCTGTGTTTCAGTTTCATTGTCCATTTCCTGCACATCTAGGTTGATTTCCCTTGGTTGAATCTAAGGTGCTTTACCGATGATTATGAGGATGCTCATGAGAAAGATCATGATGAAGAAGATCCACATGAAGAAGCGATCCATCACCTTGGCCACCTTCTTCCACTCCTTGACCTTTCTGCCAGTTTCCCTTTGCTCACGGAAGCAGTGAGTGATGAACTCCAGGTTGGGGAGGAGTTCGGGTGGGCAGTAGAGGCACGGCTCCACCTGAGGTCCGGTGCAGGGGTGTAACCGCGTTGCCTCATGGAGCGTCTCATGGAGCTTCTCATGGAGCGTGTCAGAATCTGATGGGGACACGCAGCTCTCTCCCACCTCGTAGACGAAGAAGATCTTAGACATGCAGTCGATGATCAGGACTTTGGCCCAGTGTGGCACCGGTTTGGCCTCTGCGCCGCAGAAGTGGATGTTCATGATGAAGATGGTGAGCGCAGTGGAGGCTGTGACCATCGTCATTGTCGCTATGTAGTATTTGCCTGGAAAAACACATCAGTGTAGAAGATGTTTAGCCGGTGAGAATGGATCGTATCGATAGGCAGAAGCTGCTTCCTGGTTTCAGTTGCCTCTTTCTCAAGGAACTTTGCATGTCAAGCACGTCTGCCCTTGCATTCCTGTCAACATTCACATTTATAACATCACAAGGGTTCCTACAGCTAGGGGCACTACAGTTCCTATATGGTTCTTATAGATAAGGGTATAGAAACGGGGGATAGAACGACTCTCTTGGTATTCCCTGGCAGAGCCGTCTTTCCATCCCTACAGCAAAGCTCTACTTAGGAGTTAGGATAACTCACCGATCAGTGGAACGCTCTCAGACGGGGGCAGGCTCTCAGCCACCATCATCTGGAAGACGGTGAGCGCCAGCAGCACAGTGACCCCAAGCGAGACCTACACACAGACACAGTGCTTCAGATCTTCTAAGGCGACGAGGAAGATGATGAGGAAACGCTCTGTCACCTTCTCCCCTGAGTCCGCGGGCAAGTAGAACCCCAGCGGGGCTAGGAAGGCGATGAGGAAGCATGGCAGCAGCAGGTTGCAGATGTAGAAGGAGCTGCGGCGCTGCAGAAGGAGCGTGTAAGTGATGTCTGGGTACGGGTCCGGGCAGCAGCCGTACATGATCACATTCTTCACCGCTGGCATCCCATGGCACTCCCACTCCACGTTCTCCACCAGGTCCGAGAGTTCCCCGCTTGCCATTCCCATGTGGATGTCCACCTGATGGATTACAGAGCAGCATCCTTCATTGAAATTCTAGTTAGGTTCATGATTAAGGTCCGTATGTGTGGAAGCTGGTCATGAGCTGGTTCAAAGCAGTTTTCAGAGGGTTCAAGTTGGTTAAAACTGGTCTGGGTCAGTAAAGTTTGTGTTTAGTTTGGATTGTCTGGGCTGCTCTGGAGCTGGAATCGATGCTCCTTTGCTGGTTCTTCAGCTAGTCATTAGTTGAATTAGGTTTAAACAATTCTAAATTGATCAAAGCCAGTCATAAACTGAATTACCATGAGCTTCAGCTGGTTTTTATTAAAGCTGGTCTTTGCCAGGTTAGTGCTGACGAAAACTGCTCAGTAGTTCACTGCAGCTTGCCATTAGCGAGTCATGAACTGCCTGGAGACTTACTTATAAACTGGTTACCCGCTAGTTTATGCTAGTCATCAACTGGATTAATATTGGGATTTGAATATTCGGTTTATTGTTATAAACAGATTTAATTTTAATATGGTTTGAAGCTGGTTAAGAAACTATTCCTTAGATGCTCAAAGCTCTTCTTTAGCTGTTTATGAACCGGATTAGAATGCGCCTCTGTTTGTTTATGCTGGTTCATTGAACGTTTCAGTTAGTTTTACTTTGAGATGGTCTTTTAACCTGCTTTGGGACATTCATAAACCGGTTTAAGATTGACCTTTGCTTGTATGTGACAACTGGAGCTGGTTGAGGATGACTTTAATTTGGTTTAATGTGGTATAACATCTCCTTAAATGGTTAACTTTAGCTGGTGGTAAACTGGTTTCATCGTGAGTTTGAGTTCAGTTTTCTTATAAAGTGCGCACCTGGTTTCCATTGTATGTCCAGGAGCCAAAGGTGAGGTTGCACTGCTGACTGTCGAAGGGGAAGTAAGAGACGTCCACCACGCAAGAGCTCTTTGTGATGGCCGGAGCATCCCAGGTGATCTCACCGGTGTAGCGCAGGACCACGTTAGTGTCCGCCGGACCAGAGAAGTCATCATCCGCCCTGCACACACAGGCACGCTACGGGAAGAGCTACGTCTGATGGTGGATAAAAGCTACGCTTCTCCAATATGGATTAAAGCTGCCTTGAGCTGGTGTGACAGGGTCTGTAGCTGGATTAATATCAGATTTCGATGTCTTGGGACTGTGAGGGTTTTGGGTCAGTTTGACTAATTCTTCTTCTCTTCCTGTCGTATTGTACCATTTCTGAATATATTCAGCAGGTTTTAGATGGTTTGTAGTATCTTGAGCTGGTTTAGTTCAAGCTAGCAATTGGTTTGTACTATAAATGCCACAAAATTGATCCAGCGAAATAGCATCTGGGGACCATCTAAATCAAACCATGACACACACAGACCCGCAGACATACGACTATAAACTAGTTTTCAGTGTTCTCTGCATAATGTGTGCGAGGCTGTACTTGTTATAGAGAACCAGGTCTGGTCTCCAGACGAGGCTGCTGGGAATGCGGATCACCTCCAGACCATCGTAGTCCTCCTTCCTCCATCTCAGATGAGTGTCGTGCCAGGTTTGGCGGATCCACAAGTAGGCGATCAACATCTGGTTCCTCTCGTCCTGCAGACAGTCCAAGCAGCAGGCGATGAGACAGTTTCCTTCTTAACCGTTTCACTTTGTTTTCTCTGCTCTCCTTCAGTTTGTTGACTGTAGGTCACATTTCTACTAACGGCACGTAAACGAACTCACATTAGCACATTAATAGAGTATTAGTGGCCATAGGGTTTAGAGTTCTGTAAGTCGACACGTCTTAGCTAAGCTAGTGCTGGAGGAGCATCAGAAAACACTCTTAGCTTTCGACCTTATGATGTGAATGTTCAGCATTCCGATGTTTCCCAACGGGTAGAAAATAAAAACAGAAGCACATAAGAGACTGACCATGTCCTTGATCTGGGAGAGCGTGACCTGCAGCGTGACATTTAGAGAGCTCTCGGTGTCATCCACGGGTCTCAGAGCGCTGCTGTAGTCCTCCATCAGATCATTCAGCAGCTTCTGAGCGAAACGACCCTCGGCGCAGAGACACACTAGAGTGAGAGGAGCACAAACACTGCTCTACCTGTTTCACTGGAGGACTGGGCCTGTGTTGACAGTGAAACTGAAACAGAGTGTAGAGCTCGAGGTGTGATCCCTGCTATAGGGATCCGTTAGCTTCTCCATCACATTGAGCTCTTATGGAGAAGAGAGTCAGGGGTTGTTTCCTTCCTGCAGCTAAAGGGTCCACTATCATTTTATTGTTCTGTGATCAAACACCAGGGGATTGAGTTTCACGGTCATAGTTGCATGAAAATCACATTATCGGACATGTTTTACATAATTTAGCTCAGGCTAAATACAAATCAGCTATGTTACATGAGAGACTTGTTGTTAAAACCTAAAAATAATAATTTAAAATGTGTCCTGACAGAATGAGGGAGCATCATTAATCGAGAGGTGAGTGATGGGTGTCTCACCTTCAGGTAGCATCATTAATGTGGTGAGGACCAGGATCTCCAGGCAGCCGTGCATCCTCACGGTCCTCATCACCCCAAGCCTCAAACCGCAGAACCCCGCTGATCCACATCCAGAGCCCCAGAGGTAAACTCTGCTCTGTTCCAACCCGTTAACTCAGAGCCCGCGCTCGGTCACCGGAGCTCCAGGTGTCGCCTTGCAGGCTGCGTAACCGGAGGCAGGGGCTATTCAGCTGTCAATCACACGGGCAACAGGTGCAAAACAGAGATGGTGATAATGATTGATTACGTGCATTATAAAGTGATTTCAGGACAACACATCTGAGTCAAACTGAAATTTTCTCTACAGTGGAGCCTACTCCTCATGTATCAAAGCATGATTAATGATAATCCTATTTTAGTCAATTATGATGTATCCCAAAATTTGGGTTAAAATGAGGCTATACCTACACTTTACATAAACAAAAAGAGTGTCCTTTTAAATTCCAGTTAACTTAGCCAATATAACAATGTAATGTGTTGTGGATAAATCGTCTGGGTTATGTTGTAATGTAAATCTCTACATAAGCACAAACGGTTGACGGTTGTAATGGGCACAATAAATATCCGCATTACTATTACAAAGAAATAGACACTAAAGGTTAAAATAAAACGAAGCTTCCTATAAAGGCTGTTTAGTGGTTCTGAAAAGTCAGATGTTAACATTAGTCATTAATTTGAAAGATAAAGAAGCCGGGATTGCCATGCCATCTCAAAAATCTTGTTGGTATATTTTTCCCATGTGACATCGAAGAACTCCAACCAAAAGCAGAGCATTGGCATTTGTATATTGCAAAAAAAAAGCTTTTTTAATAAAGTACCACAATATTTTACAGGAAGTAACCCACAGCCTGCAAATGGCAGCCAAGGTAATAAGCTATGCTATACCGCTGAGTTCTATTAATGATGGCACCTTCTCCAGACCTGGGCCAGGTTCGGCCCACATAATGTTTGCCGGTGCCAGATGAACGCATGATGGGACTTTGGCATTCTAGCAAGTTCGTCCATGTCAGGATCGACCTTGGAACTCAAGCTATTCCGGTAGATTTCCATTGTGGTGATCATGCAAACAACACCTTTATAATCTTTAGTGCAATCTGAACCGTATAATTATTCTGAGCTGCCTTTAATTAGCTGTAGATGACACCAGAGCGGTTTAACCAAACGTAGAGCGGAGGGTCACATGGTCTGGAGCCTTTGGGCTCAAAGTGTCAGAAACATGAAAATTATTTTTGTTATGACTGTTTATAGCCTCACACAATTAATATTAGTTATTAACTTCTGGTTAAGCTAAAGAAGAAAAAACACTGAAAAGCAAAAACAATCCGGGTGATTAGACACATTTTGAATAACAATAATATACTTTATCTCCTCAAAGCGTGTGACTACCTCAAGTGTTTGGCTTATAATATATATATATAATGCAGTAAAAACAAAGTAATAATATAAGGACACATCAGACAGTCTGCCATGAAACTGTTTATTTCACTGTTCCACAATGCAATAATAAATAAAGGCATCGCCACATTGCTTGAATTTATACAGATTTAATCGTTTTATTTACACGTGAACACTGCGAGTTCGTTTCCATTTTCCAGTGCCGGATGGGGATCATAACCGATCTACAGTTTAACAATCAACCCTGGATCAATCAACCAACCACTGCACAAGAAGGAGAAAACCTCAATTCTGATTGGCGGTATGTGTAAACGAGGCGGGGACACAGTCCTGAGGACATTATTTTGACGATTCAGATGAATTAAACAAATAAATGAAGAGCAAAGGCACAAATTAAAGTTTTAAAATATGTTTAAAGGCACAGTTCACAATGTTTTCCCACAAAGAAATCATAGTTTAAGCACGCTTTACCATAAAAATATTTTTCATTAATTTTGGTTGATAAAAGACGTAGTTTTCACAGGATGTCGCTGTATGTTATCGTTTATTCAACTTTTATACAGTTCTATATAACATTGAAATACTTATTGAAACAGTTTTCAACTGTAATACCTTGGGATTGAGGGAGAGCATATAGAGAGTGATTACATTATTATTGAAGGATTGTCTACAAATTGGCATTAATCATAGATCTTTAGAAATATCTTTCTTATAAACGTAGGTTTTCAACATGCTGTTGAACTGAGCCTTTGAACAGAAAGAAAAGGGTTCTGCGCAAAGAAAATGATGATAATAGTGTTTACTCACTTTCGTGCAGTTTCAAACCTGCATTGCACAACAAAGATATATTTAAAATTCTGAATACAGTGTTTTCCACCGAATTATTCACTCACCAGTTCTGAACATTCTCCCACTGCTCAGCTGCTGGATCCAAAAAACTGGATCCAGACGATTTTGAAGGAATTAAAAAAGATAAATACAGGGAGATAATTTTTGTTTGAGATTAAAAAAAAGAAGAATGTGTTTATTTACTCAATCTTATTTACTCAATTTTTTGATACCTACCTCTGCTGAACAAATGAAATCAGGAAGAACTGAGATTTCCTTATTTATTTACATTCTTAAAATATTTTCTGGATGGGCCAACACAAAACTACAGCAGGTTTGCAACCACACGGGAGAGAGTGATTCTACAGAAAGAAGAAACGAGGGAGAGGGAGAGGGAGAGAGAGAGAGAACGGTGAGTGAATGATCGTTGTTGGCTGGACCGTCTCCTTCAGCTTGTTTTGGCCCCTGGAGTTCCTCAGTTGCTCAGCAAAAGCTCTGTTGCTGTCTCCACGTCCCAGGATTTGGAGGATAGCGCCACTATTACGGCATTCTGGGGGAATAAATAAAATGTTTTATCAAATGGGCTGGACATAATTAAATTCTATTTATAAATTATGAATGAGTGTGTTCAATTAAAATATTCTGACATTAATTTGTCAGACTTCAAATAAACTTTACAGATGATAAACAAACAGAAAGATTGTTCAGGCAGCTGATTGCCATCTGAATGCAAATAATTCGAGTTAATCATTAGAAAGAAAGCAGTCTGTGACAATCAGCTGACCTTGTCGAAGCCCATGGCGCAGAGTTTATCTATTTTCCGAGTGTAATCGAGGCTGGGGAGGGGCGCTCCTGCGTAAATGTGTGACCAGAGTCTCGCCGTCTGCTTGAACATCTCTGGGTTCTGTTTGTACTGACAAGAAGCAAACGTGAAAAAAAGGAAGTGACATCATCTAAAGGACACAAAAGATTCAGATTTTATTTGTCACACACATACATACATATATATATATATACACACACACACACACACACACACACATATATATATATATATATATACACACACACAGACTATGAGATGCAGTGAAAAGTATTGCAGGACTGCTCAAACTGTAAACATTGAGATACAAATTAAATCAAGAAGGTTAAAATCAGAAAAATAAAAGGAATAAAATATAACAATATATATATATATATATATATATACAAGCTGTATAACAAAAGAATGGAAATTGGCGAAGTCCTTTGAATACTAAAATTGCAAAACATCCCCTAAAAATAGAGATTATTATCTTTACTTGATTGGCTACGACAGCGTCCTGAGGGTCATCTGGTTCGGCTGCAGCCAGAAGCGCTTGAAGAGAGAGTAACACTGTTCTGAGAGTCATCGCCGCCGCCCTGAAACACAACAGTAAAGTTCAGAGTTATATAAACTGGTAAGTCATGTTTCATTTACTGCGAAATGAAGCATACGTGTAATAAAGACAGTTTTACTACTCGAGTACACACTTGTGATTATTGGATTAACAGAAATATAATCAAAGTAACACTGTAGATTTAGGTAGTAACAGTAAAGTACGTATAGTATAGTACTTTAGGTTAGTAAGTAGCATAGTGTACATTGTAGAGTACCGCGCAATGACAAGGAAGGCTTTGAACTTGTTTTACGGCTCTTAGCGCTCAGCGGCTGAAAAATGCACACTGGGCTGCTAGCGTCCGCTGCTAGCATAGTTACTGGTTACTGTGCAATGCTGCATCGATGTAAATGCTGCGAGGTAAACCTCACCATTGGTCCTTGAGGATGTCTAAGCAGATGGCTCCTGTGACTGAGCTGATGTTAGGATGCCAGATCTTCGTTATAAACCGAACCTGAAAGACAGAACGGAGTAAGTCTGCATTCTTTGTGATGAACCCAAAATAAGAAATACGTTCCTCACCTTTGGCGGATTAAATGGATATGTCTCTGGAATTTTGATTTCTAGCTGATATCTGCCACCTTGGAGAAATTACCAAACAAGACGTCTCATGGAAAGAGTTGAAATCAAATACCAAACATGTATTTGTAAAAAACAGGAATCGAACACTGAAACGAGAACTAGCTAGTAACAACTTTCTAACTTGTTTGCCAATCCTCACTGATCCCACTTTCTAGCTTTTAGAGCTAAGTACAACATACACACACCAGCCACTTTATTAGGTACACCTGTCCAACTCTCGTTAATTCAAAATTCTAATTAGACAATCACATGGCAGCAACTCAATGCATTCAGCCATGTACACATGGGGAAGCCATGCCACACACGATTCGAACCGAGCATCGGAATGGTGAAGAAATGGGCTATAAGCTTCTTTGAAACTCCATACATATTTTATAAAACAAAATCCCTAAATCAAACACTAGAGGAATCTGTGCCAACAGGGCCACTGATGCCGGAGCAGTTCAGAAGATCAACCATGTTTCTGACCTTCATAAGGTGTGTCAGGGGGACCTGCAATCTCTCCCTTTAGCTCTGTGAAGTTCTCATCCACTAAATCCACCTTGATCTGATTTTTACTTGTCTGTTAAAACAAAGGATTTGAGTAAAATTAGTCACATCTTTGTACATTTGAGATAATTCCACATGTTTGTCAAAGTACATGATTACTGCGGATGCCTGGCATCACTAAAGGACTACTTGGAATCACGTGGTCCTATGATGAACTGAAGACCTGTCCAGGTGTACCCCGCCTTTAACCAGTGTGAGATGGGTACCACCATGTGATCTTAACTAGAAAAGTATCATGGCTTGGAATTGTCCAGTGCAAATGTGTGTTTATGTCAAGAAATTAGGGCAAAGTGAGAATTAAGATTTTCATAATGAAATTTCATTTTCAAAATGAACTTGATCTTAAGTTATAAACAGCTTTAGAAAATGTTTCATAAAACTCTTTGTAGACACATTTTTACATTTTAACAGGCATGATGCCGTTTCCATTTTTTTTACCTAACTAAAACAATATGACACCATTTAAAAACTCGCAGAGTCCAAAAAATGTGAAAACTAGAGTAAAATGTTGTTATAATATAATGTGTGATCATTATAAGGTTTTTAAAGCCCCCACGTTAAGGATTGATAAACTAGTTAGCTTTAGCATTCGGCTAATCTCTCAATTCTTACTGTAAACACACAGAAAAATACATCAAAGAACCTGATAAGTGCACCAAACATTATATAATGTATACCGTATATTCAGAGTTGATATGGGCGTTTAGAAAATGGATTTGGTTGATTATGAACTCGTTTTAACGCCGTTCGGCCTAAGTTTAAACGGAACTAACGGCCCGCGGTAGCTGGCACCCGGTGACCGGGCGGCTGTTACAGACATTAAACGGGAATATGTCCGCTCACGAGACAATCTCGTGTTTTAGAGCTCGGTTTGGGACAATCTCGTGTTAGTTTGAAAGAAAGGGAGATGTCTGTCTTTTCCTGTGGACAAACGCACACGTGCCGTTCGTCGCTATGATTGATTAATTGATTGACAGCTGTCAGAGACATGCACGCGCGTGTGACCGGGACGGTTTTATAACGCACCTCTTCGCTTTTCAGGACCTCTTTAAACTCCCGTTTTATCCGCTGGACCGCGATGTTGGCCATGCTGTGATCCTCAGCCACCGGCGCACGCCTCACACGAACACGCTCCTCGCTGCCGCCTGCCTTCAGAGTGAAAGTGGAACTGGAAACCAGTGCTGTGGAACTTTCTGATGCAGCATGGAGTAAATGCTGTCTCCAACAGTTCAAGTGGGATCCATGTTTGATTCATTGGCTCTGTTTAAAAATAAATGAGGAAATTCTTTCAGATCGTAGAACACAGCTAAACAACTCACAACCCCAGCCTTATATTTATATTTTTCACATGCTTTTTATTTTGCAGATTCTACATTACTCCTACCTCCGCATCCTCAAGGAGGTACCACCTAGAGATCATCCCTACAGGCCTGGTTTAGAAACATAGCATTCGTTCATTCTTCTTTCAGACACTGAAATCTACAGTATTCACATCTTCAAGGCTTCCAGAAGAATGTACTCAAGCATTTGAGCCTCACAATCAGACTCTGGTGCAGAGCACAACCATTTCTTAAATAAATGTTATTTGTATTTGCAAAAGTACCCGATGAAATGATTGATGTAAAAAAATAATTCCGTTTGTTCTGTGTATGAGCTAATAATATATTTTCATGATATAATATGACAATATGCAATTACTAATTTTTTCTGTGTAAACAGAAAGGCACTAACACCAGAACATAAAATAAATAAGTAAGCTCTTCCTCATGTGTACCACAAAAAGTGGTGAAGAGAAAGTTTTAATATCCGTCTGTTCGATCTAGATGTATTTTCTATAGAATTAAAAATCTAGAAGTCCTTCACACATTATTTTTACATTCCAGAATACAAATATTTTTAATAAGAATTTTGAATAGATTAGTTTACATCTCTCTCTCTCTCTCTCTCTCTCTCTCTCTCTCTCTCTCTCTCTCTCTCTCTCTCTATATATATATATTACCTTTATATTAATATATTAGCCTTATGTACAATCTGATTAAAGTTTAGATGTCACGGTAACGAAGTAAACATTGAGTTGGAACGGGAAATGACTTTTATTTTAAAATAGACTTTTATGAACCGGAAGTTAGACCCGCTAGGAGATGCTCTGGTGGTTCTCGGTTTGTGTTTAGTTTACGGTGAATAAACGGAGTAATTCTGTGTGTTTTGCGTCGTTAAGGGGATAGATGTCGGCGCAGGGGGACTGTGAGTATCTGGTGAAACGCGCGCGGGAGCTCGTGACGCAGGATCCGTGCGCGGCCAAATCCTGGCTGATCACCGCCAGGACCCTGTATCCCTCCGACTTCAACATACAGGTAAATAACATCCAAATATACAGAACACAGCCCTTAAACAACAAACGCTGTGGTTTTCCTAGAGATTTTATTGATATATCGTTCATTTAAATATTTTATAGGTAGATGTATTGTAAAGCTATTATCCATGTGATTTAGTGTGGTGGCTTCAACGGTTCCCTTGTCTTAGTCCCCACGAGTCTCACAGTGTCAACAGTGACACCTAGACTTGTATGTGACACTGTGATTGACAGCTCTACAAAGCAGTGAAAACATCACCCATGAAATCCAACCTTTATCTGAAGAAGCACCCCATATTTTACTGTTTTTGACTAAATTAACTGGATAATGTATTACTTTTGGTACTCATTTGGTTTTACTAAAGCCTGTTTTGTTGTGTTGTTGCAGTATGAGATGTACAGTATTGAGCGGAATGCAGAGAGGACAACTTCAGCCGGGAGACTCCTGTACGACATGTGAGTCTGACTCATAATTTCATTTAAATGCTTAAGGGAGGAACTGTGTCTTGAACATGATCTGTTTCCAATGAAATGTCTTAAATCCTCTTAACGGTGTTTTGCAGTTTTGTCAATTTCCCAGATCAGCCGGTGGTGTGGAGGGAGATTTCAGTCATTACCGCGGCTTTGAGGAACGAGAGTCAGGACAAACACGCACAGTTCCTCAAAGGTGAACCAGCTACTCTTTGAAGGGGTCATGAACCACTCATTTTCTTTCTTAATTTCTTTCCAGAGAAGCTCTGGATGTGCGTGTGAGGAGAAACCTCTAGAAACGTTTGTTTAATCCGTGAGAGTTAGTAACGATAATGACATGCGTGTTAATTAATGTCAGATCACAAAACAAGGAGTTTAGCCAAAGCTTTAGTCAGGAAAGCTTTCATTTTGAGGGGAAAACTAGCAATGATGTGGGTGGAGCTTCACAACAAATGGGGAGGGGCCATCCAGCAGGGAGGAGCTACCAGAACATCTGCTTTAAGGCTGGACACAAGCTCACCAGGAAAGACGTTTCTGTCGTTGAATTCATTTTTTCATCTTTTTTTGCTCTCTTTCCTGTTCACCTGTGGAGGAGTTTTCGAGGCTCTTCCGGGTCCGGTTCAGTGTAAGATGCTCCTGAAGGCGACCGAGCAGTGCTTCAACACTCTAGAGAGAGCCGAGATGCTGCTGCTTCTCCTCAAGAGGTTCCCAGAGTCTGTGATTCAACACGGGGTGAGCACACGCTCCTACGGCATTGACCATCCAGTGGTCTTCTCAGACGTACAGTTGTTAACGGCAGCGGTTTTTTCCTGTCCAGGTGAGCTTGGGAGAGTCTCTGCTGGAGGCGGAGACCGTGGAGGATCTGGAGACCCCCGTGAACTGCTTCAGGAAACTCTTCGGTTAGAAATGTATCTTTTAAGAGATGGTTAACCAAACGTGGAAATGTTCCTGGCTTGAGTTCAGTTAGTTTTATGCGGTTAGTTTTAGTTATATCGGTTTGGTTTTGGATCAAGTTAATTTGGTAATGACCATTTGGTAATGATTGGTTCAGTTGGTATGGTGATATGATTAAATAGTTGTTTGGAGGACGGTTAAGTTAAGTTTCGGTGATGGTTTGGTTT
>SRMA01026634.1:19659-46802 GCA_007224835.1 Danionella cerebrum | reverse complement strand
TTTACCAGAGTTTTATTTGAGTATATAAACAGTGACGCAAAATAGGTACTCTAGATTCTGATTGTTTGTGCCTAGAGACGTAGAGTGCTCACTACCAATTAGTTGGTGCTTAATTGCTGAATGACATTGTCCGCAGCAGAACTCTTGCTTTTTTTAATGTTAGCTGTATAGGGCCCTATGGCGCAGTCTTTACATTTGATTATGATAACAATGCCTAATTGTGTAGTTGCCCACATTAAGATTGAGTGATTCTGTCTGCATTAGTATGACTCAACAATCTGCAATCATTAGTGCCGCAGAGACCACTGACAAGTGAAATGGAGTTCTTCATTATCCTTTTAATTAACACCTCAGTCTTGAGGGGTCGCGATTGAGGTATCTGCAAACATGGTACAAGCTCTCTAATTTTACCCCTCTCTCTGGAAATGGTTTGGAGGTGAATTAATCTGTGTGAAACTTATGCCGTGGTTTGACTAAGAAAGAACCCGGTGTGATCTCAGAGGGTCAGTGTGTTCAATAAAACCCTTTGGAAATGAAGATTAATAACATTTCTCATTTCTGGGCTACGTTCGTTTGCTCTGGATGAGCAGTTCCAGGTGGGAAATCTCTGTAATATGCCCATTGTTTCTTTTTGATTGCATTGAGTATAAAAGATTAAACTTTATAGGAATTCTATTTTTTTTAAATGGTATCCATATAAAATGTAGAAGTCAAATGTAAAGGTATGCTATTTAAAAAAAAAAATTACCACCAGAGGTGATCAAAGTGCTCTCACACCTCTGGCACCTTCACCCCTCAGTGGCCATTTTGCTGCAGTAGACACTATTATCAGTTTTAATTGAGGTGATTTATTCACATGAAAAATTTTAAAATGCCTGAAAAGTTAAGGCAAATTAAATAAAGAAAACCACATCAGTGTCATGAACCCCAGGTGGTGCAATGAATGATTTTTTGTATGTTATTGTTTTGGCCAATATTCTTGTCACACACACACAACAAAATTGGTAAAAGAACTACCTTATCAATGTTAAAAGTTATGTTTCCTGTGGTCACCTGGTGACTATAACCAAGAACTTGCATTGTATATGTGTTTAGACATGGATTGTTAACATAATTGGTAAATTTGGGATGGATTATACATTGAATGGTTGAGTTATCTGCGATTGACTGGAGACCTGTTCAGGGTGTACCCCCGCCTCTTGCCAAATGTGTGCTGGAGGCACTGGCATACCCCCGTGACCCCATAAGGGAATAGGCGGGTTGGAAAATGAATGATTAAATGAATGGTTGAGTTATAATAACTTCCTGTTTATGGCAAAATAGCGCCTTTAACAGCAGCCGTGTGTACATCTTTTAACAAAGTACATATTTGAAAAAAAAGCCTCGCTAATTCAATATCCCACATATTTTAAGATAGGACTGAATGACTTTAAAGATAAAAAGATAAAATCTCCAGGATGAGTTTTACCAATTTTGGGTTTTTTTTTTTGCAACTTTTTGTTTTTAAATAAGTGTTCATTCATTTATTAACCTCTTAACCTCTTAAGCCCTCTTAAGCCCGTTACATTTTCACTCATAGCTCACTAACCCTGAGAATAACCCACACATATTAAATACTGTTGTGTTCAGCGGAAACTCCTCTAAAAACGTATCTAATTCAATTTTATATCCGTTAACCACAGCTCGAACGCCATGCAAATAAACAACAACATATCCGGATTATAACTCATGACCAAGTTTTTGTTTATGTGCGATATGTATCTACAATATAAACGGAAACACCAAAACCATGCCATCAAATGAAAGCTAACAACCAGCTGAATCCAGCGATATGCAATTCATTTACATTGCATGAAGTATTTCAGAGCAGGTAGCAAAAGTTCCCCGAAAAAACGCCAGCAAAAACCAAGCAAGCATGTAAATCTTGTCTTACCTTTGCTGTTTTTTCAACAAAAAGTTATTTCCATAGCGATAAAAGTCAGTTTGTTGTAATGTCAGGTCGATAGCTTCGCGGAAACTCCATTTTGTGTTTTTTCTGTTGCTCCCGTGTTCTCATATGTCACCAAATATGGAATGACTCCCCGTGTGTAAGAGGTGGTCTCTCCACGCTGCGCGTCGTGTGATTCGTCGGCGATCCCGTCAGTCTCTAAATGGTTGAGCTCATTGGCTTCCTCAGAATCAGAGCGTTTCAGCGATATATAGAGCTCTCGGATTGGACGAGATGGTCGGGGGGTAGGGACACGCAGAAGCTCGAACGTCGAAAGCGTTTGTGAATAAAAGGTTCCCAAAAGCGCAGCAAGATGGGGTAAATGAGCTTCCACCCCCCTTTTACAGCGTTTCTTTAGGAGTTTTTTTTGCTGAAATCATGTCCCGTAAGCAAGAAAAGAAGACTATGAACGTAGCTGAAGCTTTGGACAAGATTTTTTCCATTTTTCAATTATTGTGCCAAATTGTGCCAAACTGTGCCAACATGGATTACGCCTGAACTTTGTTCAATCAAAACCTGTACAGAATATTAGTTTCTTGTAGTATGGACACCAAACTTGCTACAGATGTCCTTGACATGTAGTTGTTACAATTGATTGTGTTTATTTGCTTCGTTATAAGTAAAATAAGGAGATATTGGAGGAAACATGTGGTTTTTTTTTTAGGCGGAGTTCATTTTTTGGCCATTCCAACATCAATTACTCTTACCCAGTGTTCTTGACTGTCAAATTAACTCATCCACACCACTCCCCAAGAACCTATCTTCATTTTGATACCAAGATTTGCAGTTTAGGCCTTGTAAAAGCTGAGAAATGCCTTAAAAAGTAAAAGTATAGGATTTTCGGAAAATAGGCCTTAGGGCTTAAGAGGTTAATTTTCCAACCCACTTATTCCTTTTTTTGAGGTCACAAGGATCTGCCGGTGCCTATATCCACTGCACATTGGGCAAGAGGTGGGGCTACACCCTGGACGGGTTGCCAGTCCATCACAATATAAGTGCTCCAAAATTTCAAATGTGTTCTTCACTCACAGTTTGAAATACAGAAGAAAATGATTTTATTTGGCGCTACAATCGGCACCATAGATTGCTATATAGAGGTGTTCAGGCATGGAGTCATACAGCAATGTCCCGCTGCTGATCAGAAACGGCATGACCAGAAACCCAATCGGAAACCTTTAGATGAGACTGCCAAAGTTTGATGATCACACATGGTCTTGGTCCCTTACATACGTGTTCCAAATAATAAAAAAAAACATGTCTAACAGTCTAAAATAGTAGTATAAAACATAATAAAATTTGGAGATTTTCCATGTTGCCACTAGGTGACTCTATAGCTGACACAGTAGGCTGCTATATACTTTTCTTCAAAAATGGCCTCTTAACATGCATGGCAAGTTTAAACCTGATAAGACATGGCATGACTGAGTTATTAACAACTATTTGTTTATGGCAAAATTTTGATGTCACCCATTGGTTTTTCTGAAATGGCAGTGATCAGGAAGTAGTGTGACACCATCTGAGATTTCATTTAGAACAGAAAAGGTTTCGCTTTTTAAAAACAGTAGCATGTTATTATAATTTAATTTAAATGGAATTTTAAAATGATAAGTTTAAACTTTAAGACTAATTTAGTCTGTCTGTTTTAATGTTATTGTTTTTTTTTTTTTTTTTTCAAAAATTAAATGGGTGCACATTGTGCAGTGTGAGTTGAATTTCAGTGTAGTTTTTGGAGACTTGATATGAACTTTGTTTTATTGATTTTTGATGCTGGAATATTGTGTTAAGATGGGTTGCAAACAGAAGAGTGGCACATGCTGTTTTAACAAAAGAAAATCATTTACCAATTTCCCTCAAAGTCAGCGAGGACAAACTCGTCCTCCAGAAGCTTAAGAACATTTCCATGTATTCTGATGTTTTGAGGTGATTCAATCCTAAATCTAATTTAAAAAAAAAAATCTATAAGATGCATTGAAATTAATGTTCCGTATATACATCGTATATAAAATCCATGAATAATTGAATAGTATGTGAATAATTGTGTAAAAAGTGCAATTACAGCAGCGTTTCTTAAACTGTATCGACAGTTTCATTTCTACGACTTGTCCCTTCTCCTTCTTTTTGCACTTTCATAAGAAATGGAGAATTGTCTTTTGAACAAACGGGAGGGTTTATGTGAAAAGGCCCCCAAATTAAGTTTCACAACAATACTGTTTACTGTGTGATGCACAGTCAAACCTCATATGATTGGTTGTGCTGGTAGCCAGATTATAATTGACAAAAAACATTGCTTTATGCCATGTAATTGGTCAGCCAAAGTTCTTTACATCATGTTTGCAGGGTTAAAGCTCCATCAGTATTCTTGACAATACTTTTTCTTTCACAATAGGCATGAAATGCGTGTATAACGTGAAAGTTTTAATTTAAATGTATGCTGTCATCTGAATTCTGTATTCTAAATGGCTGGGAGATGTTCAGTAATTGTATTTAACCTCACTGGTAGTCTGGTTTGGTTTGTTCACTTATAATATCAATCCAGCCTTATTTGTAACTACAATATCTCACAGGCTCCATTATGAGCAAGAAGGCAGATTGCAGATTAATCGAACTGGGATTACTGTTTTTTTTCATTTTGTGTGTGTGTTTTCATACCTGATTTGTGGACCTGGTCTCCTCTCCAATGCTGGACTGGAATGTTATCAGCAGCAACAGGTCACTGCATGTTTAAACTGTGCCTTGACTGAACTAAACGTTAAGAGCTCAATAAACAGAGATAGATCCATCTTCTGCCTAGCTATGAAAGTAACAATGTATGCAGTACATTACAGAGGTATGATTGGGAGTATCTTGATTTGAATGGTCTCACTTGCTTACTGGTTTTAAGGTGAAAATGTGTAAGTGAGCAGTGTAATACTTTTGAGTTTATCAAATTTGGGAAGTTATAGGATTATTTACTGGAGTCTGAAGCATACTCTCTGTACTACATGCACTAATGAATCTTTTAATGATGTGCGGGTAACCCCGCTAACTTAGATACTCAGAACGCTTGAGGCAAGATGGTTGATTTTAGTAGATTAAAGCTGCAAGTCAAACAGTTTTGTTAAAAGAAAGCCTTTAAAGAATAAGGCTTAAAATAGTAAGACATTAATGAACTTACACTTTATCAAAGATGGATTGGACCATGAAATACACTTGAACTTGGTTGTAAAGGTTTTATAAACGTGGTTTTAGCAATCATCGACAAAGTGCATTAGTTAAAATTAGTGTCCTTTTTTTTGTTTCATGCTTGATCCCAAAAAAGAGGCATGACCTTTTGATTGACCGCTGTATTGCTGCATGGAAACAAGGAACAGATATTTAGCTCTAATATCCTGGCCTGACCCTTTCTCTCTGTTTTTGTGCATTTTGTAATATCAATGCCCTAATCCAACTTATTTTCACATCAAGAGGTTGTGACGCGTCATCTATGTATTTTACAGTCTATGGTCAGAGAGCTTCTGCAGCAATTCTTCTCGGTGGCTCCATTGATTTATCTGCACCAGAAATCTTTCAGATGGATTTTTGCTGAGAAGCAATCATTAAAAACAGCATTTTCAGACTTGATGAATCAGCTGAAGCTATATGAAGGTCGACCTCTATTTATGATGATTGATTGATTGATTGTGATCAGAGAACTCAAATTATGTGGTTATTTGCATTTTTCCTTATCTGATAATATTCTGCTTATTCAAATATTTTATGGTTCTTACTCAGTATTGCCTCACTCTGTGGTGTTTTTGTTGAATAAGTGCTTTTGGAGTATGTTATTCTGAGGTGACTGGGTCATGCGGAACACACATCTGTGTCGTGGTTTTAGTGGGCTCCAGGGGGACCTCATGCACCTGTCTGGCCCTTCAAGTCCCTATCCTCCCCATAAATAATGGCACAAAGGCATGTGCCAGTGCAATAGCTGCCTAGGTCTAGATCAAACCAGCACTAGTCATCTCTGAGCAACAAAAGTCTTTTCAGAGAATGATGACATTAAAATCTGCAAGATCTAGACAGCTGCTGTAAATGAGTTTGTCAGGATTGAACTATTTTCATCTTCCCAGTGTTGTAGTTTTTTTTTTTAAATCAACATTGTTTTGAATGTAGTTGAGTCAAATTTTGCTTAACTTAGTCAAACTTTTTATATGAGCCACTAAGTACCTGGCATACCTTTAGTATTTAGGAAATGTTGCAAAAAACATGCCTTAGCAACTTTAAATTATGAATAAAAATAGGTTTGGCCTTTAGTTTTGAACAATAATGAATGGATCACTAGGATCCGTATTATCAGAGTTGTATGCATCTACTAAATGCTGCCAGTAGGTAGAGCTGGGTGACTTGCCATAAAATCAAATGTAAATGTTTAATAATTTAACATTTTAACTTGATTATGATTGAGCTATTGTTTTATTTTAAGAGATAATTCAATTTTAAAATAATTAAGGGAACATGACCAACTGTTTATGACTATTGAATATCAATGTTCAACAACTGAAATTAAAGCGTACGTTGCTTAAAATAGTCTCTTTTTTTCTTTTAAAAATTAAAAGTAAATAACTTGTATATTTGGGAACAAAATAAATTCTTTTGTTTTCCTTCTCCTGGACGCTTTTGTTGCTGGGGTTTGTCTGTTATTTTTGAGCGATGTACTTTTCATATTCAGTAACGTGATTGTGCTCCAAGTGTGGTGTTTCCTTCCGATGCCATTTTTCTCCAGTGTCTGACTTCATTTTGTTCAATCTGATCCTTTCTGAAGCCAAAATGTGCCATAATGACGGAGACTGTGTTTTTCTTTGATTGCTTTGTTGTCTCTGTGTTGAAGCTCTCCATGCTGGACATGTCTGTGGAATAACGGAATGGAGCATGTGTCACGTGACTCCACAGAAAGAGGAGACTGCTGGGAAATCCTCCCCATAAATAATGGCTAATAATCCTGAAAATAAATACTGTTTTAAGGGGAAACAATCTAAATAATTGACATGGAAAATTTGTATCTATTAAAAGTTCTAACAGTTTATTTTATTAATTAATTTTTTTAAGTATTTTATTATATTTTAATTATATAATCAAGATGCTCATTTGGGCAATCTGGTCAGTTGATACATTTTTTTTGTTGCCTCCAATGTAGGGCTGGGCGATATGGACCAAAAGTCATATCCCGATATATTTAGGCTGAATATCGATATACGATATATATCCCGATATTTTTATCAAAAAGTGAGAGCAATTGTTTAGTCACAGTCAAACCCAAATATGACATTTCACAAGTAGTTTTATTTAAACTGCCCGGATGAAACAATACACAGCTGTTCCCTTGTTTTTGGGAATAAAATATAAATATATTTGAATACGCAAATAAAATATAAAAATCTAAAGTTTGTATAATGCTGTACATTCATAAATTATTAAAATATTCAATGCTGTAAGCAACTTAGGCGATTGCATTCTTTTAAACTTTTTAAACAATACTTATAGTTTTACAATGTGTTACAAGTAAATTTGACATCTACGCGGCATATAAGCAAAATAAAAATTAAACTTTTTCACGAGTAAACATTTTATGTGAACTCTCATTGGTTTAGTCTGTGTAATCACGTGATTGAATGCGCGTTCACGCAAGAGGGGAGTCGAAATCTGCCGGGGCGTCGAAATATGGCACAACAACGGTACACCGCGGGAAAATGAAGCTTGAAGGGAGCTTTGTGTCGGGGCTGGAGCTTTTGCGGGTTGCGGTTGGCTTGCAGCTGGGGCCTCGGCAGCGCGCAGTTTCACACACTCTTCATACTGCAGTTTGTGCCACTGTTTTAGATGGTGAAAAAGATTTGTAGTGCTTCCACCCCTGGCTGTAACTTCTTTATGGCACTCCCTACATATGACATGGTTTTGTTTCTCATCAGAAACTTTGAATCCGAACCATCTCCATATTACTGAGCCGCTACTTTTTTGTTTACCAACTAATTTCTCCGCATGCTCAGCAGATGTTGTTGCTTCCTCTATGTTTGTTGAAGAGTGCCGGCGGATCGTCTGCTCCAGAGTCCAGCCCCTCCCCTCTCTGTGCCTGAAAGAGGAGGGGCGTGGCCAGGGGCGCGCGAAGTAGTGCTGAGAGCTCCGGGTTAAAGCAGTTTGCTGGAGCAAGGCTCGCTGGAGCAAGGCTCACAGCGCAGTTTGAACTACGCAGCCTATATCGATATATGCGATATGGTCAAATTTCATATCTCGTTTAAAAATATATCGATATATTTTTAATATCGATATATCGCCCAGCCCTACTCCAATGCACATTTTTTTTTGTTTTCCACATTTTTCTGGAAACATTTTCATACTCAAACTTTCTTCTGACTCACTTTCACAAAGACTGCTGGGGGAAGCCAGCATTCGGTTCTCTTGAGTGTGTCTGCTTGCATTTTCTTAGCTGATTCTGAAAGGGCATGAAATGCAGTCTGATTTTCCTCCATCTGGGACTAAGATTTCCCAGCAGTCTCCTCTTTGACAGTTACTCAGTCGACTGTACAATTTTGAGCAGAAGCAGTTGAAACTACAATGAACGTACTGTGAGAAGCGATGTGAGGTCAGTGGCTCCAGCAGGATGAATGACCCTGAAAGTTTTTTTTTTTTTCTTTTCAGTATGTCTGTGGTCTTCTAGATTAGAATGACCAGATTTGTGTGACCTAACAGGCCGCAGTAGCTAATTTAACCATTTAGTACATCTGATGGTCTGGCTTCAATGCTCAAAATTATGTAACATTGAGTAATTGAAAGATTGTTGCAATTCGTCCTTTTATAAATATTTTTATTATTGATGTTTTAGCCTCCATTCAAAAAACGTGAAATTCCCAAACTGGAACATGCACAAAACAAATGTTTTAAAGTTAATGTACAATGAACACTGACTATGAATCTGTTCTGATGGAGCACAGGTCTGGTTTGAGCATTTAATTTAATTAAACAAAAGCCAGACGTCAACATGCATATGTTTTAGATAGAATTTTTTTCCACAGACAAAATAAATATATTTCGTAAATATTGTTGTGGGTTTTACATTTTCAAAGGGATTGAGATTAAGTGGCCACTCCAGAAGCTTTATAACTTTTTTTTCCTTGTACCGCATCTTTGTTGCCTGTGTTTTGGGTCATTGTCATTCTAGAACACTTTTCAATTCTCTTCAGGATGGAATTGAAAATCTCTTTACATTTTAGTTTTGTGTGCAGTTGACCTGTTCTTTGCTAAAAGGAAAAAAAAGTTTTCAATAGCACAATATTGTCGACCTTCATGTTTGTGATTAAGGATTGTGTTTTTGGTTCATGGGCAGTATTCCCGCTCCCCCAAATTTGGTAAGTTGATGTAAATCTGCTTGACTTTGCTCGCAGATGAATCTTCCAGATACGCAATAAAATTGGGCATTCAATAATAATAAAATGTACATTCAGTAATCTGAAAAATTGTGATTTCATAAGGTTTTGTAATGAGTGTGTTTGAAATCAACTTTCTTATGAAGTCACCTTGACTCTCTGATTGAGATTCAGTTTCAGATCTCTCCTCTAGACTAATCATGTGGGACACGAGCCTGCAGACATGCAGAGAATATCACTGCCTTATGGTGCAGCAGTGGGTCAATGCTCCCTCAGCTTCTCAAACACTGATTTCTTGTAATGGAAGTGACTCTCGTGATCACCGAGCAGCTGAAGTTTGACAGTTGGCATGGGCTTAATTTCCTGGCAAATAGCTTTTAGGTGTTTGTGTCAGTTTCGAGCAGCCTGGGAAATTGTACGGTTTGAAATAAGATGTTGGGGTTTAAAAACAGTACTGATTTTCAGAGGCCACGTACAAGGCATTCATTTGTTTAATTTCCAATCCACTTCATATGGAAATCTAATGGCTGTGAAAATATCTGGGACTTAAGTAGACAAGCCTTCAGGGTTATGCTTGAAAACGCCAGGACTGACATTGAAAGTGCAGATAGTTTTTGGCAAAGTGAAACAGCCTACCCATTTATCCTGTGGCATCACCCAAGAGCTTTGGCCTCCTCTTCAAACAATCAAAATCTCAACAAATGCACCTTGAGGGGTGTTCAGGATGATTGGTCTCTTTACTGCTCGGCACAAAGCAATTTATTCATCTTTGCTACATGGTATCATTAGTTGTTTGTTTGTTGGTGGTTGTTGGCAAAAGGTGAACATCCAACTAAAATGGCTAAAGGAAAGCTACAACATATCTTAGGAAATTCTCCTCGAATGAAACGTGAAAGGGGGGAAAAAAGATCGTTTCTGTTTTTTTTTTTTTTTAGCTAGGCAGGGATTCTGATAAGCAGCAGGTGGCAGAGAGGATCTTAAATGGTATTGATTGTTTTGAAGAAAGAGAATTTGCATAAGGTGTTCTACTCTGTGTTGCGCGTCCTTACGTTTCAGGAGCAGATGTTGAGTCACTTTTAATGAAGAGTTGTGCAACAAACATCTTGAATGGTACCAAGTAATGATCTAAAAATTACACCGTATTAGAAGATGTTTATTAAAAAAGACTGGAGGGATGACAACTGGTGACACAGTTAGTTGTGATTGTGTTTCATCCATCATTTATTTTAACCATTGAAGCCCAGCTGTGCCATTGAGAAAATATTTTACAAACCTTTCTTCTTTTCATTAAAACTTTAAATCAATTCATGTGGAACCGTTTGAAGGGTTGCAGATTGCGTAAAACATCTCCGCGTAGAACATTGCCTGAAACAATCTTCTTAGACACACAGACCATCGGGGATGAATATATGACAACGGACATATATTTGCTATGCCCTGTAACACTTTAATTCAGGATGTGAACCACCCGACGTGAAGGTACCAGGTAAGAGTTTCAAGAGGGGTAAGATAGATCACATTTGCTAAAATCAATTATCTGCTTGATTTCGTAATTCCACTGCGAGAGTAGAATTATCATCCCTGCCTCTGTGCACCTCCCCAGGAGGTGATTTAACTACATAAGGTTCTTTCAACTCACAAACAAAAATAATAGATTTCATTTTCACATATACAATCACATAAATGATCAACATTAATACAATAAATGGTTTTCCTAGACATAGGGGTTAATTGTTTTGAATTCCAATGTGAAAGCGTTTTAATTTTTTGCTTGTTATTAGTTTACCCAACATACACCCAACATAAGAATAAATAACACCTCTATATCTTTTTTTTTTTATTTATGTAATACAATTGAACATCTTTTGAAGCCAGTAGTTGTAGCGACAGACTCTTTAAACGTTGCTTTCTGGTGTCCAAGCAAAAACAGTAAGTAACATCAGCATTTAAAAATGATTTTTAAAACGCTTCACTCTTTGACTGTAGGTTTTAGGAATTTTGTAGAATTTTATCATAGGATTGGGTATTAAATTTCTCTGAATGTCCAAATCTTTTAGAAAGTCAGTCAGGCAATTTATCTCACCATAGTTTAAGACGGTAAACCTTTATTATAGAGCAGTAGTGAAATCCATAGTGAAAACCAAAAGACACCAGTTTTATCTACATGTCTTTAAAGATCACATGGTCGGGTTAGATAATATTAAGGGTTTACCCATTCCATTACTACTCAAAAATTCATACATCTTCAGTTTATCTGAACACTGGTCTACATTTTAGATTCTGTTGGGCCTCAACTTTCATAACTGGCTTTAATCTAGGGCTGGGCGATATGAAGCAAAAAATATATCTCGATATATTTTGCTATATCTCGATATACGATATATCTCGATATCGACAGGATTTAAAAAAAAAAAAAAAAACTACTGCAAAAACAAATATTACAAATTTCAAAGTCGTTTTTTATTGATGCTCAGAGGTGCTTCTGCAAATTTTCTTTCAGAAATCCTTGTATACATATTATAAAACAATAAAGAAATACATATTGCCTTTTCTTTCAAAAAAAAAACAACTAAAAAACAGGCAGTGAATAGGGACAAAGTGCTCCTGTAACATTTAGGATATAAACAAAATCCCTGATAACATAAATAATAATTTAACTGTAAAATAATACACATTGCCTTCTTTTCATTCAAAAATAAAACAACTAAACTCAAGCTCATCTTTGCAGGACCTCTGTTGTAAGAATGTAAGTAACCTTTTCCAATTCAGGAGCAAGCCGCGCTCTCTCTGTAGTGTACAGTCGCGGGAGTTCCTGTCTCGAAAAGTAATGCCGACTCGGTAAACTGTATCTGACTGGGATCAAGTGTTTTTAGCATACGTTTAAAGCCACGTTGTTCAACGACGGATATGGGTGCCATGTCCACCGCTTTGCTAAATGCCATGAACTCTGTGACGCTACACCACCTTGCGCTCTGTTTTTCATATTCTACACTCCGCGTTATAGAATTGTGGAGATTAGTTGAGCTTTGGTTGGCAGAAACTTTCTCGGCATTCACGGCAGTAGACATCTGTCTGTTGTTCGTCTGACGACTTAAAACCGAAGTATTTCCACATAGTGGAGCCAGCTGTTCTTTTTTTGCAACAAGTAGCCACCGGGCTAGTTGCGGGCGCCGCCATGTTGAATGAGACGACAGGAGGGGAGGGGGAACAAAAGCAAGGAGGCGCGGACGAGCGCAGCACAGAGAAGGCACACAAGCAAAGTGGCGAAAATTAAAAATAAGACATATCGATATATACGATATGCCAGAATTCATATCGAGTTTAAAAAATATCTCGATATATTTTAAATATCGAGATATCGCCCACCCCTACTTTAATCCAAGATTTAATTAGCTCATTGCACCCAAACTGTATTTGCTGTGGCTATCCAAGATCTGAGTTTAAACTTTATAATGTAGACTTCCAAAAATTCGGTATCTTTCAGGGCATCATCACACTAAAATTCACACATATATCTCTTTTCATCACTGACTGTTGATTTACTGTTCGTTTATTCCCACAAACAAACTCTATAGCAAGATGTTGTATTGATTGTTGGCTTGTTGCAGCCTGACAGCGATGAGCTGATAAACAAGATGTTCTTGTTCAAGTGTCTTTTGGAAGTCAATAATATGCGCTCTTCTTCCTCCCTAACAATGTTGCAGGTTTCAATTGTTCGTTTCTTTCTGCTTCTGCTTCACACATATAAATAAAGCTGTCACCAGACACAATGCAACAACTGTGGTGAGAAACTTTCTTGATTTGTTGGAGGACTGTCATTTCTGTTGTGCCTTCATTAACTGAAGCCAATTCGCAGAGCTACAGTCAACAGCTTTGGTCTTATAGGAACCATAAGCCCGGGAGGTCTCTAAATGCCTGAAAAGTACGATGACCTCATCAGTTTTAGCTATTGGCGGCATATTGTGGGACTAGATTGTCCACATTTAGCTGAAGGTGTGCTTTGTTATATTTATCTTCTCTTAAGAGTTGGAATTGACAGAAATGTTTAGTTGGCTCATATACCATTATATGCCTGATATGAAAAGTTAAATGGACCATTAATGAAGCTCACAATTTCTGACAATAAAATTGTATTTTTTTTTCCATATTTTTATGTTTTTGCATTTATAAATGTTATATGCATTAACAAATGATTCATTTTTGATTGAAGAGCAACTTCTAAGGTTATCAAATCT
This sequence comes from Danionella cerebrum, assembly GCA_007224835.1. Lineage (NCBI taxonomy): Eukaryota > Metazoa > Chordata > Actinopteri > Cypriniformes > Danionidae > Danionella > Danionella cerebrum. The sequence goes on along the minus strand of SRMA01026634.1, from coordinate 33,207 downwards.
TTCCAAAATCACAAATCTTCGAAAAACCCCAGTCAAATGATTGGGGAAGTTCCTGCTCCTTCTGCTGGAAGATCAAGTAGGTGTTGTAGGTTATTACCATATAATTGGAATAAGACTGTCTTTAGCACATACATCAGCTAGAAGAGTTTTTACACTCACTTGAGTTGAACAATTTTACTTAATCCAAGAACATCCAAACCTAGCACCTAGGCAATTTTTTTTAAATTAAATTAATTAAATATTTTTCCACCTGCCAGTACTACTGCTGTCTAGTGGTATGAACTGTATTACCAGTACTAATTTGTGTATTGAAAATTCTAAATTCTATATAATTCTTTAGGGGCAATCCTAATGATTCAGCATGTCTTGTTTTTCAGTAAAAGTTTTCTGCTGTTCCTCAAGCCATTTCATGTGGCATTTGAGGTTCAAAGGATAAAGCCCAGCAACTTCATGGTGCATATTATGACATTTTTGTATAGCATTATAGTCAAGTCAAATTGTTTTATGTAGCGCTTTTATGCAGATGCTTCACAGAAGGATGAGCCTAAAATAAATTAGGGCTACCATTAACAGGTTTTGTGGAATAGAATGGCTACACATTTTTTTGGCAGATGCCATAGTATTAAATAGTATTAAAATGACATTTAAGTGTTTAATAATGATAGTGTTTGTCAATCATTTACATCCAGTTAAAAAGTTTTGGTATTTTTAATATACCAGCCTCAGGTATATGTTTAAGACGTGTAGGTAAACCAGAGCTCCCGGAAGAAAAACCCACACTAGCAAATCCAATTCACGTAGGGAAATACACAGGGAAGCTACATGCTACTACACCCAAAGAGGCATACCCAGTGTGGCAGTTGCTCCGCAGCGGAAATCAAAACCAAGTAAACCCAAGCTAGTGTGCGTCAATATATTGTTACACAGTTACAATTCCATCTTCATAGCAGTGACTTGCTGCTTTCAATTTCACTCAGTACTGTGTCAGATGCCAGGTCATACACTTGGATATACATGTGTGGGAGACTCAAAATCATACTTTGAGATCTTGCTTGTAAAAAGGACTCTTTTGTCAAGGTTAAAGGCTCTTTGATCAAATAAACTTGAATCAAGCATTTCATAGCATTTATATTGTGTGATGTCAATGCATACGTGTAATCACTATAATTGATGGCTGGTTCTCAACTGAGCTACATGGGTAAATAGAATTACCCTAATTCATAGTTTTATCCAATGTCATTTCTCTCAACAATGTCTATATAGACATAGCAAGCAAATTGGTACACTGCACATCCTGTCAATGTTTAAGTGGCTTCCCTCTTTTTTCTTGTTTTTGAAGGTATGGGCTATTTGAGAAGCAGCTCAGTCTCCTGGAGGAGGCCGAAGGTGGCTTTGATCAGTTCACACGCAGCTACAACAGCTTTGGAGTTCACAGGATGCCAGACAACAGCCTCGTTTTTAAGGAATGGGCCCCGGCTGCAGAAGCACTGTTCCTCACTGGAGACTTCAGTACGTCCACTCTTATTCCGAAAACCTTTTTCTGCAAAGCCCCCAGGCATCTGCTGTCTGCCCAACAAGAAGCGCTGAAGTAATTTGTTTTAAAGCTTGAAACCAATTAAAAGTCCGTCAAAGAAAACTTAAAGCAAAGCTAAAGTTCAAAATCAAGTTCAAGCTAAAAGTTATTTCTATAGGTTCGATTATAGCTCTGTAATTATATGTGCGCCAGTAATCAATACAATGGCTGACATAGTAATTTCTAATCCATTGCTACACGCCCCTTAATGCAGATTGGCTGCAGGTGTGCTGATGATGTCCTCCACCCTGTTTTTAAGCAATCAAGTATCTGGACCACTCTGGTTCTCATAAGGAGGGTTTGGTACTGAGCTGCAGCTAGTGTTATGAAATATAACTAAATTAAAATTTGGATTGTAATATCAAACTAACAAACCTTCTAGATTAAATGAGCAAAAAATAGATTCTTGTTGTATTTAACACAAATGATAAACCAATCAATTAAAAATGCCGTAACAGAAAATTACATTACAATTGAAATAAACTAGTTTTTTTGTGCATTTAGTAAAACTGATTGGTTCATTGTAAAGAAATATAAGATGGTTTTATTTTGATGTTCTAGGCAAATATTTAAGAAGGGCATAAGCTGTGCCAGAAACTTTTCAGATTTGTTGCAATTCATAATTCAAAAATGTTGATTGTACTCGTGTTTTGTTCCATTGTTAAATTCCTAAATCATAAAAGAGTTAGTCTGCCTATTCATCTGTTTCTTACGGCGTACTGTACTGTGGTGTTTGTTTTCTTTGACAGATCATTGTTTTCATCTTAAAGTAGATGAAAGAACATTGTGTTCAGGTTAAAACAAAAAGAAGATTCCCTTCAAGGTTATTTCTATCGCCTACAAGAGCCAGTGAAGTCAGTCAGTCGCCAGGGGCCTTTTCTTCTGAAATCTTTTGTTTGTCAGAATTTGCTGTAATCATTTCTCTTCAGAAAAGTGCACGAGTGAAGGATTTCTATCAATTTAAATGTTTTTTTTTTCTTAAGGATATTCTTATTTGAGAAATTCCATCCATCTTAGTTACTAATGATTTTGTCTTAATGTAGTTGCGTAGCATCTTTGGCATTGGTTGGTGACACTCACCTTTGCAACTTCTAACCTGTAAAACACAAGCCATTGGCAAAAACAACTTTATTTTCTAAATTAAGTACAGATACAGAAAATTAAGTAGTTGTATTTAATTATTAAATTGTGTCCTTGACAGTTGCAGAATCAAACTATGAACTCAAGATAGTCATTTATTCACAAATCAGTGCAATTGATCACCATCTGATGCTTTAATCAATTAATGGAAATGATTATAAAATCTGAGATGGACTGGTGACCTGTCCAGGCTGTACCCCCGCTGGAGATTAATGATTATAAAATCAGGTTGTTTTACTAAATACAACCTTGTTTTTCGCTAGGACTGGTCAATAAACTGATTTTATTGATTAAATTGACTTGGAAGTGTACATCAATGTCCTTGAAAGAAAATCATTTTTATCTTTAGTGAACACTTTACCGTTTCCAAAAATTTCTGCGCTTGTTCTCTGAGCTTCCATAAAATGCTCATGGCTCACCTTCCACTCCTCGCTTTTGCCATATATAAAAATACGCAAACAATGACAGTGACCGTTAGCAGAGTGACTCAACGTCTTGCTATTAGACAAGGATTATGGCTTGACATATGGCACCTGTGTCGCGGCCTTGCGTCACATGTGTATAGGTTTCACCGCCCTGTTTGATTTACCTACCCTCGGTAACAATGAACATATGTTTCCCACGAAATCACGAATAAAGTATTGTAATAGACTTCCAAATCAAACATATACGTCCCATATATGTTTAAACGTTAATACAACAGTAATAAAACTTAAATAAACCGTTTTAAAGAGAGTTAAATTGGCTAGTTTTGTATTTAGTTCGTATCGCCCAGCACAAACAATAACTACCGGTATATTTCGATTAGCAAATATCCAATGTTATTTCTTTTTTTTTTACTAGATCACTGGGACAAGTTTTCACACGCCTATGCTAAACAGGAGTTTGGTAAATGGGAGTTGCACATCCCTCCAAATGAGGATGGGAATCCTGCTGTCCCTCATAACTCTAAGCTGAAGGTGAGCATATGTATTGGCTGCTTTGTTTGCTTCATTTACCTGAATTAGGCCCTGAGCGATTATCAAGCCTTTATGCGCTGTCGGTTTGGGTTTAATATTCAACCATTTATAGATGACAGGTCAATGTTAAAGATAGAGACACAGCTGTGACTTTCAAGCCACGTTCTCTTCTGCAGCATATTGTTTTAATGGTACCTTTATCACTTGGATTTTTTTTTACCCATGGGAATTTAAAATCAGCGCCATTTTTCAAAGCCTTCCTGTAAGATTAGATTCAGCCACAGTGAGGCTTTATCCACCATGGTTAAATCTGGTATTTTTCCAACATAATGTTTGTTGTCTGTTATGGTGTTGTGCTGTTGTTTGGTGTTTCGATTTAATAGTCATCGTTTACACTCAACTACCTACTAAGGTAGTAGCTCATTTCACATGGAGTTTGTTCATTGAGGTAAAAACAAATGTTGAAACTTTATAAAAAATTAATGCCACCTTTAATATTAGTACACAAATATAAAGAGGTGTGGATAAAAATTGCAATATTCTTACTTCTGCGATGTGGAGAGTGTTTATAGAGCAGTGTAGAAATGGAGGATTGCTCATAATTGTTATCGGAGGGAGCACGATCAAACAGCTGCAGATATGTATATGTATATGTATATATATGTATATGTGCTCATTCACATATTATTTCAGTTTGCCATGGTTAATGCCTCATTCCTCTTCCAAGTGAGAGAGAGACCAGAACAAATTTGTGCATTAATACATTATAATGACTGTCTTTCGTATATAAAAGTAGACTATGTGATCATTTATACTTCCACAGGCACTTACCCCTTTACAAATGAAACACTTACCTGCTGGAACAGAGGCTTTCTCCAAAAACAAACATGTGCAAAGTACTCTTCGTGAACCATATAAAAATCAATTTTCCAGCTATTTGCCACGCATACCAACCGAACCAGGTGACATCGTCAGGTTTTGTGATCTTTGAAAAAGTGACGTGTATGCTTCAATGTAAGTTTTGTTTTAAAACAGGAAGTTCCACAAAAGTAACCTTTTATTGTTGAAAATAATTTAAATGGTTCCGGTTACAGTCAGACAGGGACCAATGTGTACATGTTGATATCTAAAAAAAAGTGTTCTAGACTGACCCTTTAAACTATTTTAAAAAGTTTGTTGTGCGTTTTTACTGTACAATTTTCATATTGTTTCAAAATCATGGAGCACAAAAGCTGGTATGTGACTGAGAGGGTTTTCTGGAAGATTAAACCTGAAGAAACATTTCAACCTTGATTGTTCAATTGTCTACCTCTCTTGTTGTCTGGTCTGTTGTGGGGCATGCTGGCAATTGTTTTGACTGGTGGCAGGTACAAGTTGCACTCATCAGGCCTTGGGTGGTCTTTTTTGTTTTTGGGATGTTGCTGTCATTTCTTTGGGTCACACGCAGGACAATAATGCAGATGCAGAAGCTGGCATCCCTTCAGTTTGCAGCTACATTGGACATGCATGAACTGGTGTTAGCTGTGGATTTTTTGGGTGAAATTAAGTCCAGACAGACTGTCTGTTACGATTCTCACCAGAGTGAAAAGAACTTGTGTTGTTACAAACACAATTGTATGTTTATTGGCCCAATGTAAATGTGATTAAGGGGAAGATGATGAGAATTTGTTGCTGAGCATGTTATAGTGTGCAAGGTTCAGAGGAAATTGCATTTTGAAGTGCATCTCTCTACAGAATATAATGTAATAAAAAAATAAATAACACCTTTAATGTCTTGAATTGAAGATTTAAAGATGAATTTTCAACAGCAATCATAGTAAAATAGTTTTTTTCTTTCAGACAAAAAAACCATGGGTAGTTTCTGTTGTCAAATAACAGATATGAACTGCACAGAGCATCACACCAAAAATTTACTTTAAGTTAAGTCATCATCCAATTATCCTATACCTTACCCTGTTTTTCTGTACTATTTTCTTTCCATCAGTCACACTCTGGCCAGGACCAGTCCGTTCCTTCTCTCTGTTCTCTTTAATTCTCTTAACTGGCGGGCCAGCTTGGAGGCGCTCTGGTACGACACTCAGGTCATCAGCAAGTGCCAATGGCTGCCACATTACCTCTCTGTGCACTCAAATCATCCGTTTAATTTTTTGGCATTGGAATTTGTGATAAATGGTTGTAGAGCTCCCATGGGCCCATTCCCACCCTGAGAGGTGCTGCTTTATTGATTGTGGACTGACAGACCAGTGAACACATTCTGACCATCAGTCTCCTCTGCTCTCATGAGCAAAATCACTTTGTAAGCCATGTTATTTTAATGCTTTTGAATGGTTGGCAATTATTGTTTAGCTAGCTACATGCCTTTGCATGTATTTAATGCATTTCGATTTTATGCCTTATTATTATTAAAAAGCCATATTATGCAAAATCCAATTTTCTGACATTCCTACCATGTTTTAGTGTTGTTTCCTCATCAAAAACATGCCTCAAAAGTTGTGTAATCCTGTATTCCTTTTTTGTGAGCTGAAAACAGCTCAATGTTCCTTGCAACACCCAGAATTCTTACCTCCGCCCAATCTGACCAATCAGATTTTTGATTTTCAGCCTGATTATTTCTACTCAATTCATTAGTTTGTGAAGAGACGAGACTTTCACTGAACTCTTCGATGCACTTTGAACTTTTTTTTATGTCCCTTTCTGGCCCAGGTGCCACACACACCTCTTATTTCTCATTTAACCTCTTAAGCCCGAGAGTCCCCGGTACCGGGGACTTGCCCCCTTGTGCGTTACATTTTCACTCATAGCTCACGAACCCTGAGAATAACCCACACATATTAAATACTGTTGTGTTCAGCGGAAACTCCTCTAAAAACGTATCTAATTCAATTTCATATCCGTTAACCACAGCTCGAACGCCATGCAAATAAACAACAACATGTCCGGAGTATAATTCATGACCACGTTTTTGTTTATGTGCGATATGTATCCACAATATAAACGGAAACACCCAAACCATTACATTAAATGAAAGCTAACAACCACCTGAATCCAGTGATATGCAACTCATTAACATTGCATGAAGTATTTCAGAGCAGGGAGCGAAAGTTCCACGAAAAAACGCCAGCGAAAACCAAGCAAACATGTAAATCTTGTCTTACCTTTGCCATTTTTTCAACAAAAAGTTATTTCCATAGCGATAAAAGTCCGTTTGTTGTTATGTCCGGTCAATAGCTTCGTGCAAACGCCAATTTGGATTGTTTCTTTAGCTTTGTGGCGTCATTACGTCACCAAATATGGAATGACTCCCCGTGCGTAAGAGCACGTCTCTCCACGCTGCGCGTCGTGTGATTCGTCGGCGATTCCGTCAGTCTCAAAATGGTTGAGCTGATTGGTTTCCATAGAATCAGAGCTTTCCGTCGATATATAGATGTTCTGGATTGGACAGATGGTCGGGGGGGTAGGGACACGCGGAAGCTCGACGTCAAAGCGTTTTTGAGTGAAACGTTCCCAAAAGCGCAGCAAGATGGCGTAAATGAGCTTCTACCCCCCTTTTACAGCGTTTCTTTAGGAGTTTTTTTTGCTGAAATCATGTCCCATAAGCAACAAAAGAAGACTATTAACGTAGCTGAAGCTTTGGACAAGATTTTTCCATATTTCAATTATTGTGCCAAATTGTGCCAAACTGTGCCAACATGGATTCCGCCTGAACTTTGTTCAATCAAAACCTTTACAGAATATTAGTTTCTTGTAGTATGAACACCAAACTTGCTACAGATGTTCTTGACATGTAGTGGTTACAATTGATTGTGTTTATTTGCTTCGTTATAAGTAAAATAAGGAGATATTGGAGGAAACATGTGGTTTTTTTTTTAGGCGGAGTTCATTTTTTGGCCATTCCAACATCAATTACTCTTACCCTGTGTTCTTGACTGTCAAATTAACTCATCCACACCACTCCCCAAGAACCTATCTTCATTTTGATACCAAGATTTGCAGTTTAGGCCTTGTAAAAGCTGAGAAATGCCTTAAAAAGTAAAAGTATAGGATTTTCGGAAAATAGGCCTCAGGGCTTAAGAGGTTAAAGAAAAAACAAAAACCTAACCAAAATTTTTTTAAATCAAGTTTTCATATATGACCAGAATGGCCGAGAGGTTAAGTCGTTGGACTTAAGATCCAATGGCCAAATGTCCTCGTGGGTTCGAACCTCACTCCTGGTAGAGATTGAATCCCTTCTTTTAGCCCAAAAGGCATTTCATTGTTGATTCGCAATTGGTTCTCTTTATCTTTGGGTTTTTATTAAGAAAATTTTAGAAACTGAGACTTACTTCAGGGAATTTAAAGAAAAAAAAAGAATTTAACCAGGACTTTCAAATCAAAATTTCATATATGTCCAGGGTGTCCTAGAGGTTAAGGAGGTGGACTTTTAAGATCCAATGGACAAATGTCCTCGTGGGTTCAAACCCTACTCCTGGTAGAGATTGATTTTTTTCTTTTTGCCCAAAAGGCATCTCAACGTTTGAATCGCAATTGATAATCTTTATCTTTGGCTTTTTATTAAGAAATCTTTAGAAACTGAAACTTACTTCAGGGAATTTAAAGGAAAAAAAAAGAATTTAACCAGGACTTTCAAATCATAATTTCATATATGACCAGAGTGGCCTAGAGGTTAAGGAGGTGGACTTTTAAGATCCAATGGACAAATGTTGTCGTGAGATTGAACCCCACTTCTGGTAGATATTGATTTCTTCTTTTAGTCCAAAAGGCATCTCAATGTTTGACTTGCAAATTGATTCTAAATAACTTTGAGTTTTTATTAAGACATTTTTAGAAACTGAGACAAAATATAGGGATTTAAAAAAAAAAAAGAATTTAACCAAAATCTTTCTGCATATAAGACCAGGATGGCCGAGAGGTTAAGGTGTTGGACTTAAGATCCAATGGACAAATGTCCTCGTGGGTTTGAACCCCACTCCAGGTAGAGACTGATTCCTTCTTTTAGTCCAAAAGGTATCTCATTGTTGATTCGCATTTGGTTCTCTTTATCTTTGGGTTTTTATTAAGAAATTTTTAGAAACTGAGACTTACTTCAGGGAATTTAAATTAAAAAAAAGATTTTAACCAGGACTTTCAAATCAAAATTTCATATATGACCATGGTGGCCTAGAGGTTAAGGAGGTGGACTTTTGAGATCCAATGGACAAATGTCCTCGTGGGTTCGAACCCCACTCCTGGTAGAGATTGATTCCTTCTTTTAGTCCAAAAGGTATCTCATTGTTGATTCGCAATTGGTTCTCTTTATCTTTGGGTTTTTATTGAGAAATTTTTAGAAACTGAGACTTACTTAAGGGAATTTAAAGAAAAAAAAGAACCTAACCAAAACTTTTTTAAATCAGGTTTTCATATATGACCAGGATGGCCGAGAGGTTAAGGCGTTGGACTTAAGATCCAATGGACAAATGTCCTCGTGGGTTCGAACCCCACTCCTGGTAGAGATTGATTCCCTTCTTTTAGCCCAAAAGGCATCTCATTGTTGAATTGCAATTGGTTCTCTTTATCTTTGGGTTTTTATTAAGAAATCTTTAGAAACTGAGACTTACTACAGGGAATTTAAAGAAAAAAAAAAGAATTTAACCAGGACTTTCAAATCAAAATTTCATATATGACCAGGATGGCTGAGAGGTTAAGGCGTTGGACTTAAGATCCAATGGACAAATGTCCTTGTGGGTTTGAACCCCACTCCTGGTAGAGATTGATTCCCTTCTTTTAGCCCAAAAGGCATCTCATTGTTGATTTGCAATTGGTTCTCTTTATCTTTGGGTTTTTATTAAGAAATTTTTAGAAACTGAGACTTACTTCAGGCAATTTAAAGAAAAAAAGAACCTAACCAGAACTTTTTTAAATCAAGTTTTCATGTATATTAAGATGGCCGAGAAGGTTAAAGGCGTTGGACTTAAGATCCAATGGACAAATGTCCTTGTGGGTTCAAACCCCACTCCTGGTAGAGATTGATTTTCTTTTTGCCCAAAAGGCATCTCAATGTTTGAATCGCAATTGGTTCTCTTTATCTTTGGGTTTTTATTAAGAAATTTTTAGAAACTGAGACTTACTTCAGGGAATTTAAAGAAAAAACAAAAACCTAACCAAAACTTTTTTAAATCAAGTTTTCATATATGACCAGGATGGCCGAGAGGTTAAGTCGTTGGACTTAAGATCCAATGTCCAAATGTCCTCGTGGGTTCGAACCTCACTCCTGGTAGAGATTGAATCCCTTCTTTTAGCTTAAAAGGCATCTCATTGTTGATTCGCAATTGGTTCTCTTTATCTTTGGGTTTTTATTAAGAACATTTTTAGAAACTGAGACTTACTTCAGGGAATTTAAAGAAAAAAAAGAATTTAACCAGATTTTTCTGCATATAAGACCAGGATGGCCGAGAGGTTAAGGCGTTGGTCTTAAGATCCAATGGACAAATGTCCTCGTGGGTTCAAACCCCACTCCTGGTAGAGATTGAATCCCTTCTTTTAGCCCAAAAGGCATCTCATTGTTGATTCGCAATTGGTTCTCTTTATCTTTGGGTTTTTATTAAGAAATTTTTAGAAACTCAGACTTACTTCAGGGAATTTAAATGAAAAAAAAAAGAATTTAACCAGGACTTTTCAGTTATTTGCTATATATTACCAGGATGGCCTAGAGGTTAAGGTGTTAGACAAAAGATGCAATGGACAAATGTCCTTCTGGGTTCGAACTACACTCCTGGTAGAGATTGATTCCTACTTTTAGCCCAAAAGGCATCTCTATGTTTAAATCGCAAGTTGGTTCTGTTTATCTTTGGGTTTTTATTAAGAACATTTTTAGAAACTGAGACTTACTTCAGGGAATTTAAAGAAAAAAAAGAATTTAACCAGGTTTTTATGCATATAAGACCAGGATGGCCGAGAGGTTAAGGCGTTGGTCTTAAGATCCAATGGACAAATGTCCTCGTGGGTTCAAACCCCACTCCTGGTAGAGATTGATTACCTTCTTTTAGCATAAAAAGGCATCTCATTGTTGATTCGCAATTGGTTCTCTTTATCTTTGGGTTTTTACTAAGAAATTTTTAGAAACTGAGACTTACCTCAGGGAATTTAAAGAAAAAAAAAGAATTTAACCAGGACTTTTCTGGAAATAAGACCAGGTTCCCCGAGAGGTTAAGGCGTTGGTCTTAAGATCCAATGGACAAATGTCCTCATGGGTTCGAACCTCACTCCTGGTAGAGACTGATTCCTTCTTTTAGTCCAAAAGGTATCTCATTGTTGATTCGCAATTGGTTCTCTTTATCTTTGGGTTTTTTTAAGAAATTTTTAGAAACTGAGACTTACTTCAGGGAATTTAAAGAAAAAAAAAAGAACATAACCAAAACTTTTTTAAATCAAGTTTTCATATATGACCAGGATGGCCGAGAGGTTAAGGCGTTGGACTTAAGATCCAATGGACAAATGTCCTCGTGGGTTCGAACCCCACTCCTGGTAGAGATTGATTCCCTTCTTTTAGCCCAAAAGACATCTCATTGTTGATTCGCAATTGGTTCTCTTTATCTTTGGCTTTTTATTAAGAAAATTTTAGAAACTGAGACTTACTTCAGGGAATTTAAAGAAAAAAAAAAGAACCTAACCAAAACTTTTTTAAATCAAGTTTTCACATATGACCAGGATGGCCGAGAGGTTAAGGCGTTGGACTTAAGATCCAATGGACAAATGTCCTCGTGGGTTCAAACCCCACTCCTGGTAGAGATTGATTACCTTCTTTTAGCCCAAAAGGCATCTCATTGTTGATTCGCAATTGGTTCTCTTTATCTTTGGCTTTTTATTAAGAAATCTTTAGAAACTGAGACTTACTTCAGGGAATTTAAAGAAAGAAAAAGAATTTAACCAGGACTTTTCAGTCATTTGCTATATATTACCAGGATGGCCTAGAGGTTAAGGTGTTAGACAAAAGATGCAATGGACAAATGTCCTTCTGGGTTCGAACTCCACTCCTGGTAGAGATTGATTCCTACTTTTAGCCCAAAAGGCATCTCTATGTTTAAATCGCAAGTTGGTTCTGTTTATCTTTGGGTTTTTATTAAGAACATTTTTAGAAACTGAGACTTACTTCAGGGAATTTAAAGAAAAAAAAGAATTTAACCAGATTTTTCTGCATATAAGACCAGGATGGCCGAGAGGTTAAGGCATTGGTCTTAAGATCCAATGGACAAATGTCCTCGTGGGTTCGAACCTCACTCCTGGTGGAGACTGATTCTTTCTTTTAGTCCAAAAGGTATCTCATTGTTGATTCGCAATTGGTTCTCTTTATCTTTGGGTTTTTATTAAGAAATTTTTAGAAACTGAGACTTACTTCAGGGAATTTAAAGAAAAAAAAAGAATTTAACCAGGTTTTTATGCATATAAGACCAGGATGGCCGAGAGGTTAAGGCGTTGGTCTTAAGATCCAATGGACAAATGTCCTCGTGGGTTTGAACCCCACTCCAGGTAGAGACTGATTCCTTCTTTTAGTCCAAAAGGTATCTCATTGTTGATTCGCAATTGGTTCTCTTTATCTTTGGGTTTTAACTAAGAAATTTTTAGAAACTGAGACTTACCTCAGGGAATTTAAAGAAAAAAAAAGAATTTAACCAGGACTTTTCTGCATATAAGACCAGGATCCCCGAGAGGTTAAGGCGTTGGTCTTAAGATCCAATGGACAAATGTCTTCGTGGGTTCGAACCTCACTCCTGGTAGAGACTGATTCCTTCTTTTAGTCCAAAAGGTATCTCATTGTTGATTCGCAATTGGTTCTCTTTATCTTTGGGTTTTTATTAAGAAATTTTTAGAAACTGAGACTTACTTCAGGGAATTTAAAGAAAAAAAAAGAACCTAACCAGAACTTTTTTAAAATCAAGTTTTCATATATGACCAGGATGGCCGAGAGGTTAAGGCGTTGGACTTAAGATCCAATGGACAAATGTTATCGTGGGTTCGAACCCCACTCCTGGTAGAGATTGAATCCCTTCTTTTAGCCCAAAAGGCATCTCATTGTTGATTCGCAATTGGTTCTCGTTATCTTTGGGTTTTTATTAAGAAAATTTTAGAAACTGAGACTTACTTCAGGGAATTTAAGGGAAAAAAAAGAACCTAGCCAAAACTTTTTTAAATCAAGTTTTCATATATGACCAGGATGGCCGAGAGATTAAGGCGTTGGACTTAAGATCCAATGGACAAATGTCCTCGTGGGTTCGAACCTCACTCCGGGTAGAGATTGAATCCCTTCTTTTAGCTTAAAAGGCATCTCATTGTTGATTCGCAATTGGTTCTCTTTATCTTTGGGTTTTTATTAAGAACATTTTTAGAAACTGAGACTTACTTCAGGGAATTTAAAGAAAAAAAAAGAATTTAACCAGGTTTTTATGCATATAAGACCAGGATGGCCGAGAGGTTAAGGCGTTGGTCTTAAGATCCAATGGACAAATGTCCTTGTGGGTTCGAACCCCACTCCTGGTAGAGATTGATTACCTTCTTTTAGCCCAAAAGGCATCTCTATGTTTAAATCGCAATTGGTTCTCTTTATCTTTGGCTTTTTATTAAGAAATCTTTAGAAACTGCGACTTACTTCAGGGAATTTAAAGAAAAAAAAAGAATGTAACCAGGACTTTTCAGTCATTTGCTATATATTACCAGGATGGCCTAGAGGTTAAGGTGTTAGACAAAAGATGCAATGGACAAATGTCCTTCTGGGTTCGAACTCCACTCCTGGTAGAGATTGATTCCTACTTTTAGCCCAAAAGGCATCTCTATGTTTAAATCGCAAGTTGGTTCTGTTTATCTTTGGGTTTTTATTAAGAACATTTTTAGAAACTGAGACTTACT
>SRMA01026633.1:14910-48365 GCA_007224835.1 Danionella cerebrum | reverse complement strand
ACAGGGTATGGGGGTTTCAAAATCCATCACCGCGCAGGCGCGTATGAACATTGATTACGTCCTCAATACTATTGAGTACGTCATCGCGCATGTGTGTTTCGATATTCATTACCGAGCATGCCTTAGAACATTTGTTAGGTGCTCAATGCCATTGAGTACGTAACCAATGCGAGGGCACTTTACAATTTGACCATGATGAGTCGGGGTGGGACTCGTCATCAGCATCACGCCGGTGTAGCTGTGTCAGCGGCGGGCTTTTGGGTGACAGAGGCTTGTCCGTTGTTTTTTTTGTTTTTTTCTCCATCTCATTTTTCTCGCGTGAATACATTGCAGATGATTTGTTGCGGGTGGCACGCCGGGTGTCGCTGTTCCTCTTTTAGTGAGAAGGTTGCTGGTTCGAGGCCAGCCGGGGCTCTTCAAAAGGAACTTGCTCATTCTCGTGAGCGGGTTTTCTCCGGTTTACTCCACTGGAGCAAAAACATGCGTTGAGATCATTGAATTTGCTCAATTCTAGGGCGTACCCCGCAATCTTCCCAAACGGCGCTGGAAACGTGCACCGGCACCATAAGCCTTTGACTCTGAAAAGGGAAGATGGATTTGGGAAGCGCGCGAGCTGCTTCCTGGGTACCGATTGATGCAAAGGGCCACCGCTTTGACACCTCGTATGAGCGGATTACGATTGAAGGATACTCTTCTCTGCAAAGACACAGATGGCGTTCATTAATTTTCACAACGAATACAGACAATGAACGAACGAGGTAGTAAACGGGTAAACATTTATAGGCAAAACTTTAGTTTTTCTCTTAGTGCGACTGATTTCTTGTTAAATTGAAAAAAATATAAGAAATGTTCAAAACACTTCAAAATGATCACTTCTACGACGGTCCCGAGAAAATCACAATATCAATGTACGAATCATAGATGAAACACGTACAAAAAGTGAGCTAAGATTGTTTTGGTTTCTTTATTTTTTAACATTTTTAACATTTTACCATAAACAATTTGTACATTTTACAAACGCATCGAACAAAGCGTGTGCTGGACACCAAATCTGCTCTCTTTCCGTTATTGGGCAGCCTGGCATCGCGTGCACTTTACCGTATGTTGTTCTCTGAGTGAGTCTTGAGTGTGGCTTTCGGAGTGCGGTCGGCTCTCATAAACACACGCACATCTCTCGCTGACGTTGGCTGTGTGTTTCTGGCATTGTCCTGCTGACTCCGACGAGCAGAAGAAATCAACTCGTCAAAACGGACAACGCCACCGCGGGAATTTCACCAGGAGAATCTAAGGGAACAAGTAAAAGCAGACTCTGTTTAAAAGACAGTGCATGTCAAAGGCAGAACACCAACGCAATTTATTGGCCTTCACGAATTCACACAGACCCGTCATCGCGGTCGCGGCGTGGAGAGAACCCTGTGCTTTTACTGACTCTGTAAAGCATTTCTACTAGGGAGAGAGAGAGAGAGAGAGAGAGAGAGAAATCACTGTCACAGCCGTCGTTTCGGCTGCTTTCTGAAAAAGAAACCCGTACTTGGCTCATTAGCATCTGTAACCAGCAGGAGCCGCCCGCTAGCCTCGAACTAATGACCTTTTGATGAAAAGCCACAGTGCTAGCTCTTGTGAAATGCGTCGACTGTAAAGAACAGCCTTAGCACAGACCCAACGGGCCGCAGTCACGGACACATTTGGAATGTCAGTTTTGCTCTCAAAGCTAAATTTTGTCACTGTAGTTATGGCTGCAACCCATCTTTAGAGAGAAAAAAAGACAAGTCTCGAATTTTCTTGTCTCTATCCCTTTTTTTTTCAATTAAGCACAGCCGCAATAGCACACAAGTTCAAGTTTGATTATTTATATAGCGCTATTCACAACGGACAGTGTCTAAAAGCAGCTTTACAGTAAACCAACAAGTTGAAACTCGAAAAAGAGGGAAAAATTAATTAATAAGTGGTGTATATTTCCCTAATAAGACTATGAGGTGGTCTGGAAATGTTTTGTTGAACCCCAAATGAATTTACTAGGTCTATAAATGACAGTCCAAGGGCATCACCTGGTTCATCTACATGAATATTAAAATCTCCCACAAGCAGTAATTTATCAAAAGTGACCAAGAGATCAGAGAGAAATTGAACAAAAAAACGTTACTCAAACCTGGCCCTCTCTCTCTCTCTCTCTCTCTCTCTCTCTCTTTCTTTTCTCTCTCTGCGGTTTTTGGAGCGTGTGCGCCCTCAGGTGGCGAACCTCTGAAAAGAAAAAAACACAAATACATAGCACGAATCTGTTGAAGTGGTTAAGCGTCCAGTTAACCACGAGCTTCAAATAAAAGACAAAGCATTTCTTAGGCAAGTAAAACCAGACACATCAAGTCTAAACAAACGTTTATCAGTCAGGCGTGACGAGAATGACGAGCGTGACGACGCAACTAATAGAGTTGAACGTCATTTGCATAGGTCCCTGTTTGAGCAAACCTTGAATCTACTCCGTTGAGACGAGGAACCAAAAGTCCTGAGAGCTTAAGCCCACCGAGAATCACACGCTGCTCGCGAACAGAGTGTTTTGGGGAGACCCTGAATATTTCCGGTCACCGTCAACTGAAATGCACTGCCTAATAGGCCATTTGTAGTAAGCGCACGACGTCACTATTGAATGACAAGCGCGCCACGTCACCATTGGCTGTGAGCGGGGCGGCAGCTCACTGATGTGTCTGAAGTCTGTGTGGATTTGCGGTGCGGGGAAGAGGATGCGCACTTTTTTTTTTTCTTTCGCACGGCTTCATATTGTTAAATAAAACAAATGTATAAAATAAAAATGTATTTAAAATAAAGAAATAAACAGCATTAGAACAACAACAATAGCAAATAATAATATGAATATCAACAATACAATTACTTAAAATCGAATTTCACAAACTGCTGTATTTATTCACTTCCAAAACGAGTGATAAAACGAATCGGGATCATCAGAGTAAAAACAGTATTTCGTGTCAGTATAATTGTTATGTCTTTTCAAAGAACACTTGTCTAATTATAAAATATCTATGGTTTTAACCATAGACTTTAAAACCTAATCACAGGGTATGGAAGTTTCAAAATCCATCACCGCGCATGCGCGTATGAACATTGATTACGTCCTCAATACTATTGAGTACGTCATCGCGCATGTGTGTTTCGATATTCATTACCGCGCATGCCTTAGAACATTTGTTGGGTGCTCAATGCCATTGAGTACGTAACCAATGCGAGGGCACTTTACATTTTGACCATGATGAGTCAGGGTGGGACTCGTCATCAGCATCACGCCGGTGTAGCTGTGTCAGCGACGGGCTTTTGGGTGACAGAGGCTTGTCCGTTGTTTTTTTGTTTTTTTTCTCCATCTCATTTTTCTCGCGTGAATACATTGCAGATGATTTGTTGGGGGTGGCACGCCGGGTATCGCTGTTCCTCTTTTAGTGAGAAGGTTGCTGGTTCGAGGCCAGCCGGGGCTCTTCCAAAAGGAACTTGCTCATTCTCGTGAGCGGGTTTTCTCCGGTTTACTCCACTGGAGCAAAACATGCGTCGAGATCATTGAATTTGCTCAATTCTAGGGCGTACCCCGCAATCTTCCCAAACGGCGCTGGAAACGTGCACCGGCACCATAAGCCTTTGACTCTGAAAAGGAAGATGGATTTGGGAAACGCGAGAGCTGCTTCCTGGGTACCGATTGATGCAAAGGGCCACCGCTTTGACACCTCGTATGAGCGGATTACGATTGAAGGATACTCTTCTCTGCAAAGAGACAGATCGCGTTCATTAATTTTCACAACGAATACAGACAATGAACGAACGAGGTAGTAAACGGGTAAACATTTATGGGCAACACTTTAGTTTTCCTCTTAGTGCGACTGATTTCTTGTTAAATTGAAAAAATATAAGAAATGTTCAAAACACTTCAAAATGATCACTTCTGCGACGGTCCCGAGAAAATCACAATATCCAATGTACGAATCATAGATGAAACACGTACAAAAAGTGAGCTAAGATTGTTTTTGGTTTCTTTATTTTTTTACATTTTTAACATTTTACCATAAACAATTTGTACATTTTACAAACGCATCGAACAAAACGTGTGCTGGACACCAAATCTGCTCTCTTTCCGTTATTGGGCAGCCTGGCATCGCGTGCACTTTACCGGTATGTTGTTCTCTGAGTGAGTCTTGAGTGTGGCTTTTGGAGTGCGGTCGGCTCTCATAAACACACGCACATCTCTCGCTGGCGTTGGCTGTGTGTTTCTGGCATTGTCCTGCTGACTGCGACGAGCAGAAGAAATCAACCCGTCAAAATGGACCACGCCACCGTGGGAATTTCACCAGGAGAATCTAAGGGAACAAGTAAAAGCAGACTCTGTTTTAAAGACAGCGCATGTCATCGCGCATGTGTGTTTCGATATTCATTACCGCGCATGCCTTAGAACATTTGTTAGGTGCTCGATGCCATTGAGTACGTAACCAATGCGAGGGCACTTTACATTTTGACCATGATGAGTCGGGGTGGGACTCGTCATCAGCATCACGCCGGTGTAGCTGTGTCAGCGACGGGTTTTTGGGTGACAGAGGCTTGTCCGTTGTTTTTTTTGTTTTTTTCTCCATCTCATTTTTCTCGCGTGAATACATTGCAGATGATTTGTTGCGAGTGGCACGCCGGGTATCGCTGTTCCTCTTTAGTGAGAAGGTTGCTGGTTCGAGGCCAGCCGGGGCTCTTCCAAAAGGAACTTGCTCATTCTCGTGAGCGGGTTTTCTCCGGTTTACTCCACTGGGGCAAAAACATGCGTCGAGATCATTGAATTTGCTCAATTCTAGGGCGTACCCCGCAATCTTCCCAAACGGCGCTGGAAACGTGCACCGGCACCATAAGCCTTTGACTCTGAAAAGGGAAGATGGATTTGGGAAGCGCGAGGGCTGCTTCCTGGGTGCCGATTGATGCAAAGGGCCACCGCTTTGACACCTCGTATGAGCGGATTACGATTGAAGGATACTCTTCTCTGCAAAGACACAGATCGCGTTCATTAATTTTCACAGCGAATACAGACAATGAACGAACCAGGTAGTAAACGGGTAAACATTTATAGGCAACACTTTAGTTTTTTCTCTTAGTGCGACTGATTTCTTGTTAAATTGAAAAAAATATAAGAAATGTTCAAAACACTTCAAAATGATCACTTCTACGACGGTCCCGAGAAAATCACAATATCCAATGTACGAATCATAGATGAAACACGTACAAAAAGTGAGCTAAGATTGTTTTGGGTTCTTTATTTTTTTAAATTTTTAACATTTTACCATAAACAATTTGTACATTTTACAAACGCATCGAACAAAACGTGTGCTGGACACCAAATCTGCTCTCTTTTCGTTATTGGGCAGCCTGGCATCGCGTGCACTTTACCCGTATGTTGTTCTCTGAGTGAGTCTTGAGTGTGGCTTTCGGAGTGCGGTCGGCTCTCATAAGCACACGCACATCTCTCGCTGACGTTGGCTGTGTGTTTCTGGCATTGTCCTGCTGACTGCGACGAGCAGAAGAAATCAACTCGTCAAAACGGACAACGCCACCGCGGGAATTTCACCAGGAGAATCAAAGGGAACAAGTAAAAGCAGACTCTGTTTAAAAGACAGCGCATGTCAAAGGCAGAACACCAACGCAATTTATTGGCCTTCACGAATTCACACAGACACGTCATCGCAGTCGCGGCGTGGAGAGAACCCTGTGCTTTTACTGACTCTGTAAAGCATTTCTACTAGGGAGAGAGAGAGAGAGAGAGAGAGAGAGAGAGATTTGATTTTTTTTTTATTTTTACAAAAGACTTTATTGAGTCATTTAATATTTACATTTTTCCATAATTTTTTACAAAAATGATAAAATAAAAAGCAAAAACTCAAATAGCAGAACTCTTCTAAATAACGCAAACAGCAAATTGTAGCTCCCCCTCGTCTACCACACACAGAGCTCCCTCGTAGCACCACTGCTCTATGAATGCCTCCAGATTCTCCATCAACTTGTAAAATTTGAACTCCAGCCACAGTCTGGACCTGACCAGCCACACCTCCCCAGCGTCCTGCACTCTCCTTCCTTCTATCCTGTTCTTTCTGGTCACGTAGATGGCAAGCTTAGCCTCGCCCACTAGGAAGTTCAGCAGCTGCCATTTAGTGCTTCTGCACTTCTGGTACCCTGCACCCAGAATGAACCTGCTGACTGAGAAAGTCTCGTTAAAACGGTTAAAAACACAATTCAATGTATTAAAAAAGCTGACGAGTCTCTTGCACTCTAGGAAGCAGTGGAAGACCGTCTCGGTGAGGGGGCAGAAGGGGCATGTTCTGGAGGTCTGGGGGTCCAGCACATTCAGGAAGGAGTTAACAGCGACGGCTCCGTGCAGTATCCTCCACTGAAGATCAGCGCTCTGCTTCCTCAGCGGGGGCTTGTAGAGCACTCTCCACACTGGGCCCGTCTCCTCCTTCAAGGACAACCTGCTCCTCCACACCGTATCTTCTCGCTCACTCAGGGTGCGCCTGTTCAGGACTTTGACGCAGTCTATGTAAAAATCCTTCCGGTTTGCCTCGCTCAGGGTTTTTTCGGCAACAGGCTTCAGCAGGGGTCCAGAGAGATCTCCAAAGTCAGGCTGGAACTTCAACTCAGGGAACGGTTCCTCACTGTTTGGGGTCAGGGCACCACAGCTGTATCTCTTGAGCATCTGCGCCTCTTCTGCCGTCAGCTCTCGAGTCCACAGGTTCAGGATCTGCTGCGTGAGCCTCCTTGACCTCAATCCCAGCAGTGCACTCAGGGCTTCGGTGTCGTTCAGATCAGGACCAGCTACGTCCACTATCTGCTTTAGGCGGAGGGTCCTGGTCCTCTGCAGTGCTGCACGTACGCCGAAAGCTCCCATAGCTCCCACATCGAACCTCGCTCCATTCATCAGGGGCTGCTCCAGGAGCCAGAAGAGAGATGAGGTAGGTTTCTCTTCAGTCCAGCGGAACAGTCCCCAGGATTTAAAAACACTCTGATAAAAGAGAGGAAGATTGCTGCTCCCGAGGTGAGCAGGGTCAGTTAAAAACAGGGCTGCATCAAGATTAAAATCATTCGTTCTGCGCAGAATGAGGCTGGTTACCTCTCTCCACACTAGATCTCTGGGACCGCTCAGGTACTTCTGGGCAAACTGTAGGCGGAAGGTAGCTGTCCTGCTGGCCAGGTGGATTAAGCCTTGCCCTCCGTCTTCTTTTTGCAGGAACAGTACGCTCTGAGGGACCCAGTGCAGTCGGTTCCAGAAGAAGTTCACTAGTTTTGCTTGTAGAGCAGACAGGAGCTGAGCAGGGGGGTCCACACAGGAAATACGGTGCCACAGAGAGGATGCTGCCAGGTTGTTGGTGATGAGCACCCTGCCTCTGTAAGAAATCTGAGGGAGCAGCCATCTCCACTTGGCAAGCTTACCCTCAATCTTCTCTTCAATGCCTTCCCAGTTCTGCTCCATGAACTCCTTCGTCCCGATGAATACTCCCAGGTACCTCAGCCCATCTTTCCGCCAGGTCAAACTCTCGGGGAGCACAGGGAGGCCTTCCCTCCAGGGTCCTACAGCGAGGGCTTCACTCTTCCTCCAGTTGACTCTGGCTGCTGTGACTTGACTGAAGCTGCTGGTGATGCTCTCCAGTTTATCCACCTCTGTTTGATTGTTCACACACACAATGACATCATCAGCGTATGCGGATAAAATTATCTTATTAAAAACAGGGAGATTAAAACCAGGTAAAGTGCTTCGGATCTTGTGCAGCAGGGGCTCGAGGGAGAGGGCGTAGAGCATTCCTGACAGCGCACAGCCTTGTCTGATTCCTCTTTGTACATTAAAAGGTGCGCAGAGTCCACCATTGAACTTCAGGATGCTCTGAATGTCCTGATAGAGCGTTCTGATCTTGGAGATCATGCTGGAGCCGAACCCGAACTTCTCCATGACTCTCCAGAGGTACCGTTGCTCCACCCGGTCGAAAGCCTTCTCCTGATCCAGTGAGACCAGGCCGGTGTTCAGATTGGAGATGCTGGAGAGGTGGAGCACGTCTCTGATAAGGCAGACGTTATCCACCATGGACCTGCCGGGAACGCAGTAGGTCTGGCTCTGGTGTATAACCTTCTCCATCACTCCTCTCAGACGGGTTGCCAGGGTTTTGGAGAGGATCTTGTAGTCCGTGCAGAGCAAGGAAACAGGGCGCCAGTTCTTGATGTCCTGCAGGTTCCCTTTCTTTGGCAGCAGGGTGATGACGGCTCTGCGGCAGGACAGAGGCAAGCGTTTCTCCATAAAACTCTCATTTAAAACTTCGATAAAATCATTTTTTAAAATATCCCAATAAGCTTTAAAAAACTCGACTGTGAGCCCATCAATCCCTGGGGCTTTCCTGCCCTGCATGCTCTTTAGAGCGGAGTGGAGTTCTTCTTCAGTTAGGGGCTCATCTAGAGACTTTGCTTCATCGCTGGGGAGTGCAGGGAGGCCTTCCAGGAACCCTCTGAGCGTCTCCTCTTCCTCTTCTTCAGAAATGATCTCGCTGCTGTACAGGCTGGAGTAGAAGCAGACAGCTCTTCTCCTCAGGTCAGATGGTTCGGTCAGTTCTTCTCCAGTCTCAGAGAGCAGGGAGTGGATGATCCTGCTCTGTCCATTCTTCTTCTCTAGGCTGAAGAAGTAGCTGGACGGAGTGTCTATCTCGGTCACATGTTGGAACCTGGACCTCACCAGTGCTCCCTGTGCTTTGGCCCCCAGGAGCTCCGATAAAGTCTTCCTTTTCTTCCTCAGGGCTTCTGCGTGGGATTGATCTCTTGAGGAGTCCAGGGCGCTGGAGAGCTCCTCTATTTCACGCTCCAGGCTCTTCATGGATTCAGAGATGTTCCGGGTTACGTTGATGGTGTGCTGCTGGCAGAGGAGCTTAATGTTGGTCTTGCCGCAGTCCCACCATTGCTTCAGTGAGGAGAACTCGTGTTTTCTCCTTCTAAAGACATTCCACATAAACATCAGAGCATCTCTAAAAGTCATGTCACATAAAAGAGAATTGTTAAAATGCCAGTAGGCGCTCTTTGGAAAAGTATTTTGGATAAAAACATTACATAAAACTAAAGAATGGTCAGTAAAACCCACTGGCATCATCTCACAGCCCTTAAAAACATTAAAATGGTGTTTAAAACAATAAAACCTGTCTAATCTGGCTAGAGAGATCACGTTATCTCTGATGTGAGACCAGGAGTACTGCCTCTCTCCTCCATTAGACCTCCTCCAGACATCTACCAGACTGTGGCTGTGCACTATATTTCTGAGAGCTCTCTGAGATGGGGGGTGAGGCTCTCTGTAGTTCCTATCTATGCTGGCATCCAGGGTGCAGTTAAAGTCCCCCCCTAAAAACATGAGATCCTCCTGCTTACAGGAGCTGAGAGTGTCCTGCAGCGTTCTTAGCAGCTCGAGCCTCTCAGGACCACTGGTCGGGGCAAAAATATTAATAAAAACAAAGGAGAGCTTCTCCAGCTGAGCTCGCACTAGAAGCAGTCTCCCCTCGCTGAGCTCCTCCACTGTGAGAGAGGACGGGTTGAACCTAGGGGAGAGCAGCAGGCCCACCCCAGCGCTGCTATTCTGCTGGTGACTGAGCAGCACCCGCCCTGGCCATTCTCTGCTCCAGTCCAGTGCGTTCCTCGAGTCGCTGTGAGTTTCTTGGAGGAACAGCACATCCACAGCCTTTGCTCGGCTCAGCTCGTACACCAGCGCTCTTTTTTTTGCCTCTCGCGCCCCGTTGATGTTTAGAGAAGCTATTTTAAAAGTGTTCATGGTTAAAAAGGAGAAGGATAAAACAATATAAAGGCAATAAAACATGTAAAGAGGGAGGGCTCGAGGGTTTACTCTTAATGTTTTTGAGCACTGTTCTCCTCCTTCAGCTTCAGCAGCAGGTTTCTGAGCCTGAAGCCATGAGTCTCGCTAAAGGGACACTGTTCCTTCATTTTCAGATATGTACGGACTGAGTTACAGAACCCCTTTACGTCCGGAAACTCTGCTCTGACCTTTTTATCCTGGTCTTTCTGATTAAAATTAACATTAAGGAATTCTACAATCTTTTGAGCTGGGTATACGGTTCCCTGCTTCACAGCTGCTGTTGGGGGGGTTGTATCTACAGGAGCTTCCTCCCTTTCACTGTTCTCCTGCTCAACTGCAGTCTCCATCACCTCCTCCTCCTCATCTCCAGTGTTATTTTTCTTTGTTAAAACTTTAGTTTCCGTTGCTCCAGCCTTCCTCTTCACCCCTGCCTGGCTGAGAACTGTTTTTGCAGTACCTTCATCCTGCCTGGCTTCTATGGTAACTGTTGTGTTTTCTAATGTGCCTGTCTTCATCTGAGCATCCATCCAGGAGCTCAGTTCCACCTCAGGGATGCCGATGCTTTCTCCAGTGTTCTCCGCAGCAACGGCCCCTGAGCTCTCTGTGTTAGGAGGATTGACAGGGACCTCTTTCACCTCAGCTTCTCCCTCCTCAGCCTGAGTGTTCCCCTGTTCCTCTCTTACTTCACCCTGAGCCTCAGACGTTTCCTCAGAACCAGCTCTCCCCTGCTCGCTGGGGCCCTCAGCAAGGTCCTTCTCACTGGATGAGGCTTTCTCAGGGCACGCTCGGACCATGTGACCCTCCTTCCCGCATCCGAAGCACCTCATCGTGTCCGAGCTAGCGTACAGGATATAATCAAAACCCTCGACCTTTACGTGGAACTGTACGTTGATTTCCTGCTGGTTATTGGGGATCATAAACAACTGGCGACGGTGAGAAACCACGTGCTTCAGGAGCGGGGACCGGCATCCCGAGAGAACTTTTTTAACAGGGGAAACAATTTTTCCGTGACGAGAAAGTTCCCTGATTAGGAACTCGTCAATGATGAACGGGGGCACATTGGACAGAGTCACCTTCTTCGCGGGGCTAGAAAGCGGGTGAACCGGAACGAAGTGCTCGTTAACGGTGATTCCCGCTTCTATCAGCGCGTTCACCTTTTCCTCTGAACTCACAAATATAACGACGGCGCTGTTCATCCGCGCCGCCGATCTAATGCTCTCGTACCCCACTATAGCCCCCACTGCGAGCGCCACATCCTCCACCGAACACGGGAAGCTCGCGGAAACCTTAACCCCGTGTTTCCGCGTCAGGCGAGTCAGGTCCGTCGCCATCGCACGCGGAGCACCGGTAACCACCGGCGATCACAAACACACCTGCTGCTCCCCGCAGCACCCACACACACACCTCACCCGTGAAACACACACTCCTCACACACACAAGAACGCAAATATCCACTGTTAGTAAAGAAAAAGTGAGAAAAATTCAGAACTCGAAAACAGTCAGAACTCGATCGCTCCTGCTTTCGCTCACTCAACCACACTCGCGCACGCGCAGAGAGAGAGAGAGAGAGAGAGAGAGAGAGAGAGAGAGAGAAATCACTGTCACAGCCTTCGTTTCTGCTGCTTTCTGAAAAAGAAACCCGTACTTGGCTCATTAGCATCTGTAACCAGCAGGAGCCGCCCGCTAGCCTCGAACTAGTGACCTTTTGATGAAAAGCCACAGTGCTAGCTCTTGTGAAATGCGTCGACTGTAAAGAACAGCCTTAGCACAGGCCCAAAGGGCCGCAGTCACGGACACATTTGGAATGTCAGTTTTGATCTCAAAGCTAAATTTTGTCACTGTAGTTATAGCTGCAACCTATCTTTAGAGAGAAAAAAAGACAAGTCTCAAATTTTCTTGTCTCTATCCCTTTTTTTTTCAATTAAACACAGCCGCAATAGCACACAAGTTCAAGTTTGATAATTTATATAGCGCTTTTCACAACGGACAGTGTCTCAAAGCAGCTTTACAGTAAACCAACAAGTTGAAACTCGAAAAAGAGGAAAAAATTAATTAATAAGTGGTGTATATTTCCCTAATAAGACTATGAGGTGGTCTGGAAATGTTTTGTTGAACCCCAAATGAATTTACTAGGTCTATAAATGACAGTCCAAGGGCATCACCTAGTTCATCTACATGAATATTAAAATCTCCCACAAGCAGTAATTTATCAAAAGTGACCAAGAGATCAGAGAGAAATTGAACAAAAAAACGTCACTCAAACCTGGCCCTCTCTCTCTCTCTCTCTCTCTCTCTCTCTCTCTTTCTCTTTCTCTCTCTGCGGTTTTGGAGCGTGTGCGCCCTCAGGTGGCGAACCTCTGAAAAGAAAAAAACACAAATACACAGCACGAATCTGTTGAAGTGGTTAAGCGTCCAGTTAACCACGAGCTTCAAATAAAAGACAAAAGCATTTCTTAGGCAAGTAAAACCAGACACATCAAGTCTAAACAAACGTTTATCAGTCAGGCGTGACGAGAATGACGAGCGTGACGACGCAACCAATAGAGTTGAACGTCATTTGCATAGGTCCCTGTTTGAGCAAACCTTGAATCTACTCCGTCGAGACGAGGAACCAAATGACCTGAGAGCTTAAGCCCACCGAGAATCACACGCTGCTCGCGAACAGAGTGTTGGGGGAGACCCTGAATATTTCCGGTCACCGTCAACTTAAATGCACTGCATAATAGGCCATTTATAATAAGCGCACGACGTCACTACTATTGAATGACAAGCGCGCCACGTCACCATTGGCTGTGAGCGGGGCGGCAGCTCACTGATGTGTCTGAAGTCTGTGTGGATTTGCGGTGAGGGGAAGAGGATGCGCACTTTTTTTTTCGCACGGCTGCATATTGTTAAATAAAATAAATGTATAAAATAAAAATGTGTTTAAAATAAAGAAATAAACAGCATTAGAACAACAACAATAGCAAATAATAATATGAATATCAACAATACAATTACTTAAAATCGAAATTCACAAACTGCTGTATTTATGCACTTCCAAAACGAGTGATCAAACGAATCGGGATCATCAGAGTAAAAACAGTATTTAGTGTCAGTATAATTGTTATGTCTTTTCAAAGAACACTTGTCTGATTATAAAATATCTATGGTTTTAACCATAGACTTTAAAACATAATCACAGGGTATGGGAGTTTCAAAATCCATCACCGCGCATGCGCGTATGAACATTGATTACGTCCTCAACACTATTGAGTACGTCATCGCGCATGTGTGTTTCGATATTCATTACCGCGCATGCCTTAGAACATTTGTTAGGTGCTCAATGCCATTGAGTACGTAACCAATGCGAGGGCACTTTACATTTTGACCATGATGAGTCGGGGTGGGACTCGTCATCAGCATCACGCCGGTGTAGCTGTGTCAGCGATGGGCTTTTGGGTGACAGAGGCTTGTCCGTTGTTTTTTTTTGTTTTTTTTCTCCATCTCATTTTTCTCGCGTGAATACATTGCAGATGATTTGTTGCGAGTGGCACGCCGGGTATCGCTGTTCCTCTTTTAGTGAGAAGGTTGCTGGTTCGAGGCCAGCCGGGGCTCTTCCAAAAGGAACTTGCTCATTCTCGCGAGGTAGTAAACGGGTAAACATTGTGATAGAAATTTTCCTATGTAATGTCTCCATCTAGTGGTTATATTGAGAAATGTAATTTGAGAAACTTTTTAGAGCATACGTCATGCTTAGTCCCGCCCTTGAGCAGGAGGAAGTTAGAAAAGCACATGCGCCTCTCTTCTTGTCTCTTCTTGTCTCTCCTTGCTTCTTGGTGGCTGATCACCCTCTGGGATCAGTCTCTTTGTTTCTTCCTTTTCTTTCTTTCTCTTTCTTTTCTATCTCTATTCTTTTTATTTCTTTTTCCTCTTTTCTCTTCTGGCGTTCGTTTATATTTTTTAATAGGCTTTTAATATGCGCTAAACCACGTTCTTCTTCCACGTTAGTCACGTGTGTAGGAAATGCGTTGAGACTGCTTATCTTGATAAATAAATAGCCGCCTTTGCTGTGTTCTAACTCAAACGGTCTTCAGTGTTCATTATCAATTAAGAAAGTATATTTTTCTACAACAATTTGGCGTTCCTGGAGACTTCGAACCAAACCAAACACTTTTTTGGAGTCGAATGAATGAGGATCTCGTCTGATGCGACGAGAGCAGTCACGTGCATGAATGGAATTCCTGTTCCTGGACAGAGGAGAAGTCTGATTTGGCCGATCAGCATACATCTGTTCAGCGTTGGATTCAAAGGCGAGTAAAATTCTAATATCTCAGTTATTGGTTTTTCACACACACTAGTTTGAGTTGAAGTGAAACATGGTCCATGTGTGTGATGTGTATTCCGGAATAAAGGGTTAATTATATGTTACTCTGCGTACGGATTCTTACTTTAAGGGACGAACAAACATAGCGTTACCTTTTAGTGATAATTTGAGTAGCACGTAATCAATCGCTGGTCAACGTAATAGGAGTGTAACTCTAGAGAGAGTTCTCCACGAGGTTACGTTTGATATTATCTTTATGCGTGAAAAGAGTTCATGCGACATAATTTATTTCTCTGAGTGAAATAATTTGTGGTGAGGGTGCGTGTGATTAAATATTATTGAGATATTAAGAGACTTGATAATGTTCACCGAGAAAGAGATGGGATTGGAGCACAGCAAAGTCGCACAGCAAAAATAAAAAAGCGCTCTAAAAAGTAACTAAACTATCTGAACATGAAACTTATGCAACGTAATAATGAGAAGAATCTTTGACTTAATATACTTTTAAAGTGAAAAGCTTGATTTTCGTGATAAAAAACTCTTAAAACTACAAAATGAAGAAGCTATTCAAGAAGACCACATGGTCCTCTTCCTGCTTTTCTTTCCAAATTTCAAAATGGCTGCTATAACAAAGGAAAACCTCCCCCAGTGACAAAAGGTGAATGGAGGAAGTAGTGGGGGTTTTATGACGACTACAGAGAGATGAAGAAGCAGTAACTTGAATGCTCATGAGGAAGACAATAGAATTGACTAATACAGATGTTGAACTCTGAGCAATATTACTGTATAAAAGAAAATTAATTTGATGAGTTTTAAATGTGATATTGTAATTATACAATGCAATAATTCTCCTGTGAGAACTCATATTTTCAGGCAATGGGAGAGCCTGAACGATGGAGATTTGTGCAAGACTTAAAAGCTGTAAACGATGCGGTAATATCGAGAACATTGAATATACCAAATATTCAAACTTTGATTTCTTCTATCCTTTC
The DNA here is from genome assembly GCA_007224835.1 of Danionella cerebrum. Classification (NCBI taxonomy): domain Eukaryota; kingdom Metazoa; phylum Chordata; class Actinopteri; order Cypriniformes; family Danionidae; genus Danionella; species Danionella cerebrum. Next base: position 33,211 of record SRMA01026633.1, on the reverse strand, counting down.
TGAGTGTGAATGGTTTTCTGTGGTGGATCTGGCCAATGTTTTTTTTTTTTTTGTGTGTGTGCATGTTGACAGTCAATTTTGGGTTTGTTTTTCTTTTTGAAGGAAAAGCCTGTGTCAAGGGTACTGTGAATCTTCAACATTCTTAGAAACAGTTTAGACAGTTTAGAGTTAGGTTCTGGATCAGTACTTTTACAGTACATTGATGACTGTCTGATTGCAAGCCCAACAGAGAAGCAATGTGAAGAAGACAGTGAAACTGTTGAAACATCTAGCACAAGATGGACACAAGGCAAGTATTTCTAAATTGCAGTGAATTGTTCAACAGGAAGTAAAATTTTTGAGTCATTTGATCTCAAAACAAAAGAAAACAACTGGAGGTGAGTAGAATGGAGGCAATAGAGAACATTATGAAACCGACGACAAAGAAGCAACTTTTGTCTTTTCTAGGAATATGTTCCTATTGCAGGACTTTCATTCCAAATTTTTCTTGCTTAGAGGCTCCTCTAAGTGAAATCATCCATGGAAAAGTTTGTTGGCGAACAGTGTTATTACTTGGACACCAGCAGCAGAACTCGTATTTCAGGACTTAAAAGGAGCTTTTACATCAACTCTTGATCTTTCTGATCCTACCAAACACTTTGTTCAAACAGTGAATGGAAAAACATGGATGCATGACATCTGTGTTATTGCAGGATCATGGAGGTAAGTTACGACCGGTTGCTTATTTCTCCTCAAAATTAGATCCTGTTGCTGCAGAACTTCCATTATGCTTGCGTTCCGTCGCGGTTGCTGAAAAAGCAGTGAATGCCTCACGAGACATTGTTGGGTATGGTGAGTTGACACTGCTCGTACCACATTCTGTCTCGCAACTGTTATTAGAACAAAAAAACAGCTCATATGACAGCGGCGAGATGGTTGAGGTATAATACTGTTTTGTTGGAAATGCCTAACATAACTGTGAAAAGATGTAATGTGCTTAACCCTGCAACTCTTTTGCCAACAGAGTTTGATGGTGAAGCGCATTCCTATGTTGATGTGGTGGAATGAAGTTTGTTCTCCTAGGGTTGATCTCTACAGAATCCTGAGATGGTGATTTTTGTGGATGGATCGGCTTACAGAAGTGAGACTGGGTTGAACTGTGAAGGATATGTGGTATTTACACAACATGAGACATTACTAGCTGCATCTCTTCAGTCATATTTTTCTGCTCAAGCTGCTGATTTGGTGGGTTTGACTGAAGCTTGTAACTTGGCTAAAGATAAACGTGTAACTATCTATACTGATAGTCGATATGCGTTTGGAGTTGTTCATGATTTTGGAACTTTATGGAAGCATAGAGGTTTCCTTACATCATCAGGAAAACCTATTGCACATCATATGTTAATTTCTAACTTGTTGGATGCTATTCTGTTACCTAAGGAAGTGTCTGTGTGTAAATGTGAAGCTCATTCTGGTGCAGAAGATTTTGTTTCACAGGGTAATGCTAGAGCAGATGCAGCAGCAAAGAGTGCAGCGAGAAAGGTGATGTCTGTTCCCATCATGACTAAGGTGTGTACTCCTACAGTAGACATTGCAGGATTACAATCTGGAGTTCCTCATGAAGAGAAAGAGGTATGGAGGAAACATGGTTGTACATTGATAGAGGGCATCTGGACTGGGCCGAATGGAAAACCATGTTTCCATACTATGCTAAGATAGTACATGGGAAAGATCACGCCTCAAAAATGGCAATGATAGACAGTTTGAGACAACACTGGTATGAGAAAGGTTTTGTAATATACTCTCAGAACTTTTGTGAACGATGCGTTATTTGTGCTACAAATAATGTTGGGAGAGGTGTTAAGATAATGCAAGCTGCTCACCCACAACCAAACAGACCTTTTGAACATTTGCAAATGGATTTCATTGAGTTAACACCAAGTGAAGGAAAGAAATATTGTTTAGTAATTGTGGATATGTTTTCAAAATGAGTTGAAGCATTCCCTACAGCTAAACAGAATGTAAGTGCGGTGGCAAAATCGTTGCTTGCTGAGGTGATTCCTAGACGGGGAATACCATAACGGATTTCCAGTGATAATGCTACTCCATTTGTGAACAATGCACTTCAAATGGTTGGTGAGTATTGATCTGAAACATCACTGTGCTTATCATCCTGCTAGTACATGTGCAGTAGAAAGAGAGAATGGAACTCTCAAGAACAAGCTAGCGAAGTGTTGTGAGGAAACAGGACTCACATGGGTAAAAGCTCTCCCTCTCGTACTCTTACATATGAGAATGAGAATCTGGGGTCGAGCACGATTGAGTCCTTTTGAAATTATGATGAGACCAGCTAATACTGGCATTGGACATTCAGGTCCTTCGAGAACATTGACTAGCGAATGTGAAGATGAAATGCTTGTGTATTGTATGAACTTGTCTTCTGTTCTGAATTCTCTGCACAGAACAGTAACTGACACAAGTGGACCTTTACGATCTGAAACCTGGAGACTGGGTGGTGGTGAAAGATTTTAGAAGAAAAAACTGGCAATCTAAACGCTGACAAGGTCCCTTCCAAATTCTTCTTACAACACAGACGGCAGTGAAAGTAGCAGAAAGAGCTACTTGGGTGCATGCTAGTCACTGTAGAAAGGTTCCGGAGCCTGCTGCAGGAGTCTAGTGAAGGAGCGTGTTGAAGGAGTTTGATGAAGGAGCCTGCTAAAGGAACATAGGTATCGATAACCAGTAATGGAGTTTAAGTTGACCTGGATCAGTTTTTGTTTTTGTGGTTCATAAGGGAGGTAAACTTGAGCGATCGACATCTGCAAGAGAGTCACCTGCAAGAGGAATCTGAAGGAAAGGTAGAATGTGTTACCAGATACATCAACGAAGGTAACCTGTGGCCTTGGATTCATTACCTCTGCAAACATCCTTGTGAGCACTTCTCATCTACTGGTTGGTCATAGACCAGGGGATGTTCATGGAACAAAAATGGAAGCTTGGTCACTTTTACTCTTGACAGGAGTAACTAAGGCAGATGCGGGTAAATTCTGGTGTGTGACAGAACAAATCACATCAGATTCATACGAGATGGCAGTTGATGTTGAAGTGATTCAACAAATTCCTTCCCCAGCGTTAAAACAAATAATAGATTTAATTCCAAACCCTGATCAAATTATTAGTGATTTGGATATAACAAATAGAGTGGAAGTTATGAAAACTACTAAATTATCAAAAGATGCAAAACAGGTTATAATAAGATGTGAGAGAAATCATGCTTGTACATTATGATTACTTCAACATGAAAGTTTAAACCTTAACTGAAGTTGTTGGATATGTTTGCAGATGAATCAGGAATGGCAGACAGAGCAAATTACTATTGATCTAGTAAAACAAAATCAATGTAAAATTCTCAAAGCTATGGCTGTTATAACGTTATTTGGGAGAAGCATTTGAAAATAAAGTGAGTTTAGACAACATTCAAACTAATTGTTCTACTGATAAACCTATGTATTCAAAACTAAGTTTTGAAGTAACAACAACAAAAGCAGAAGTGTGCATATGTTCAAAGGAGGGAAAATATGACGTAGGGTTATTACAATGCAACATGAAAATAACCTTAAAGAAGAACAATGTTCAATATATGGTATGAGAGCATATCATCAACTTCCTCAGAAATGGAGAGGGTGTTGTTATGCTGCCTTACTTTCGACGGGTACATCAGTTCTAATACAGGATGGTTCAATTGAAAACTCACGTGCAAAAAGAGACATAAATAGAATACCAAGATTTAATGGGTATGTTTTATCAGATCTATGGGCGTCACCGGCAGCGAACATAGGAAGGTCTTTATTTCTAGGAGGTGGTACGACGATGGCGTTGAATAAAATCAATGGGTTAACTTACAGTATGTTATCCTTAGCTAATGATACTGAAGTTGCGTTACGATTTATCAATAATGAAATGAGAAACATTAGAGATGGGGTTATTCAAAATAGACTGGCTTTGGATATTCTTACAGCAGAAAAAGGGAGGAGTCTGTAAATTATTATGTATTTCTTGCTGTTTCAATATCCCAGACGAATCCAAGAATATATCAAACATAATACAACACATGAAAAATTCTATAGTAATACAGCAGTGGATAATTCATGGTTTTCATGGTTCTTAAACCTGGGAAGTGGATGGTTCCATTGGATGATGTAAACGATTGCCCTGGTGATATTTATGATCTTGCTGATCATCATCTGCCTGCCTTGTCTTTTGTGATGCATCTCGACCTTGTTGCAAAAGGCTGTCACTTTGATCACAATGGAAGGATATATAAAATGGTAAAAATGATGGATGAGGAATGGAATGCAATATTTGATGATCTAGAAAACATTCCGAATTGAGAAATTGTTCTTTTGGTAATCAATCATTTTAGTGTGTCCAGGAAACTGGAGACATCAGAGGAACTTTGGGAAAGGGAGACATCAGAGGAACTTTGGGAAAGGGAAACCTCAGAGGAACTTTGGGACAACTGGAAACCTCAGAGGAACTTTGGGACAACTGGAAACCTCAGGGAAAGGACAGGAAAGACTGTGATGAATACGAGGACAATAATACATTGCAATAAATGTTATGTTTTGTATTTCATTGTTGAACACATTGTACACACAGCAAACGGCATAGATATTAGTTAGAGGTATGAAAGTCTTTTACTTCTTGTCAAACAAAACGACGGGGAGATGTTTGGCTTCATATACTCCAGGGCGGTGTTTGAAGGTCTGTATCTTGACAAATTTATAGATTTCTCGGCTAGTTTCAATTAGAAAGGGGAAAACTTTCCTCAATGACAGGTACCTGACCTTTCGATACCGTTGTGGGAAAAGGAAGAATGTGTTGTTTTTTTAGGATATTTAGGTAATGCATGTAATGCTAATTAGAATGTTAGATAATACATGTTTGCGTTTGATTTTAGTGTGTTATAATTTGCTTGTTTATTAAGAGAAGTGAATTAGAATTTTAATAATTTTGCTTGTTTATTATTAGAAGTGTTTTAAAATTTTATAGTGGAAGAAGAACGTTGAGCAAAGTAATTAATGAAGATATTGTAGAAAACAATTTTGAGTTACAATATTGGAAAAATAGTTAAACATTGCTTAACCTCTTAAGCCCTGAGGCCTATTTTCCGAAAATCCTATACTTTTACTTTTTAAGGCATTTCTTAGCTTTTACAAGGCCTAAACTGCAAATCTTGGTATCAAAATGAAGATAGGTTCTTGGGGAGTGGTGTGGATGAGTTAATTTGACAGTCAAGAACACAGGGTAAGAGTAATTGATGTTGGAATGGCCAAAAAATGAACTCCGCCTAAAAAAACACATGTTTCCTCCAATATCTCCTTATTTTACTTATAACGAAGCAAATAAACACAATCAATTGTAACCACTACATGTCAAGAACATCTGTAGCAAGTTTGGTGTTCATACTACAAGAAACTAATATTCTGTAAAGGTTTTGATTGAACAAAGTTCAGGCGTAATCCATGTTGGCACAGTTTGGCACAATTTGGCACAATAATTGAAATATGGAAAAAATCTTGTCCAAAGCTTCAGCTACGTTCATAGTCTTCTTTTCTTGCTTATGGGACATGATTTCAGCAAAAAAAACTCCTAAAGAAACGCTGTAAAGGGGGGGTAGAAGCTCATTTACGCCATCTTGCTGCGCTTTTGGGAACGTTTCACTCACAAACGCTTTGACGTCGAGCTTCTGCGTGTCCCTACCCCCCCGACCATCGGTCCAATCCAGGAGATCTATATATCGACGGAAAGCTCTGATTCTATGGAAACCAATCAGCTCAACCATTTTGAGACTGACGGGATCGCCAACGAATCACACGACGCGCAGCGTGGAGAGACCACCTCTTACGCACGGGGAGTCATTCCATATTTGGTGACGCAATGACGCCACAAAGCTAAAGAAATAATCCAAAATGGAGTTTGCGCGAAGCTATCGACCGGACATAACAACAAACGGACTTTTATCGCTATGGAAATAACTTTTTGTTGAAAAAACGGCAAAGGTAAGACAAGATTTACATGCTTGCTTGTTTTTTGCTGGCGTTTTTTCGGGGAACTTTCGCTCCCTGCTCTGAAATACTTCATGCAATGTTAATGAGCTGCATATCACTGGATTCAGCTGGTTGTTAGCTTTCATTTAATGTAATGGTTTTGGTGTTTCCGTTTATATTGTGGATACATATCGCACATAAACAAAAAACGTGGTCATGAATTATACTCCGGACATGTTGTTGTTTATTTGCATGGCGCTCGAGCTGTGGTTAACGGATATGAAATTGAATTAGATACGTTTTTAGAGGAGTTTCCGCTGAACACAACAGTATTTAATATGTGTGGGTTATTCTCAGGGTTCGTGAGCTATGAGTGAAAATGTAACGCACAAGGGGGCAAGTCCCCGGTACCGGGGACTCTCGGGCTTAAGAGGTTAACTGGATTTTTACTTACAGTATAAAATATCTTATTTTTGTAGAATTATTTTTGTCTTGTGACAAAAGGAGGGAATGTGATGGGAATTTTCCTATGTAATGTCTCCATCTAGTGGTTATATTGAGAAATGTAATTTGAGAAACTTTTTAGAGCATACGTCATACTTAGTCCCGCCCTTGAGCAGGAGGAAGTTAGAAAAGCACATGCGCCTCTCTTTGTCTTGCTCTTTCTCCCTGGTCTTGGGGCCTGATCACTCTCTGGGGTCGGTCTCTTTGTTTCTCCCTTTTCTTTCTTTCTCTTTCTTTTCTATCTCTATTCTTTTATTTCTTTTTCCTCTTTTCTCTTCTGGTGTTCGTTTATATTTTTAATAGGCTCTTAATATGCGTTAAACCACGTTCTTCTTCCACGTTAGAGTCACGTGTGTAGGAAATCCGTTGAGACTGCTTATCTTGATAAATAAATAGCCGCATTTGCTGTGTTCTAACTCAAACGGTCTCCAGTGTTCATTATCAATTAAGAAAGTATATTTTTCTACAACAATTGGTACAAAACTAATGAACAACACAGAGAGAAAAAGAAATCTAGTCTAAGGCACAAGTACCAAATTAATGAACAGTACAGAGAGAGAAAAAAAATAGTACAAGGCATTTGTACACAACCAATGAACAATACAGAGTGAAAAAGAAAAACAATATAACATACAATTACACAAATGATAAATTGTACAGGGAAAGACTTAAAAATCGTGTTTTTGTTGGATATTTAAATGATCCACTTTTTAGAGAAAGGCAAAAAAAGTATTATGCAGACAAGTGCAAAAATGATTTAAAATTCTATGAAAACCGTAAAATGCAGCTTAGACAACTTTATCACAGTGATGAGCAATTTAGGGAAAGACACAAAAATATAATTGGCTTAAATCACAAAACAAATTCTCTTCTCTCAAAGCTTTTCACAAGATACAATGCGCAGAACACATACAACTTAAGTAAAGATTAATTCGTTCAACAGAAAAGGCTACAAATATTCAACCTGATGAAATGCATAACGCCACAGAATTAAGAGCAATTGATATTTTTAGAAATGTTGTCAAACGGGGCCCAACTTACATCTGCACTTGCTGCGGAAGAACATTGTTCCCAAACCAAGTAAAAATATGCGTTCGTGAAATTTATCAGAACAGTTCAAAAAATAATTGTTTAACAGGCAACTATGTTCATATCTGCCATAATTGCCCAGACCAGTATTCCCGTGCGACAGAATGGATCTGTCACTGCTGCCATGTGACTTTAAAGAGAGGTGAAATGCCAGATATTGCTCTTGTGAATATGCTTCAGTTCACAGATATTCCTCCAGAACTCAATGATTTAAATATTCTAGAGCGTCACATGATTGCCAGGTACATCCCCTTTGCCAAGATAATAGCTCTTCCCAGAGGTCAGCAAAAAGCAATAAAAGGGGCAGTTATCTCTGTTGCCTCAGATGTTGAAACTGCTGTAAATTGTCTGCCTAGACCAAGAAGTGAATCGCAACTACTGACCGTAAAACTAAAAAGACGGATGTGTTATCAAGGGCACTATCAATTTCAGACTCTGAACATCCACAAGGTTTTGTCTGCTCTTCATAAATTGAGAGAAATCCATTCAGAATACACAAATATTGTTGTTGATGAAATTGCAGCTGATGAAATTGTTCATGATAGCGAACTCTCTCTAAGTGAACCAATTCCACATGAAGAACAAATAGAAGAGAACAGTGAAGATGCAAAAGACAATGAGCAAAATGATTGTGGTAATGAACCTGAAATGCTAGCTGAGCAGCCCCCTGGTCTTGTCTTAGACACATGTCTTCAGCCCCCAGATCTTGGTCAACAGCTTTTGTCGTATGATGATGGAATATTTTGTGTTGCCCCAGCAGAGGGAAACACTCCTGTTAGCGTTTTTAAAATTCCTAAACTTGAGTCTATGGCATTTCCAGTGCTGTTTCCAGATGGCAAAAACACTCTTGATGAACCCAGCAGAACAAAGTCAATTTCACCCAGCAGGTACTTTAATTCCAGGCTATTTTCAATTGACAATCTGTGTGCAAAAGACACAAATTACATCTTTTTTGCACAATTTGTGACTGAAATGCACATGGCTAAATCAAGTATGTCCATTCAACTGAGGAAAATAAAACCAATGACTCGTGATGGACGCAAAATAAACTCTTCACTGCTTCAGGACAAACGCGAATTAGAAAAGCTCGTAAATAATAAAGAAGCAACACGCTTCAAGCAGCCACTAAGAGGCACACCAGCATACTGGGAGAAAACTATGCGTGATTTGTTTGCTATGCTACGACAGCTAGGCACTCCCACATTTTTTTGTACGTTCAGTGCTGCAGAAATGAGATGGCCTGAAGTGATAACTGCTATTAAAAAGCAACAAGGTGAAGCTGTAACCTTCTCAGAGTTAGATTGGTCCGAAAAATGTGAAATCCTGAGAAGTAACCCAGTCACAGCAATGCACATGTTTGAAAAACGAGTTGAGGCTTTAATGAGAGATCTAATCATGTCACCTGCTCAACCAATCGGCGAGGTAATTGACTTTTTCTACAGAGTTGAGTTTCAGCAGCGTGGCTCACCACATATTCATTGTTTATTTTGGGTAAAAGATGCTCCGGTATTTGAGGATGATGAAGATCGGGTTGTTTGCGATTTCATTGATAAATTCATCTCATGTAAATTACCAGATGCAAACAGAGATCCAGAACTGCACAGAATTGTAACAGAAGTTCAGATGCACAGTAGAAATCATTCGAAATCATGCAAAAAAAACAACAAACACTGCAGATTTGGGTTTCCCAAACCACCCATTAATAAAACCTTCATCACACGCCCAGGACCTCCCCCGGAAGATCCGTCTAATCAGGATTATGATTCAGTGGAAAGGGATTATGCAGCCACTTCAAAACTACAGCTTCAAAAGATCTGGAATCTTCTTAATGACTCAACTCGATGTTATCAAACAATCACAGAGTTGCTTTTAGAAGCAAATATGTCGTATGAGGAGTATGAAGGATATGTTGAGTGTATGTCATCGTCAAATGTAATTGTCATGGAGAGACAACCAAAGGACTGCTGGGTGAACTGCTATAATCCGCTACTTTTACGCGCATATGAGGCTAATATGGATATCCAATTCATCCTAACACCGCACGCATGCATAATGTACATTGTCTCGTATATCTCCAAAGCAGAGCATGAGATGAGTGATTATCTCAAGAGAGTGGTAAAAGACTCCAGCCATGATGACTTGTCTGAAAGTGAGAGTATGAAGCAGGTTATGCAGGCCTATTCAAAGAATAGAGAAGTGAGTGCACAAGAGGCAGTTGCTCGCACATGCAGTCTGAAATTAAAATCATCGTCAAGAGCTGTCATATTCATTCCTACTGATGATAATGCTGTAAAAATGAGTTTACCTATGAAGTACTTGCAGACGATGGATGATGACGTAGAGAATGTGTGGATGACTGGATTGCCAGAAAAGTATAAGGCTAGACCAAGTCAACCTGAATTTGAGAACATGTGCATGGCTGAATTTGCAAGTGAATATCGCATCGTTTATGGAGGACAGAAAAGGGGTAAAAATATTTTACCACTTCAAAACAACTTGGGACAAATACAGAAAAGAACAAAGGGAAAACCTGCTGTTATCAGATTTGCACGTTTCTCGCAGCAAAAATTTCCTGAAAAATTCTATGGAACCCTGCTGAAACTCTACTTGCCTTATCGAAGAGATGGGCAACTGAAGTCAAGTAGATTCCAGACTTATGAAGCATTTTACAATTTTGCTTCAGTAAAACTACCGGATTCTAATGAAATACAGTGTGTATGTGAGATTGTACAACAAAATCGGGAAAAATATGAGAAACACAGTGAGGAAATAGAACAAGCAATACAAGACTTTGAAAAGATGGGTCCTGTTGAGGATGCATGGGCTACATTGGCGCCAGCAAATGAATTAATCAGATTAGAGACCATTATGGAGGTTGAACCCGCTGATCCAAGTGAAACGAATGAACAAGAAGATATGGCTGAATTTGCACCTGCTGCTTCTGTCAGTAGCACAGCCATGCCAGTCATGGAAACTCCCCCAATAAATCAAGCACAAATTCGTAAAATGAATCAGAGCTTAAATCAAACACAGGCTTCTGTGTAATACGCGGTGAGGGAATGGTGCAAAAGGTGTGTTTCAGGAGACAAACCAGAGCCATTTTTTTATTTCTTAAATGGAGGAGCAGGAGTTGGTAAGTCACACTTAATTAAAACTATTCATGCAGAAGCAACTAAGATCTTGCGTCGGCTTCCATGCTTACGGGAACAAAGTGACATTTCAAAGCCTGCTGTTCTTTTAAGTGCATTCACTGGAACTGCAGCCTTTAACATTTCCGGCAAGACATTACACTGTCTACTCAAACTCCCAAGAAGCTTGAAGCCTCCATATCAAGGTTTGGGAAACAGCTTGGATGAAATCAGGGCAGATTTCTCCAAGGTATACATCTTAATTATTGACGAAATCTCTATGGTTTCAAAAAATTTGTTTGCCTATGTGAATTGGAGATTGCAACAAATTAAAGGAAGGAATAAACCTTTTGGAGGAATTTCCGTTCTTTGCGTGGGTGACTTCCAGCAGCTCCCTCCACTGGGTAGAGCAAAACCACTTTGTGTGTATGAGGATCATGTCCCGGACTTCTGGAAAGATCACTTTCAAATGATAACTTTGAAGCAGATAATGAGGCAGAAAGATGATCTTGCATATGCCCAACTGCTGAACCGACTGAGGCTGAAGAAGAAGGACGAGACTCTGTCTGATGCAGACAGGTGCATGTTAGAGGGTGTAATGCGCTCAACTTCTGAAGAGTGTCCTTCTGATGTGTTGTACATATATGCAACCAATAAAGAGGTAGATAACCACAATGCTCAGGCCATATCCTCTTGCTTTTCGGACATTGTTACCATCAATGCCAATGATTACAAAAAAAATCCCCGAACAGGAGAAATGAAGAGGAAAGCTACACCACTCAAGGGAGATAAAGGTGATCTTATTGATAGACTACAGATTGCCATTGGTGCAAGAGTGATGTTGACAAGAAACATTGATGTCGATGATGGCCTTGTAAATGGGACATTTGGTAAGGTAGTAAAAATAACAACAGAAGACCGAGAGGGTGTTCCATTTGTGAAGCTAATTGGTTTGCATCTTGATGATACAAATGCTGGAAAGAAACACCGTAGTAAAGCAGCCAATGAAGATGAGCATGTTGTCTACATCGAGAGATCAGAAGAACCTCTTAAAAGAAAAGGAATAACTCGAAGGCAATTTCCCATGAAGCTTGCCTTTGCATGCACTGCACACAAAGTACAAGGAATGACAACTGATTGTGCCGTTGTGTCTCTGAAGCACATATTTGAACCAGGCATGGCATATGTTGCTCTCAGCAGAACCAGAACTCTTGCTGGATTGCACATTATTGACTTTGATGAAAGGAAAATTTTCTGTGATCCAGAAATTTGTACCTCCTTGGAGAACATGCCAAAAGCTGATTTTCACAGTGTAATGCCCATTCTACAAATTGCACAGGACTCAGACCTGAATTCGGCTCTCAAAATCATTCATCACAACACAGAGGGTCTGATGTCTCATATAAAAGATTTAAAATGTCATCACGAGCTTCTATTGGCTGATGTGTTGTGTCTTACTGAAACACACCTTATTGGGTCAGACATCCCAGAGTGTCTTAATTTGGAGGGATACATCATGTACAAGCGCAATAGACATGTTTCCTACACAAACAGACCTGATTTGGGTAAACGGAATGGTGGCGGGGTGGCCATTTATGTAAAAGAAAACTTAAAAACACGCCCCCTCATGTACATGCAGAATGTTACAGACCTGGAATACTTGGTTGTTAAGTTAGACAAGGCACTTCTTGCAGTCATCTATCGACCACCAAACTACAGTCTGTCAGATTTTTTGCCAAATTTGCGTGCCCTCTTGACAGCTCTAGAAATATTGGATTTTACACCTATTGTAGTGTGTGGAGATTTTAATGAGGATCAGCTTGCCCAAAAAAATAAACCAATTCTTAATTTGTTTCTGGCTAAAGGGTACACACAACTGATCCGCTCTGGCACTACAGAGAACAATACTCTTTTAGATCCTATTTTCATTAGCAAATCACACTCTCAAGTAAGATCAGGTGTTTTTCAGACTTATTACAGCTATCACGATCCTGTCTACTGTGTGATGGAGTAATTGTTTTTATTTGACACAGAACAGTTTCTGTCTTGGGTGAACGGTAGCAGTCTATGAGAAGGATTCAAATTATTTTTAAAAAATATGGCTTAAGTGGCCCTAAAGTTTATACACGCGTCTGTCTGTCTGTGTGCTTATTTACATGTATTTATGTGTGTGTGTGTGTGTCTGTATATATTTTTACATGTGTGTGCGTGTGTAAGCAAGCGACCCAACTTTGATCTTGAAATGCAAAAAAAAAAAATCATAGCCTAACAACCAATTTCCATTTCAGTAACATGTGCATTCTGGGTTTCATTCTAAATATGGCAATTCATCCTCCATATATCTCTCTCTTAATTTGACTTGATTTTAATAAATGGTTATTCTCGCAAATGAAACAACTTTTTCAAGTTGCAACAACACAAAACAGGAGACATGCTGAGTGTACATAAACGGCACCAGCAGGGCTTGTAGCGCCTGGTCAACTGATTTGTGTTGTAGCACCTTGTGAGATTATAGTAGCCTTCCGAACAATGTCTGCGTTAATGTTAAAAGCTGGTCTCCAGCAGTATCTGGCAGTTTGTGGCATTTTTGTGTTTGTATGTGATCCTATATATGTTTGTGAGTCTGTATATGCATGTATTTATATTTTTGTATTTGAGAATTTGGGCGTACAAGTGTTTGTGTCTTTTTCAGTGGACATTGGTACATTCTGGGTTTCATTTCAAAGTTGGTATTGCAGTCATCCATGTGCATCTCTCTCTTTTTATCACATACCTGTGTGAAAACAAATGGCATCAGTAGATCAATTCGCTTGCAGATGGCATCACTATACAACCGAAACATCAGTGCTGGATACCACGGTTTTAATAATAATCGGCTGCTATTAATTACTCGCCGTCCTGAATGTAACACTTTCAAGTTGCAACAACACAAAACAGGAGACATGCTGAGTGTACATAAACGGCACCAGCAGGGCTTGTACCGCCTGGTCAACTGATTTGTGTTGTAGCACCTTGTGAGATTATAGTAGCCTTCCGAACAATGTCTGCGTTAAGGTTAATGTTAAAAGCTAGTCTCCAGCAGTATCTGGCAGTTTGTGGCATCAGTGCATCGCTTTTAATGTTTTCATTGGGAACCACAATTTTAATAAATAATCGGTTTAATTATTTTAATAAATAATCGGTTGCAAGAGTCCTCTAAAATCGTCTCGGTTTATAAAATTATGATCATATAAAATATAAGCATAGCATGAACTTCATGATTGGGAACCGCTGATTTACTTAACTATTCATATATTACCGGTAATTAAAATACATTTATGAGGATAGATGGGCTCTAGCAGTGTTAGTTTGTATGTATTGTTTTTTTTTATGGTTTGGTCACTTTGGAAAGCAGCTTTCGTGAAAAGATGAGACTGGCACTAAAGCTAGATCAAGGTAATGTAAGAAGCATTTTACACTTTCACTGTGTACAATTACTATGTATGATTAATAAGGTTTTGCCATTACAGAAATATTGCATGGTTGTTCAAGATTGTATCTGAAGCACTACAGGAGACCAGGTCATCAACACTGAAGAACGCTGGAAGGAAGACCCCCAAACACACACACACGCGCACACACACACACACCAAAAAAAAGGACGATAAGTATATCATTAATGTTCAGGTATGTATTCTTCTCACTTCTGATTCAGGAGTGAGAAGAATGCCTACCTGAACATTATTGATATACTTATACCATCCAGAGGAGGAAACAACACATATGTTCACTTCCCTGGAGATAACAAAACTGTCCAGCTATTACGAAGCACTTACCCTTTCATGTGGTGTCTTTAATTAGCAGGACAGGACAAGGTTAAATAACAGATGAGTATATCAATGATACTAGGAATGATTTGTTGCATAAGTTACAGAAATAGCTTCCTTCTAAACTTCTTCACGTCACTAAAAGAGGTGAACAAGTCATCAGTTCTGAAGTCTGAAGAACGATGGAAGGAGTGCCTCCTCAAACAAAAGATAAGTATATCAATAATATTTGGAGCACTTTATATTAAAGTACAGTACTTCCTTCTAATCTTCATGTAATTTACAGTAGAGGAACAGGCCATCGGCTACAAAGAGCGAAGAAGGAGCGATCCACACTCCAACCCCCCCAAAGGGTTGCAAAAGATTTACACCTGAATGATCAGAGCTGCCTCTTAGGATACCAAACTGGACAGAAAATGGACCCTTTTTTTAATAAATGTGTTGCATGTAAAACTGGGGTGATTTTATTACTTTCATGTTTTAATATATTAATACAAATGATTCTTCCACGTGTGTGATGCAAACTTTATATGGCATAAAAACAAATCACAATTTGTAATTTTTATATGGGATAATACTGTATTGCCAAAGCAACCCTTAACACTTGGGGGTTGTCTCTTGATATGTTTTTGCAAAATTTACCAACATTTAAAAAAATAGGTATTTACGGCCGAGGGGGTTTACATCCGAAAAGACATAGCAACTCTTTATTTTGTTATTTAACATATGTGAAAAATGTTTTATACCATAGAATTGACACAGACGTATACATACTCAATACATTTTATTTGCAACACAAAGACCAAGTCTAAACAATACAAAAATGAAAGAAAAAAATCTCTATAACATAAAGTTAATACGTATAACAATATAAAACTCATTGATTTTTTTTTACATGAAAAGAAATCTTACATGTTTATTATAAAAATTGGGAAGCAGGGGAAAAAGAAAATATCAAGGAAGAGCTGTGCCAGAAAACACTGCTGGCCTCTTTTGTGTGAAAATTAAAGAGAAGAAAACACATCCAAATCCTTTAAAAAAAATGGCGTTGAAATTTAAATCCAGCATCACCCTACTGGATTTGGGATTTCAAGCACTGGGCAAAATTGTTTAAAAAAATGTCATTTGCCAAAGGGGCTAAATGAACTTTATCTTTCAAAAAATGATCAGGATTTGAATATGTTATCTCAGTATGGTGGACCATACTGCCTTCAATCTTGTGCACAAAAGAAGCCATCACATTGTTAATAAATCGCCGGGACCCCTCTATTTTGCGCCCAGGCACATGCCTCCACAGGCGTCTCTGGGTGATGGCAGAGAATATAATTTTCATCTGAGGAAACTGCCTGTGGAGGTCATCCAGGTCCTGCTGCATCACTGTGACGAGGTTGATGCTTTTAGTGATACCCAGATCATTCCCGCCACAGTGAATGAGCAGGACATCTGGCACAGCTCTTCCCCAAAAACAGTTTTTAAGGAAGGGGAATAAAGATCTCCAGCGGAGGCCTCCTCTCCCGAACCACAACACCTCGGCGTCCAGGCCTAGGTCCACCCCAATGGTTTCTTGTGCATGTCTCCTTCCACGCCAGATATAACTGTCCCCCACAATGTACACATCTGTGATAAAATATACATAACATATGTTACACTACTGCCACAGATTTTTCTAGCATTTGACAACTTCTGTTAAAGGTATCTGACGTATTTATTTAAGTTTTGTTTTACGTTAAAACAACCTAAGCTGTCAAAAAGAGAGTGGTTTGTCAAAATTATTTTTGAATAATACACAAAACGTTTACACTATAAATTATAATTATAAAAATTCTATCAAAATTATGTTCAATTAAAATATTCATAACAAAGTAAATGTTTTGTTTAAAAAAAACTAATATATTTTATTTGTTGATTTCATCTTTTAAGAGACTTTAATTATGATGTATTTTTTTGTATTTTGTATCACGTGGGTGTTCAAAAATAAAGCGTTCAGGTGCCGCTTGTCAATACAGAGGATAGGTATTCTCTGCGGCATCAACAATGTGTATACAACGCAGTTGCTACAGCGCCACTACATGGAGCGGAGACGGCGCTGTTACTTACAAACCCAAGGGAAAAGGACATGTAAGCTTTAATAAAATTAATTTCGACCACAAAATATAAATGTGTTGTCTGTCGGCCTCAATTACTTTTTTGTTTCCGCCTTTACGTAGGCATATGTGAATAATTAATCCTAAATTAAAGTGCGCGCTCTTTTTCCATTCGTAACTGAATTAACGTTAGAAAAACATTACATTGCAAGTCTAAATGGGAAATTGTTATAGCTTACACATTTTATGTACTTATAATAGTAATAGGGAAACGTTACTTACTTTTAACAAGTGTGGGGGACAGAACTGGCGCTCTTTTTCTTCTCTTGCTTGGCATTTCCTAAAATTAAATAGGAATAACGTTATATAATTTTGAGAATATAGACCCTGTAAATAATACTGGACAGAGCTTGGCTAGTAAAAACTAATAAGAACTGTTCATTTAATTTATTTAAATTATTACTATTTCTGATACGTTCGCGATCACATGCAAACTATATGATAATGGAATAAATAGCTATTTGTGTACTTACCAATCGTTTACAGTGGTCCAGAAAATTCGTGCCTTTTATTTTAATTCAGTTCTGTTGGTGTGATAGTGAAGGTTGTAATTTGGCGGACAATCGTGGCTCTGTATATTCTGCCCCTGTTGTTACGTCACTCTACGGTCTCCATTGCCATTCGTTTGAATATATAGACAACACATACAAAATAAAAGTAGAATCTATGTTGAGGCCGTTGGTGGCCACCCCACTTTCTTAATCTGACAAACTTCCAGTCTAGTATTAAAGGCATAACTGGTTAAAACAAATCTAATAAGTATCTATTTTTGATTTGAATAGACCAATTTAAAATAGTACATTTTCTATCAAAGTTAAAATTAACAATCAAATCAAATTCCTTGCTAATGAAATTATACTGTTTCCAGGTTACCAGTTTTCATTATATCTACTTTTATTATCTTCAAAAGGGGGCCCACACAGCTCAAGTATTTTTTCACAATTTACAAAAAAAACGTTGCAGCTGTAAATATTTGTTATGAATTAATATATATATATATATATATATATATATATATATATATATATATATATATATATATATATATATATAAAGTTGCAACATTGTTATAGCATAGCAAATTGATGGTTTACCATAGCAACTAACTTGGCATGTACCTATATCAGCTTATTTTTTTTTTTTATTTGTTGATCTATTTTACTCGTTTTGACATGGGGAACAATATGTTAGGTCACTGACCCCTCCATAGAAACCAGACTGGTTACCATAGCAACCAATATGGCGCATCTCTATCGCAGCTTAGGAAAGTCATAGAGTCATGGAGTTAATCTATTTTACTCGTTTTGACATGGGGAACAATATATTAGGTCAACGACCCCTTCATAGCAACCACACTGTTACCATAGCAACCAATATGGCGTATCTCTATCTCAGCTTATGAGAATCATAGAGACATGGGGGTTGGATTATGTTATTGTTGCAGAATTGCCAACATTTAAAAAAAATAGGTATTAACGGCACCAACGCAAGCCAACATCGAAGTTTGCGTGCAAACTTTAAAATCTAGTTATTATGTTGGCTTGCAGAGCCAACATATTGTTATCTCTCTTAAACTTATTATGTTGGCTTGCTTGCAAAGC
>SRMA01026633.1:0-14890 GCA_007224835.1 Danionella cerebrum | reverse complement strand
TATATATACATTTAAAGTCGCAACATTGTTATAGCATAGCAAATTGATGGTTTACCATAGCAACTTGGCATATACCTATCTCAGCACATTTTTTTTTTATTTGTTGATCTATTTTACTCGTTTTGACATGGGGAACAATATGTTAGGTCACTGACCCCTCCATAGAAACCAGACTGGTTACCATAGCAACCAATATGGCGCATCTCTATCTCAGCTTAGGAAAGTCATAGAGTCATGGAGTTAATCTATTTTACTCGTTTTGACATGGGGAACAATATGTTAGGTCAGTGACCCCTCCATAGCAACCAGACTGGTTACCATAGCAACCAATTTTGCATGTACCTATCTCACCGTATGAAAGTCATAGAGTCATGGAGTTAATCTATTTTACTCGTTTTGACATGGGGAACAATATATTAGGTCAGCGACCCCTTCATAGCAACCACACTGTTACCATAGCAACCAACATGGTGTATCTCTATCTCAGCTTATGAGAATCATAGAGACATGGGGGTTGGATTATGTTATTGTTGCGGAATTGACAACATTTTAAAAAATAGGTATTAACGGCACCAACGCAAGCCAACATCGAAGTTTGCGTGCAAACTTTAAAATCTAGTTATTATTCTTCTCTTTTCCCACGTCAAAATTTTACAACGCTTCTCCTCCTAGCCCGTTCGAGCTACAGCCACAAAACTTTCCACGGTCGTCCAGACTGTTCCCACTCGAGTTGCTATATCTCTTCGGAGCGATTGGACCAGCGGTTTCCGTATAAATCGCGAATTTCGGCCCAAAAATCGCTCAAGTCATTCCCTATGGGAGACCTAGAGTGGTGATGTCATCGCCCACTCTAACTTTGAGCAAGCTCAGTCTTGTTATGTTGGCTTGCTTGCAAAGCCAACATATTGTTATTGCACCTAAACTTATTATGTTGGCTTGCAAAGCCAACATATTGATATTGCTCTTAAACTTATTATTATGTTGGCTTGCATGCCAACATATTGTTATCTCACTTAAACTTATTATGTTGGCTTGCTTGCAAAGCCAACATATTGTTATTGCACTTAAACTTATTATTATTCCGCTTCTTCTTCTCTTTTCTTCTGACAACAATTCTCAGCACTACTCCTCCTAGCCCGTTCGAGCTACAGCCACGAAACTTTCCACGGTCGTCCAAGCTGTTCCCACTCGAGTTGCTATATCTCATCGGACCGATTCGACCAGCGGGTTCCGTAAAAATCGCGAATTTCGGCCCAAAAATCGCTCAAGTCATTCCCTATGGGAGCCCTAGAGTGGTGATGTCATCGCTCACTCTAACTTTGAGCAAGCTCAGTCTTGTTGCTACTTGCACTGTTTTCTCAACTAAAAATTAACCTTTACACACATTTTATATCTAAATGGTAGAGATTTTTGTCCTCTTTCAGTTGGTGCTGTTTTCATTTTTAAAAAACACACGGTTTTTACTCCAGGTGGCCTAAACCACAACGAATGCACATAATTGCTCCATTCACCTCCATTCAAAAATTCTGGTGGATTCTGTTCAAAATCTCAATCGCGGGCTATTTATAACTCGCCATAAATCATTCAAACTTTATCACAGCTTCACAAAACTTACACCATTCTCTTCCTTAAAATCTTGTGATTCTAACAGTAAAGGAAATATTTTAATGTGTCTTGTCCTTCTTTCGTAATCCTTATTTGTTTGGAGGTATGGATTTCTCAGAAATGAGCAGTTACACAGAATCAAATGAAGGCTTTTTCTAGCTCGCCATAATTTTTTTATTTCTAATCAAACCTTCACAAAATTTAGAGCATTCTCTTCGTTAGGGTCTTCTGCTTCTGACAAAGAAAGAATCATTTAGTTATGTCTTACGGTTCTTCTATAATCTTTATTTGTTTGAGGCATGGAAAGCGGATTTTCTCCAGCAGATTTGCCATCGTTTGAATATCTGACAGTTGACTTTCCAGCTGCAGCTGACTCGTTTGAAAATCTGGCAGTTGATAACTCCAGCAGGTGCAGCTGATTTCAAATAAGTAGGTCAAAGGTGTCTCATAGACTTTCAATGGCCCATTGAAATGAATGGAGCATGAACCCCATAGATCCTATTGTAAAGAGCTTCTGTAATTGATTGACACTGGAAAGTCATACAAGCATTAAGGGAGCAAATCACTTATCCAGCCCATCATTGCTTGTGAATTAACATAAATTAATTAAGCCACACCCACTTTTTGACATAGCTTTCAATGTCAAATATCTTCTAAACGGAACACAGTAGAGACATGGGGGTTGCTTTATATTGATCTAAATGGAAAGTAGATTACAACATGATGTCACTAACTCCTCCATAGCAACCAAATTGTTTACCATATCAACTATATTGCCACATCTCTATCTTAGCTTATAAAAATGCTAGAGACTTGGGGGCTGGTAAGCTTCTCCCATACTGACAGCTGAAACATTATATTATGTTAATGACACCTCCATGGCAACCAGACTGGTTACCATGGCAACCTATATGGCATGTCTCTATCTCAGCTTAGGAAAATCATAGAGAGATGGGGGTTGCTGTATTTTACCCGTATAGATATGGGGAGCAATATATTAGGTCAGCGACCCCTCCATAGCAACCAAACTGGTTACCATAGCAACCAATATGGCACAGCTCTATCTCAGCTTAGGAAAGTCATAGAGACATGGGGGTTGATGTATTGACATGAGGAACAATGTGTTAGGTCACTGACCCCTCCATAGCAACCAGACTGGTTACCATAGCAACCAATTTGCATGTACCTATCTCAGCTCAGGAAAATCATAGAGACATGGGGGTTGCTGTAATTTACTCGTATTCATATGGGAACAATATATTAGGTCAGCGACCCCTCCATAGCAACCACACTGTTACCATAGCAACCAATATGGCGTATCTCTATCTCAGCTTACGAAAGTCATAGAGACATGGGGGTTGGTGTATTTTACTCGTGTTGACATGGGGAACAATATGTTAGGTCACTGACCCCTCCATAGCAACCAGACTGGTTACCATAGCAACCAATTTTGCATGTACCTTTCTCAGCTTATGAGAATCATAGAGACATGAGGGGTGGATTATGTTATTGTTGCGGAATTGACAACATTTAAAAAAAAGGTATTAACGGCACCAACGCAAGCCAACATCGAAGTTTGCGTGCAAACTTTAAAATCTAGTTCTTCTTCTTCTTCTCTTTTCCTACGTCAAAATTTTACGACGCTTCTCCTCCTAGCCCGTTCGAGCTACAGCCACGAAACTTTCCACGGTCGTCCAGACTGTTCCCACTCGAGTTGCTATATCTCTTCGGACCGATTGGACCAGCGGTTTTCGTATAAATCGCGAATTTCGGCCCAAAAATCGCTCAAGTCATTCCCTATGGGAGCCCTAGAGTGGTGATGTCATCGCCCACTCTAACTTTGAGCAAGCTCAGTCTTGTTGCTACTTGCACTGTTTTCTCAACTAAAAATTAACCTTTACACACACATTTTATACCTAAATGGTAGAGATTTTTGTCCTCTTTCAGTTGGTGCTGTTTTCATTTTTAAAAAACACACGGTTTTTACTCCAGGTGGCCTAAACCACAAGGAGTGCACATAATTGCTCCATTCACCTCCATTCAAAAATTCTGGTGGATTCTGTTTAAAATCTCAATCGCAGGCTATTTTTAACTCGCCATAAATCATTCAAACTTTATCACAGCTTCACAAAATTTACACCATTCTCTTCCTTAAAATCTTGGGATTCTAACAGTAAAAGAAATATTTCAATACCTCTGGTCATTCTTTCGTAATCCTTATTTGTTTGAGGGTATGGATTTCTCTGAAATGAGCAGTTGCACAGAATCAAATGAAGGCTATTTGTAGCTCGCCATAATTTTTTTATTTCTAATCACACCTTCACAAAAATTACAGCATTCTCTTCGTTAGGGTCTTCTGCTTCTTACAAAAAAAGAATCATTTCGATATGTCTTACGGTTCTTCTATAATCTTTATTTGTTTGAGGCATGGAAATCGGATTTTCTCCAGCAGATTTGCCATCGTTTAAAAATCTGACAGTTGAGTCAGCTGACTCGTTTGAAAATCTGGCAGTTGATAACTCCAGGTGCAAGCTGATTTCAAATAAGTAGGTCAAAGGTGTCTCATTGACTTTCAATGGCCCATTGAAATGAATGGAGCATGAACCCCATAGATCCTAATGTAAAAGAGCTTCTGTAATTGATTGACACTGGAAAGTCATACAAGCATTAAGGAAGCAAATTACTTATCCAGCCAATCATTGCTTGTGAATTAACATAAATTAATTAAGCCACACCCACTTTTGACATAACTTTCAATGTCAAATATCTTCTAAACGGAACACAGTAGAGACATGGGGTTGCTTTATATTATTCTAAATGAAAAGTAGATTACAACATGATGTCACTAACTCCTCCATAGCAACCAAATTGTTTACCATAGCAACTATATAGCCACATCTCTATCTTAGCTTAGGAAAATGCTAGAGACTTTGGGGGCTGGTAAGCTTCACCCATACTGACAGCTGAAACATTATATTATGTTAATGACACCTCCATGGCAACCAGACTGGTTACCATGGCAACCAATATGGCATGTCTCTATCTCAGCTTAGGAAAATCATAGAGAGATGGGGGTTGCTGTATTTTACCCGTATAGATATGGGGAGCAATATATTAGGTCAGCGACCCCTCCATAGCAACCAAACTGGTTACCATAGCAACCAATATGGCGCAGCTCTATCTCAGCTTGGAAAGTCATAGAGACATGGGGGTGATGTATTGACATGGGGAACAATGTGTTAGGTCACTGACCCCTCCATAGCAACCAGACTGGTTACCATAGCAACCAATTTTGCATGTACCTATCTCGGCTCAGGAAAATCATAGAGACATGGGGGTTGCTGTAATTTACTCGTATTCATATGGGGAACAATATATTAGGTCAGCGACCCCTCCATAGCAACCACACTGTTACCATAGCAACCAATATGGCGTATCTATCTCAGCTTACGAAAGTCATAGAGACATGGGGGTTGGTGTATTTTACTCGTGTTGACATGGGGAACAATATGTTAGGTCACTGACCCCTCCATAGCAACCAGACTGGTTACCATAGCAACCAATTTTGCATGTACCTATCTCAGCTTATGAGAATCATAGAGACATGGGGGTTGGATTATGTTATTGTTGCGGAATTGACAACATTTAAAAAAATAGGTATTAACGGCACCAACGCAAGCCAACATCGAAGTTTGCGTGCAAACTTTAAAATCTAGTTATTATTCTTCTCTTTTCCCGCGTCAAAATTTTACAACGCTTCTCCTCCTAGCCCGTTCGAGCTACAGCCACGAAACTTTCCACGGTCGTCCAGACTGTTCCCACTCGAGTTGCTATATCTCTTTCGGACCGATTGGACCAGCGGTTTCCGTATAAATCGCGAATTTCGGCCCAAAAATCGCTCAAGTCATTCCCTATGGGAGCCCTAGAGTGGTGATGTCATCGCTCCACTCTAACTTTGAGCAAGCTCAGTCTTGTTGCTACTTGCACTGTTTTCTCAACTAAAAATTAACCTTTACACACACATTTTATATCTAAATGGTAGAGATTTTTGTCCTCTTTCAGTTGGTGCTGCTTTCATTTTTAAAAAACACACGGTTTTTACTCCAGGTGGCCTAAACCACAAGGAGTGCACTTAATTGCTCCATTCACCTCCATTCAAAAATTCTGGTGGATTCTGTTTAAAATCTCAATCGCAGGCTATTTTTAACTCGCCATAAATCATTCACACTTTATCACAGCTTCACAAAATTTACACCATTCTCTTCCTTAAAATCTTGGGATTCTAACAGTAAAAGAAATATTTCAATACCTCTGTTCATTCTTTCGTAATGTTTATTTGTTTGAGGGTATGGATTTCTCTAAAATGAGCAGTTGCACAGAATCAAATGAAGGCTATTTGTAGCTCGCCATAATTTTTTTATTTCTAATCACACCTTCACAAAATTACAGCATTCTCTTCGTTAGGGTCTTCTGCTTCTTACAAAGAAAGAATCATTTCGATATGTCTTACGGTTCTTCTATAATCTTTATTTGTTTGAGGCATGGAAATCGGATTTTCTCCAGCAGATTTGCCATCGTTTGAAAATCTGACAGTTGATTTCCAAGCTGACTCGTTTGAAAATCTGGCAGTTGATAACTCCAGGTGCAGCTGATTTCAAATAAGTAGGTCAAAGGTGTCTCATTGACTTTCAATGGCCCATTGAAATGAATGGAGCATGAACCCCATAGATCCTAATGTAAAAGAGCTTCTGTAATTGATTGACACTGGAAAGTCATACAAGCATTAAGGAAGCAAATTACTTATCCAGCCCATCATTGCTTGTGAATTAACATAAATTAATTAAGCCACACCCACTTTTTGACATAACTTTCAATGTCAAATATCTTCTAAACGGAACACAGTAGAGACATGGGGGTTGCTTTATATTATTCTAAATGAAAAGTAGATTACAACATGATGTCACTAACTCCTCCATAGCAACCAAATTGTTTACCATAGCAACTATATAGCCACATCTCTATCTTAGCTTAGGAAAATGCTAGAGACTTGGGGGCTGGTAAGCTTCACCCATACTGACAGCTGAAACATATTATGTTAATGACACCTCCATAGCAACCAGACTGGTTACCATAGCAACCAATATGGCATGTCTCTATCTCAGCTTAGGAAAATCATAGAGAGATGGGGGTTGCTGTATTTTACCCGTATAGATATGGGGAGCAATATATTAGGTCAGCGACCCCTCCATAGCAACCAAACTGGTTACCATAGCAACCAATATGGCACAGCTCTATCTCAGCTTTGGAAAGTCATAGAGACATGGGGGTTGATGTATTGACATGGGGAACAATGTGTTAGGTCACTGACCCCTCCATAGCAACCAGACTGGTTACCATAGCAACCAATTTTGCATGTACCTTTCTCAGCTCAGGAAAATCATAGAGACATGGGGGTTGCTGTAATTTACTCGTATTCATATAGAGAACAATATATTAGGTCAGCGACCCCTCCATAGCAACCACACTGTTACCATAGCAACCAATATGGCGTATCTCTATCTCAGCTTACGAAAGTCATAGAGACATGGGGGTTTGTGTATTTTACTCGTGTTGACATGGGGAACAATATGTTAGGTCACTGACACCTCCATAGCAACCAGACCGGTTACCATAGCAACCAATATTGCATGTACCTATCTCAGCTTATGAGAATCATAGAGACATGGGGTTGGATTATGTTATTGTTGCGGAATTGACAACATTTAAAAAAAATAGGTATTAACGGTACCAACGCAAGCCAACATCGAAGTTTGCGTGCAAACTTTAAAATCTAGTTATGTTGGCTTGCAGAGCCAACATATTGTTATCTCTCTTAAACTTATTATTATTCTTCTCTTTTCCCACGTCAAAATTTTACAACGCTTCTCCTCCTAGCCCGTTCGAGCTACAGCCACGAAACTTTCCACGGTCGTCCACGCTGTTCCCACTCGAGTTGCTATGTCTTTTCGAACCGATTTGACCAGCGGTTTCTGTAAAAATCGCGAATTTCGGCCCAAAAATCGCCCAAGTCATTCCCTATGGGAGCCCTAGAGTGGTGATGTCATCGCTCACTCTATCTTTGAGCAAGCTCAGTCTTGTTGCTACTTGCACTGTTTTCTCAACTAAAAATTAACCTTTACACACATTTTATATCTAAATGGTAGAGATTTTTGTCCTCTTTCAGTTGGTGCTGTTTTCATTTTTAAAAAACACACGGTTTTTACTCCAGGTGGCCTAAACCACAAGGAGTGCACTTAATTGCTCCATTCACCTCCATTCAAAAATTCTGGTGGATTCTGTTTAAAATCTCAATCGCAGGCTATTTTTAACTCGCCATAAATCATTCACATTTTATCACAGCTTCACAAAATTTACACCATTCTCTTCCTTTAAATCTTGGGATTCTAACAGTAAAAGAAATATTTCAATACCTCTGTTCATTCTTTCGTAATGTTTATTTGTTTGAGGGTATGGATTTCTCTAAAATGAGCAGCTGCACAGAATCAAATGAAGGCTATTTGTAGCTCGCCATAATTTTTTTTTTTTTTTTCACACCTTCACAAAAATTACAGCATTCTCTTCGTTAGGGTCTTCTGCTTCTTACAAAGAAAGAATCATTTCGACATGTCTTACGGTTCTTCTATAATCTTTATTTGTTTGAGGCATGGAAATCGGATTTTCTCCAGCAGATTTGCCATCGTTTAAAAAAACTGACAGTTGAGTCAGCTGACTCGCTTGAAAATCTGGCAGTTGATAACTCCAGGTGCAAGCTGATTTCAAATAAGTAGGTCAAAGGTGTCTCATTGACTTTCAATGGCCCATTGAAATGAATGGAGCATGAACCCATAGATCCTAATGTAAAAGAGCTTCTGTAATTGATTGACACTGGAAAGTCATACAAGCATTAAGGAAGCAAATTACTTATCCAGCCCATCATTGCTTGTGAATTAACATAAATTAATTAAGCCACACCCACTTCTTGACATAACTTTCAATGTCAAATATCTTCTAAACGGAACACAGTAGAGACATGGGGGTTGCTTTATATTATTCTAAATGAAAAATAGATTACAACATGATGTCACTAACTCCTCCATAGCAACCAAATTGTTTACCATAGCAACTATATAGCCACATCTCTATCTTAGCTTAGAAAAATGCTAGAGACTTGGGGGCTGGTAAGCTTCACCCATACTGACAGCTGAAACATTATATTATGTTAATGACACCTCCATGG
Source organism: Danionella cerebrum (assembly GCA_007224835.1). NCBI lineage: Eukaryota > Metazoa > Chordata > Actinopteri > Cypriniformes > Danionidae > Danionella > Danionella cerebrum. The sequence continues at coordinate 6,009 of SRMA01026633.1, read as the reverse complement.
CAACCAGACTGGTTACCATGGCAACCAATATGGCATGTCTCTATCTCAGCTTAGGAAAATCATAGAGAGATGGGGGTTGCTGTATTTTACCCGTATAGATATGGGGAGCAATATATTAGGTCAGCGACCCCTCCATAGCAACCAAACTGGTTACCATAGCAACCAATATGGCACAGCTCTATCTCAGCTTTGGAAAGTCATAGAGACATGGGGGTTGATGTATTGACATGGGGAACAATGTGTTAGGTCACTGACCCCTCCATAGCAACCAGACTGGTTACCATAGCAACCAATTTTGCATGTACCTATCTCAGCTCAGGAAAATCATAGAGACATGGGGGTTGCTGTAATTTACTCGTATTCATATAGGGAACAATATATTAGGTCAGCGACCCCTCCATAGCAACCACACTGTTACCATAGCAACCAATATGGCGATCTCTATCTCAGCTTACGAAAGTCATAGAGACATGGGGGTTGGTGTATTTTACTCGTGTTGACATGGGGAACAATATGTTAGGTCACTGACCCCTCCATAGCAACCAGACTTGTTACCATAGCAACCAATATTGCATGTACCTATCTCAGCTTATGAGAATCATAGAGACATGGGGTTGGATTATGTTATTGTTGCGGAATTGACAACACATTTAAAAAAAAAAGGTATTAACGGTACCAACGCAAGCCAACATCGAAGTTTGCGTGCAAACTTTAAAATCTAGTTATTCTTCTTCTTCTTAGAACAAAAAAAATTACCGTCAACTCCTCCTAGCCCGTTCGAGCTACAGTCACGAAACTTTCAACACACCTCACAGCTGTTATGTAGTTTGTTGCTATGTCTTTTTGGACCGATTTGACCAGCGGTTTCCGTAAAAATCGCGAATTTCGAGCCAAAAATCGCCCAAGTCATTCCCTATGGGGGCCCTAGAGTGGTGATGTCATCGCTCACTCTAACTTTGAGCAAGCTCAGTCTTGCTGATACTTGCACTGTTTTCTCAACTAAAAATTAACCTTTACACACACATTTTATATCTAAATGGTAGAAATTTTTGTCCTCTTTCAGTTGGTGCTGTTTTCATTTTTAAAAAACACACGGTTTTTACTCCAGGTGGCCTTAACCACAAGGAGTGCACATAATTGCTCCATTCACCTCCATTCAAAAATTCTGGTGGACTCTGTTTAAAATCTCAATCGCAGGCTATTTTTAACTCGCCATAAATCATTCACACTTTATCACAGCTTCACAAAATTTACACCATTCTCTTCCTTAAAATCTTGGGATTCTAACAGTAAAGGAAATATTTCAATACCTCTGGTCATTCTTTCGTAATCCTTATTTGTTTGAGGGTATGGATTTCTCTGAAATGAGCAGTTGCACAGAATCAAATGAAGGCTATTTGTAGCTCGCCATAACTTTTTTATTTCTAATCACACCTCCACAAAAATTACAGCATTCTCTTCGTTAGGGTCTTCTGCTTCTGACAAAGAAAGAATCATTTCGATATGTCTCACGGTTCTTCTATAATCTTTATTTGTTTGAGGCATGGAAATCTGATTTTCTCCAGCAGATTTGCCATCGTTTAAAAATCTGACAGTTGACTTTCCAGCTGCAGCTGATTCGTTTGAAAATCTGGCAGTTGATAACTCCAGCAGGTGCAAGCTGATTTCAAATAAGTAGGTCAAAGGTGTCTCATAGACTTTCAATGGCTCATTGAAATGAATGGAGCATGAATCCCATAGGTCCTAATGTAAAAGAGCTTCTGTAATTGATTGACACTGGAAAGTCATACAAGCATTAAGGAAGCAAATCACTTATCCAGCCAATCATTGCTTGTGAATTAACATAAATTAATTAAGCCACACCCACTTTTTGACAGAACTTTCAATGTCAAATATCTTCTAAACGGAATACAGCAGAGACATGGGGGTTGCTTTATATTAATCTAAATGGAAAGTAGATTACAACATGATGTCACTGACACCTCCATAGCAACCAAATTGTTTACCATAGCAACTATATTGCCACATCTCTATCTTAGCTTAGGAAAATGCTAGAGACTTGGGGGCTGGTAAGCTTCACCCATACTGACAGCTGAAACATATTATGTTAATGACACCTCCATAGCAACCAGACTGGTTACCATAGCAACCAATATGGCATGTCTCTATCTCAGCTTAGGAAAATCATAGAGAGATGGGGGTTGCTGTATTTTACCCGTATAGATATGGGGAGCAATATATTAGGTCAGCGACCCCTCCATAGCAACCAAACTGGTTACCATAGCAACCAATATGGCGCAGCTCTATCTCAGCTTTGGAAAGTCATAGAGACATGGGGGTTGGTGTATTTTACTCGTGTTGACATGGGGAACAATATGTTAGGTCACTGACCCCTCCATAGCAACCAGACTGGTTACCATAGCAACCAATTTTGCATGTACCTATCTCACCGTATGAGAATCATAGAGACATGAGGGTTGGATTATGTTATTGTTGCGGAATTGACAACATTTAAAAAAAAAAGGTATTAACGGTACCAATGCAAGCCAACATCGAAGTTTGCGTGCAAACTTTAAAATCTAGTTTCTAGTTGATTTCTGAGACCGAACAGGAGATAAAGAGAGCAGTGATGTTTCCCCTCTTTGTGTCCTGTCTTTCTCTGATAGAGGTTCTTCTTTTTGAACTGATCCTGTCCCCTCCCCCGCTCTTTCCCTCTTTTCTGTTGAATGTCTTTAATTTCAAATGATTATTTAGAATTAATAAACTATAACTAAATAAAGTGTACGCCTTAAAACCTTAATACCTGAGCTTTGCCCGAATATTGTGACTTTTCGCGCATCACCACCAAAGTGATGGATGTTTCTCTGGACCCACTTAAGAGCTTGGATCTGGTCCATGAAGCCGTAATTTCCTGTGAACGCAAACACAAGCTCATCACTGGAAAACTGTTCAGGGCATTTATGAATGGAAGCAAAACTGGAGGGTCTGCTCAAACGCACTTTGGGCTAAAGCCTGGGGTACACCATGGACCGGTTCTCGGTCCATCACAGGGGAACAAACATTCACACACATAGAGTCTTAATGTCGCATGTTTTTGGTCTTGTGAGGGAGATTTGGTCTAGTTTATTTTTGTAATTTACTTCAAAACATTATAATGCCATGCCACTGTTGTCACATGAGCTATTCACGGATGTTTTTACTTCCCGGAGCTTTGAAACAACAGCGACAGGTATTGATGGAGTCATGGGGTCAAAAGTGTCAGAGGGTGAGCAAATCTGGTCTTTTGGTTGAACTATCTCTATGACTAAGGTATGTTATAGCTTTGAGAGTTGAGCTGAAGGTTTTGATGGGGACTGATTCCCCCTTTGATGGATAACTGGGACGGACAGCTCTCACCTGATGTGTTGGTGTGAGACCCTTCTCTGAGCACCTCCAAAGCCATGAAGCCGAAAGCATTAAGCCTGTAATTCAGACTGACATACACCATCTGTGTGTGATGTGCCAGCTCTTCAGTGGGGCAGTACCCACTCTCCTGACCACTCAGCATGTGCAGGTACCCTCCATGGATCCATACCATGACGGGAAGGGGTTCAACAGGATGGAGAGAAGGTGTCCAAACACTTAGATGCAGACAGTCCTCCTGCCCCATTACCTTTCCATTTTTTCTCATGGGTTGTACTTGAGCACAGACGCTACGAAATCGAGTAGCATCGTACATGTCCTTCCAACAGGCACCCGCTTCTACTAAATCCTCTGGGGGTCGCCAACGGCGCTTAGCAACTGGTGGTTCAGCATAAGGGATGCCTTTGAAAGAGTATGCTCCATCTTTCAAGCGTCCACGTAACCATCCGCACTCTGTTTCCACCTCTGTTTCCTCTGGAGGTGACGATTTGGCGACGTACGCTAGGTATCCCGCGAGGGTGAGGAGAGCGACCACAATACAGGTGATGAGGATTATGCATTTACGGGACAGCACCAAGAGTGGGTTGACGTAATGACGACGAACGTACTGTATCTGTTCCTCTCCTTCATCCTGCACGAGATATCGGTACTCTGTCCCTTCAGGGAGCTCGTATACGTCCTCATTCATTTTCTGTTAAAAGATAAAAATACAAAATATAAATGTAATCAATCACAGTGATGAGTGTTTATTAAGTAACGAAATCAATCCTTAATGTAGAAACAAATTGGCTAAAGAGTGAAGAAGTAATCTTTAATCTCCAGCTCGTAAGATCTATATTAGAGGATCATACTTTTAGGGAGTCTCAAGGCTGACATAGAGTATGTTGCAAAATGCCAAAAATGTAGATGCTGCAGACAAAGAAGGATTAATTAAAGTGTATTAATAATTAATTAACCAGTCAAGAAAATGCAGTTAATTATCAACAGAGAAATCTTATTCAAATCATTATTTGGTTGTTTTCAAAAGACCTTGGAGAACTAACACATCTTCTGTGAATTGGGTGAGAGGCGGGGGTACACCCTGGACAGGGCGCCAGTCCATCGCAGGGCAACATTTTTTTCACAGATTCACACCTAAGGGGAATTTAGATTTAATTACTATAATCGCATGTTTTTGGGATTGTACCTGGAGGAAACCAGCGCAACCATGGCGTAAACATGCAAACTCCTTCACAGAAGGTCACCGGCGAGCTTCAAACCGACAATCTTCTAACAGGAAGGCCACAGGTTACCCAATGGGCCTCCGTGACGCCCAATATAGTCTCAGACACACTTGATGATGTTGAGTTCAGGGTTTTCATTCTTCTTCAGGTTGAAGGTAGTTTGTAATGTTTTTGGCTGTATGTACAGGGTCCTTGTGCTTCCGCAGAGTAAATTTGAGGCCAATTATATGCCTCCCTGGAGGTATGATAGATAAGAATTCCTCAGCATTGAGAACGCCATCTTGACCAAAATCCCCAACTGTGTTTGTAGAAATGTAGCCCCAAGTGTTCAAGGAACCTCCTTCACAGTTTACTCATGCTCACCACTCACTAACCCCAACTGTATTTGGACTTTTAATTCCAGTGCCCCATACTACAGTTTTCCTACACCCTAGTTCCAAAGTTTGGAAATTTGAAGCATTCTTAAGTCACTTGACCTTTTTGGCTGCAATTTTGGTCAATGAAGACCACTTCTTACTATTCTGCACAGAAAATCCCACTGGATTCTACCTGTTCTTAGCTGGACATCTTCCTTTTTCAAAGGGTAATTAGCTTGATGTGTCTTGATCAACCAACCATCACTCTTCTGTCCTCAAAGTTGGTCTTTGTGCTTCTTCAAGAGAGTTTGAACAGCACATCTTGAAACCCCGGTCTGCTTTGAAACCCTTGTCTTGGAGAAACTTTGTTAATGCAGTATAACTACCTCCATCATGCCACGGGAAGAAACTGGCTGTTCCTCAGACAGTTTTAAGCCTCTTAGAGGTTTCTGTATCTGTGCATTTCAACCTATTGTTTGATATTCTGTATCATTGGTGGGTCATACCTGACCATAATCACACAAAATCCACCAAGAATAATTCAAGCTGGTTTGAAGGCAAAAATAAGTAACACCAAATATTGATTTATTTTTTGTTTACTCACTTTATAAGTGAACAAAAACTGCATTTTCACACCTGCCTAAAACTTTTGCACAATACAGTATTCAATGTAATGCACGTTCGCAGCAAGAGCTAGTCTAATAAATGTGAATGAAAACATAAAATGATATTTATTATGTATCCAAACCCAAAAGAATAAAAGTGAGGATTTCCGTGTTTGAAATGTGCTCACAAACGCAGGATGAAGCGAATAATAAGCGGAAATCACACACAAACTTGAACACAAGCCATATTCTTTCTTTTTATGGAAGTTTCTTTCTCTTTACAAGGTGAAAATAAAAATAGCACTCGAATACAAAGAACGTTCAGTGCTTAACGAAACATAAAGTTGTGTTTTAAGCAAAAAGAGAAGGTGTGAGGTTAGATATTCAGCTAAGATAAAGTTAACGTTAATTCACACCATAAAC
>SRMA01026632.1:17514-144525 GCA_007224835.1 Danionella cerebrum | reverse complement strand
TATATATATATATATATATATATATATATTCTTCTGTACATATATATATATTTTTTTATATATTGTATATATTGCTAATTATTTATTGCTATTTAAACTCATTGCACTGCAAAACGCACTTCTGGTTAGATGCTAACTACATTTAGTTGCCTTGTACCCACATGTGTAATGACAATAAAGTTGAATCTAATCTAATCTAATCTAATTAAATATAGGTAATACATAATTGCATTTACGGTAACTTTTTTTATCTTTAAACTCTCTCCAGTTTAAAGTGAATCAATTTAGCTTAAATCAAGTTAAGGATAAAATTCTATTTTCATTGTTCCCTAGCAAACTTTCCTGTAATAACATGCAGGCTTCAGGGCCTGGGTTATACACTGTTAAACCTGAAATTGCAAAAAAAAAACAGACAAAAAGTTACAAATAAAAACTTTTAAAAAGTTATAAATTTGAGTTTTTGTAAATTAACCTTTTTTTAATGTGAAATGAAAAGCTTTCAGTTGAGTTTAAAGTTTTTGCTTTAAAATGAGACTACCTTTGTGTTTCTAAGCCAATCGTTGTGGATAGATGCTTCCGAGCATTTTCTTCCGCTACTTCCCTAGCTCGAAGCCACTCTGTATCACATTTTTTTGTTTTGTTTTATAAAAGAAGTTATAATAGAAAAATACCGAGCAAACAAATCCTATACTCAGCACAGAAATGCTTTCGTGACTTGCTGGCTGCTGCTTGATAGTTGACGCGGTTTTTGATAGCGCCCAGGTGCTTCGTTTCCGGTTACGTCACAGGCGTTTCCCAGGAGACCGACAGCTCGCGTTTCTTTCGTTCCTGCAGCAAGGTTAGTGTATAACAAACATTTAACAAGATATATCATTTTAAACTTAAGTATTGTATTTTTGAGTGTTATCAGCAATAAGAAAATGTGTTTGAGCTATTGTTAAAATTCTAAAATGTTTTATGTAGTTTTACTTTTTGCCTCAAAACGAATGCGACTTAATAATAACAGTATTACTTTTAGGTTAATGTAAACAACATTAGGAAATTGCAGCTACCTTACTATTATGATAACCAGTTAATTTTGCTCCTTTTGCTATTTGTCTATGTTTCTGTTTAATTTGTATGATTGTGTCTTTACAGCCAATTATTTTAAGTATTAATATTTAATAACATTTAAAAAAATAAAAACATTTACCTTGTCTGATGCGAATTTAAACACTGGCTGCACCTGATCCTCCTGGATTAGCACTAGGAAGTGTTTTTTCCCCTAAAAGCCTGTTGGCTGATGGTGGCTGCGAGAACTCCCAGACAGAAATCAGTCTGGCCATCTTTTGATGGTAGCATGGCCAGTGATCACCACTGTCCCAAAGCTATCTCCCCAGCACCTTCTTCTGCTTCTCCCGATAGACCTTTGCAGCCATCTTGACCACTTCCTTTACCAACAAGCATCACCACTGCCACTGCTGGTTGGCTGGCCTCTTGTCTTACCCACTACTGGGTAGCTCCTTCCCTCGCCGTTGTTCTTGTCCAGATGCTCAAGCTCTTTCACACATTTCATTATCAAGTCCATCCTACTTCTGACACCAGTGTAATAACCCACGTACCTGGCCTTGACAAGAACTCGATTTAATAGTTTTTATTGAGCAAATGAGGCATCACAGCAGGCGAGTCGAGCCCTTCATGCTACAACACTGTCTTTACTGTGATTTGTTACCCAGCATAATGAACATGCCCAGTGCGCAGACGGCAACTAAACCACTCCAGGCAGCAATGGTCGAATGGTCGACCCTAGATATACATGTAGCTCGTAATTATACAGCGGCACAAGCAACCAAAACTGAGCCAAAGTTAACCATGATGGAAAAAAACACAACTGCAACAAATTAAGGACCTGTGTCCGGATGATGTTGCTGTGTCCATCGTGACACTAATAAATACTTACATAAGCAACCATGCATGCTTGTTGCAGATGTTAAAGCCTTTAGTGGGATGTCATGGACATCAAAGAAAGGGGAATCATGTATATTAGCAAAATAATACTTTACTTATGAATATTTTGCTGTTTCGTATTTTGGTCAATCAAGTGCCTATTTAAATGTACAGAAGTGGTTCCAAAGATGCTGTCCAAGAAGAGCAAGAGGATCTCTTGGGTCAGAGACAGCCATGCATTCCACCACATGATTCGGGCTTCTGGTCAGTCAGAGGTCTGGTGGGATTACAGTGATGTAGCAAAGTTTCACCAGTATGGCTGGAGATGCTCCACCAATGAGGACTCCTACTCAAGTTCCACACTTATTGGCAACTGGTCTGAAGAAAGGTGTGGTGCTCGCCGAGCTGAGGCCATGCTACGTCCCCTTCCAAACCAGGTAGTTGATATTGCATCATGTCAGATCAGATGTTTTATGAGAAATTATGAGGAATAAAATACCTTTTGACCAGTGGTAACTGGTGCATTTTTACACTCAAAGTGAGCAACAAATATGAAATATTAACAAAGTTAAGTGTTTTAACTTTACTTTTAAAACTGGAACAAAACCAAATGAACAATACCTTCAAATATGCAAGACTTATTTTTTTTTTCAATTTCAAAGTTCGCAAATTTCTGTTCATCTTTTTTTAACAGCGGGGAGTGAGATTGTAATAGAATGCCAGTCTACGGTCTTATTCAACTGCATCCTTTAGTTTGTGTAAATGCCATTTATGTACACCTGACCAATCAGAAACTATAGTCAACATTAATTAATTAAAAGCTAACTTTCTATCACTCAAATGCAGAAATATAAGTGACTTTTAAGGGTTTTTTTCTTCAGAGTATTTTCATATTTAGGTTAAGGAGCAGTAAGTTAGGGCGCGGTGCCCTCTATTGACTGGCCACCAATGCTTTTTATGACTGCAAACAAATGTACACGCTCTAAAAAATTGTTGCACTAATTACCCTTTCCATGAGGTGTCAGCACTAGCAATAAAATTTAAAATAGAAGTCAATATACACTCTTTGCAAAACAATCTTTGAATTGACTTCAAGTTTTAAAATATGTTTGAAAAAAAAAAAGAAACGACAGGAAACAAAAAATGTATCCACTGAAGAAAGATGCACTTTTATCATTTGAAGCAAGTGAACTGTAAAAAAGCTCTGCATTCAAAAACAGTGAAGGACGAAGTATGTTGCTCAAATGGGGTGATTCTAAATATACCAATAATGTATTTGTTTTCCTCTTCCCAGTTCTCTCACTGTTTCGAAACCACATACGATTGCAGCTTCAAGAAAGATGATACTAGGCCAAACAACTCAGGTACGTTTTTTTTTTTCCTGAAATGAAATAAAACATAGAGAATGTTTATTCATGTATCATAACTGATGTTTTCGTAGCACCGGAGAAAGTGTCAGGACGCTTTCTCGGCCCTCAACCAGAGCTGCGCTCTCCAGGTGATAGATTTGTTCCAGACACCATCTACAGAGTGGACTTCAAGATCCCAGAGGGGAAACAGGAGAGCAGACCTCAGAGCCCGAGTGTGAAAGGGAACCAGAACTGGGAACACTGGCCTGAAAAATTTACCACATTAAATTAAATCTTATTTTCTTATAAGATTTTCTTTTGCATAAACTGACAGATGTCGTCATGAGTAGTTTACCGGTCACAGTGCTTTATCCGTACGAGTGTCTAATATTTTTATCTGTTACACAGTTTTTAAATGAAGTCATTAGGTTGAGATTTAAGATATAGAAAAAAATGGAACTAGGGGTGTAACAATATATCATGTTTATTACAATACAATCGCTACTGGGAGCTGAAGTGTGCTTCACTTGTGATTCTAGTCACTTCTGAAACTTCTTAACCTTGTTTTATGTCATATTTCCTAGGAGACAATTATCCTCTACTCATATTTTATATGAGAAAGTTTATAAAATGAGCTATTTCCATCACTTAGGGTAAAAAAAGATGACTTAAGGCAAACATTAACACTGCCCCCTAGTGGACGGATGGTATCAAATGCTCTCACACAAGTCAAACTAGACCCTAGCCTTCTCAGCTCTGTGGTCTCGAAACTGTTTATTTGTTATTATTTATTTTTTTTATTCAATTGTAATATTTTTTTTCCCAATGATGGTTCATCAGAGAAACGATTTCAATAGCATTGTAAAAATATTTTGATGCATATCGCTTTGTAGACATAACTACGAGGTATTTTTTGTATCGTGAGCAGAGTGTATCATTGCATCCCTAACATTTACATAAGACATTTGCCTTTGGTGTGAAGACAAATATCATTTTCCAAATAGCATTTGTAACCAGATCGGAGGGATTCATATCTTTTTTACGTGTGATTGACATTTCTAAGATTCCTTTTTCACAAATAGTTTATAAAACTTTTTTGTCACTGTTCTCTCGTGATCTTACCTCATAACACTATTTTTCGGAATAACAGGGTCATTATGGTTAATGATGCAGTTGCTTACAGAACTTCTTGAAAATGAACTGAATATGTGTATTGTCTATGGATTTTGACTACAATTGTGTCATTGGAAATTAGTTTTAAAATGGCTTTCAAAATATCATTAGTTAAATTTCATGGTTTAAAATGAACAAGAAGCTGGGAAAATTCAGTCAGCGTCAAATATTTATTATTCTATAGTGTATAACATCTCCAGTTTGTGTTTGTTTTTTTATCCCATTGCTCTTGCCTTTGCGTACTTTCAATTTTACTTACGCACATTTGGTGTTAGCAGCTAACTGGAAACACCTTTTTTTTAAAGTTGCTTCTTGTTATCACAGATAATAAATAGAGTGAAATTAAAAGCTTTAATCTGGATTTAAAAACAATGCAAAGTGTCTCCTTTAAATAAAACCACATTTGTGTTTTCTAGGCCAATGTATGTGGATGTGGATCAGAAGTACTTTTCCATTAGACAAGGAAGATGGCTGGTTTGCATCAGTTGACAAGGGTGTCAGTCTATGAATTTGAACGTAGTCTGTAGTCTCTACTGTGTTCTGTACACCTGATAAACTATGTGCAAGCTTGCCATTTGAGTTGCAGACATCCTCCACCTAACCCTTAGTCTGTTGAGCTTGATTTCTCGGTGGGGCAACAGCCATCCTGGAGTGACCCATGGGCACAACTATCACTGGGTAGTTTTACGTATCTCATTAGGTGAATCTCAAAAAGCTGTATTTCAGTTGTCCAGGTCCCCAAACCCTAATAATTTAGAAGAAATTCCAGGTAAATCTCATTACCGTTATGTGTCTAGATCATTTGTTTTCATAAGTGTCAAAAAGAATCCTTATCACAAAAAAGAAATACAAATTATAAGAAGTTTTGTACAATGTCCTTAATATCATTGTAGTTAATAAGTTAAAATTTAGATTTTATTTTACTTCAAATCTCGATCAAAAGTCCTTATCATGCATTACTTGAGGTTGAAGATTAACAATGGACAAAGAGCCTTTGTCAGTTTGACCCAGAGCTACAGAACAATCTGTTAAAGGTATTTTATCTCTGTCATGCCATATTTTGTTTGTGTGCAGTACTGAGAGTTTCAGTAACTGACGTGATAGAAATGGTACCAAAGGTGGTTTAATATTTCCCCATTGAAGGCACGGCACCAGAAACACACTCCACCACTGCAAATTGCAATAAAAAAGACAGATACAGTTTGGTATTAGCAGCTTTAGCATTGTTTGACACGTCAGTCATTGCTCAGAATGCACAGAGTCTCAGTGATAGTACATAATGTTCATATAAACAAACAACTTTCTCAAAAAATAACTCTCAAACATTAATCGGGAAATCTGACAAGATATATTTGAAATAAACTGCATGTTTTCTCAAAGGGTTCGTTTTTTTTTTTTTTTTTTTTTATGAGACCATCATTTTTGTACTCCTTAAAATACATTTCTGCCGTTTGTTCACTGACCTTAAAGTATGGCGGAAAAAACGAACGCACATATCAATGCATCAATTTTAATGACACCTTCCTGAATCCAATCAAATAAGAACAAAACAGTTCTATTGTATCAGAAAAGAGACAGTTCACTAAATTAGGCAAAACCCATCAAATGTTTTGGCAGACATTCTCATTTAACTGTATCGTGTCATGTATTGTATATTTACATTGTAGATTCTCAGTGGAGGCGTAAAACTAAATATGTGAAAATATGTACTAAAACAAAAACTTCGGTGTAGTAGCCACTCTTTGTTTTACACTCTTGATGAGCTTCTAGAGTCTTTCTGATGTAAGCAAAGTGAGTTACCAGAGACGCAGAGCACCTTTGTATTCCCATTGCTTTCCAAAAACCATCTCATTTGGCTGTGGTGACTGGTGAGGTAACACTCCCTTGTGCTATTCTTCCTTCTCAAATAGCCCTTTCACAGTTGGGGGTGTGCTTAAATAATTCACATTAAAAAAACAATATTGAATAGGCTGTCACTATCTTTAAAGGATACTGTTGCAGCACTTTTGATTGAGTCCGCAAAAGTGTCACCCCCCACCATTAAAGTTCCACCTCCTTCCTTGACAACTAATACACCTTTTTTGCTCGCTGAAAAAAACAAAGAACTCCAACTTGGATGCATTAGATTTTAAATGGTGAGGCGTTTTTTGGCCCTAGCAAATCTCTAATGCTTCTTGCTATTCATTATTATTAGCTTCTTGTTAAAATATGCATGCCAACTTCTGCACAACACCAAACCCCATTAAGTGAAATGAACACCAATGAAGTGTTTATCATCATAGCCACCTTTTAATAGAAAGCTATTTACCTAATGAAGCTCATTGAGGGAAACACTGTCTGCAAAGCAAAAGGGGGCTACTTTGAAGAATCTAAGTATTTTTACTTACTTTTCTGCCATTTACTACATAATCCATATGTTTTCATTCATAGTTTTCTACTGCTACATGAGAAGGTGTGTACGTACACTTGACTGGTTGTGGTAGTATGTATAAGCCATTAAATACTTGTTAAACATTTGGACGTCACTCTTAATCCTGGTCGTGTTATTGTGACTTTTCAACAAACTATGACAAATCTCACTTTTAATCAAAAGGAACAAACATGTTAACATAGCAAAGTGATTTAAAATTTTTGTCCAGAAAAGTAGTATCACTATCGACATGAACAAACAATGTTATTTATTAGTGTTATTTGTTCCTAATACATGACTAATAATTAGGTTGTGACACCCAATCATTTACATTGGCTCTAGCCTCATTTGTTTTTGAGAATGCTGAGAATTCCCCTACTTGCAATCCCCTATCTTACATTTACGGCTCCAAGATTTACAAAAGCTCCTTTGTCGGGCTGCAGCCAACACTACTTCATTGTTCAAGTGTTTTTACTGGGACACTTTTGTACTGTAGTCTAGAGACTGTTGTGTTGGTACAAAATGTTTTCTTATGATATGCTTTAACCACCTTTCCTAACCGTATCATTTATCATATGCAGAAGATGGAACTGAGGCTGTTTTACTTCTTCAGCAGGCAACCGACACCAGCTTTATCATCCCGGGTGATGGGAATGGAACGCTCTGGGCCATCCCAAAGTTTGCGAGGGGCTTTCACAGCTAGAATTCCATCAGAAGACAGTGAGGATGTGACAGAGGCAGGATCCACACCAATAGGGAGGCGGTACTTTCTGAGAAACTCTCGGGAGACCAAACCATGGCCGTCCTGTGAGGGAAGCCAAACATGCGTGTCTTTATTTTCGTAAATAAAATGGTCTGGGCTTTAGATCTGATGACTACAGTAGCAACATAGCAACTGCCGGTTATTCATGCCAATCTCACTATCTAGCATGACTTCACCACTCACCTCGAGTCCTCAACAATCTCCCTCTTTACCTCAGTTCAGAACCTTAGAGTTATCTTTGATGAGCAAGTAAAAATCACTATAATAATCACTATAATAGATGTGGCCACTGGCAACAGACTGACGATGAGGGGATGGTACACCGTTGATAAGCATTTTGTTTTTTGAAAAGTAATGTACTAGTTACTAGAGTTAAATACAGTCCACTCTTGACATTTGATTGCAAAATAGTTGTTTTTAGGAGTAGCTTTACATATGTAAAACCTTTATTTATACGTTGATCAGCTTCCAAAGGGTTCTTTTGTCTTTTTGGGCATGGTTTCATCATTGCCACATACATGCATTGCGTAGAGCACATTTGGGACAGTAGTAGAACATTAGTCTAATGGTCCTCTGTTGGTCATTAACAAAACCCTTGTTGCCATTTTTAAAAAAACATAACTTTTAATCAACTGGTGTTATCTTTAAGGTGTTAATGTCGAATTTTGGCAATACAAAATGTTGCCTGGACAGAAATTGCACAAATTTACTGTCAGTAAATTGAGTAGTGATGTGGTGAGATCCAAATTGAATATCTTATATAACTTCCATGAGTTTGAGGGGCGGCATCCATGCGGTTTTCCAATTCTCCTTCTCACCTATAAGGCTCTAAATAGCTCCGCTCCCTCCTACCTCACTGACCTCCTCTCTGTCCGCACACACTTATGTCTTGCTCTATTGTTGTTTGGCGCCGCCTTCCAGTTCCTTTAATTTTGTCCTGTTCCCTTTTTTGGTGCTCTTCTCTGTTTCTTCTCGTTTGTCTGATTATCCACACCTGCCACCTTATTTCTGGCTTCTGGGCACTGATGGAGACCAATTCGAGAAAGAATTTGACAAACTGTTCTGTTTGAAAGGGACTTAATGTGATCAGGTTTTCTGGTGCTCTGCTGCAGTGGAAAGTGCTAGCCTCTGCTTTTTGAGCTAGAAAGATCATCCCAAGCAATTGTCTTGATGGTTGTGCCTAACTTGAGCTTGTCAAAAATATCTCCAGTCCCTCCAATAGCCTCTGTACTTGGTGCTGAGAGCATCAGTGGATCTGGTCTTCAGACTCTTGATAGTCAACACTTTAGTCTCAGGGTGAATGTTTCTAGTTCTAGTTGATTTGAAGGTCTATAGTGGACTGGGGTTCTTTAATATACAGCTGATGCCTAATCGATCCATTATTAGTTACAGATGAAGCTCATATGACATGGCGACAACACTTATGACTCAATTGACCCAATGTGCTTTACCAAGTGGTGAATATTCAAATACTTTTTGACGCTTTCATTTGGCACAGAAACATTATTACAAAAGCTGTTGCAGTTAAGATGCTATTTCTTGAAGAAAAAAAAACTTGAATAGTAATGAATTACAGTGTTTTTTTACAACAACATTAAACTTTCCTCAAACTACTTTACCTGCCATTACCCTTAAAATAATGAAATGCCTAACTGTTTCTCACCTAATCAGAATCAACAGTGCTGTAATTGTGGCACAAGTCAACTGTTGCTAAGCAAAGCCTTAAGAGGTGTTACCTGACGTTCTTCATGTTTAGCATGAATTTCAATGAAATCTCCACTGATTTTCACAGACAGGTCCTCTGGGGCAAAGTGTTTCACGTCCAAGTTTAGAGAGAAGTTGTCCTTTTCCATTTTCATCTAAAGAAAACACAAACAAGGTAATAAAATGTGCAAAGTCTGATGTCTGGAATTGAGAAAACACAATAGTTTTCTGTATTTTGTTGTTTGCATAACGTTTTTTTTCTCATTCCTCAAACTTTCTCAGAAAAATTGGTACACCTGCCCTTCATCTTCTCTCTTCATTGGGACTTTTGTTTATTCCCTCTCTTCCTCTTTACTCTTTACCTGTGCTTCATCGTCTTGTAGTGTTCGCTATGTTCCCTAGTCTTTTTCCCAGTTTATGCCTATCTTTGATCAGTTCTGTAATTTCAGTTATTTACCAGACACCCAGAGGATGACGATTGTGAGTAAACTTTTCAGAGTGATTTATATTCAAGTCTTATACGCAGTGGGATCCATCCGCCTTTGTTATTCTTTAACAAAGTGATATTTTTTTTAAATGATAGTATGCATATTGTGTGTTCTTCTTGCTAAGACAGATTTCTTGAAAAGCTGCTCTCCTTTTCTCTAAACTGTGAACACAAAACCCAATTTTCAAGCTGCATTCACAAAACTCTTCTTGCAAAATCAAACTTTCACCTTAAACCACCACACCCCTGCACATACACTACATACAAAAACAATAGAAGAATTTACCACATGATCAACCAAAGTGGCTCGAATCTCATCAGAGACTTCTGTACTTGGCCTTCCTCATCCTCCCCCTCATCCCCTCACTCCTCTGCCTCGACCACTGTTGGCATCCATTGCTCCATACAGAAGAGCTCACATATTGCCCTTTTATGCTAATGTTCATTCATTCATTTTGCTGCCCGCTTATTCCCTTTCATGGGTCACGGGGGTCTGCTGGTGTCTATCTGCAACTCACATCGGGCCACCAGTCCATCACAAGGCAACTTACACATTCACCCTAATTTATATTACTAAATTAACCAGAGCATGTTTTTGGGATTGTGGGGATAACCAGAGTACCCGGAGAACATGTAAACTCACCGGTTAGCCTCAAACAGACAACCTTCGAACTGGAAGGCCACAGTGCAACCCACTGCGACGCAATGCTGTCCTATGCTAAAGTTTGGTGTTTGCGCTTGTGATGAGTCTGTCTGCATATTTGAATGGCAGTGTGTTGCTTGTGAAAACCAGATGTTCTGCATGTTTCTGCAAAATTGTGTCAAAAGCAAATAACTGTGTGTATTGTTTGAAAAAAAGTGTGTTTGAGAACTGCAATTTGAGTGTAAAGCAGGTGTTTAAGTGTGCTTGGGGTTTAGGGATTTGGGAAATAAGCTACATGTTGTGTCTCAGGAACCAGAAATCGTGTGTAAACTTTTGAGAAAAACTGTAAATGTTTAATCATTTGATGGTTAGTGCATGTCATCTGAAAACAAAATACCATTATGTGAATAAATTACACTGTTTAGAATGTAATGTTTCATTTTGCAAGAGAATTGAGAGGAGTTGCCCATCGTCTGTGTTTTTTTTTTTAAATTTGTGTGTAGAGTTTTTGCTTTCAGAAAATGTGTGTAAACAAACATGTCGCACTCTCTATCGACACATTTGGGTTTGGTGGATCCAGCTTGGGTTTATTTGTTTAAAAAAGCTAAATTTCGGAAACTTGGAAGCTTTCAGAAATACTTCATTAGTTTGAGCCATTGATTAAAAAAAAACAAATGTCTTTGTTTATGCTTCATTATTTATTTAGTTGATCCAATGAACGTAAAGTTTAAAGAATGTTAAAAAGCCAAAGCAATTTACTTCCCCAGTAATCTTTCACCTACGCAGATAAATCCTGAGAGTTGATTAATCAGTTAAACAGATTTCATTGAAATTTGTGATAAATATTGCATCTTTTCTTTGTAGTACCCTTGGTTCTGTTTTCTTTGCTATAGGGGTTTGGCATTTTAACACTAACTGTTAAAATGTTTAACCTCAACCCACTGACTTAACTGTATGTTTATATCGTATAATTTATAATAATATATTTAGCTTGGTTTTTGGTAAGGGAAAAATATGAAGGTCACTAACATTTTTATAACAAGTCACAGTATCTTTCACTCACCTCAGAGACACCACTCTCAATCCAGCTTGGCCAGCGCAAGAAAGAAGGCCGTGGGTAGTAAAGCGATGGCATCATGTCACTCTCAGAGATGGGCTCCCCGAAGTGCTGTTCAAACATCCGGCTGGGAAAGAAGGATGGCCAGAAGGAACGACGAAACCAAGGATGCTGGATGGCGATGTCCATTTTGAGTCTGGGCTTCCTCTACACAGCTGCCTTGTCCACAGTCAGCCCACTTAAATAGAGCCATGCCAGCTGAGGATCTTTCTGGAATTATGATGTCAACAGTTCTGCCAGCCTCTGCCTCTTTCTCTCCAGCCCTCCCACTGCCCTCTGCTCGCTCTTCCGTCCAAATCCAGTGATTTGATCTGATTTCAATTCTCTCAGATAGGTGCTGGATTATACGGTGAGCCCTCAATGGCGCTGATGGTTCACAGAGCTGGAAACCATGCTCTGTCTAGCCTGCAGAGAGTCTGGTTGCCTGGAATTCCATCGGTTCAGTTGATGCCAGTGGAGATTAGGATGCCCATGTAGTGATGTGCCCATGTGTTTTTTTGAAGGTTGAATCTTTACAGAATCCGACAGCGAATGAGGCTGGGATGAACTGCACCAGGGGATCCTCCATACAGAGTCAATCCCCCGTGACAAAGCCCTGGGATGGATGGCATACTGGATTTATTTGAACTGGCACACTCCATGGTTCATGTGGTGTCTGTAATTTCTCTAAGATTGATAGATTGCCCAGACAGTGTGCCTTTAGTCACATTTGTCAGCAGATCTTGCAATGGTGAATGGTCCACACATCTAGCCAGCTTGTGTACTTCCAGTATCACCCACAAAAGTTATATGTTGCCAACGTTTAAATATCAGCATGTGCAGAGTTTGAATGCTCTTATTGGATGGTTAGAATTGCTTACTTGCGAGGCTGGGATTGCTGACTCGATGGCTCACCACCAGATTCTCGAACTGGACAGTTGGGTGGTGTAACTGTCTTGCTCCTCTATCACAACTGTCAGATTGTGGGAGGTGAGAATATAACCTTGTATTGCAAAAGTAGTTGGCAAATAAAAGCTTACTAGGAAAGCTGTCCAAGGTAGGGCTCCGGGTCTAGAACTCGTTAATCACATTTCGTCCAATTTTGAGTTGAGCAGAAAGTGGAAGGTGAGCAAATCCTAACTATTTGTGTTTCATGAATTGACTGGAGGTAAGCAACCAATGACCATATTAACCTGCATCCTTTACAGTGGTACCCCGAGATACGAAATGTTCGAGATCCGAAGGTCACCCTGGAAGCCAATAAGTTCGTGTCTCGGGGTACCACTGTTTTTTAGTATTTAGCACTACTTAAAATTCACAAAAGCTGAGGCTGAACACAAGATTTCAGACCTTCTTCCAAGCTCTACCTGCAATATACCTCCCTTTGAAGGCTATTCCTAAAGATTGAAACCAATGTGTTTTCAGATGCATTAGCGAGCCTTATATCAGCAGTTAAACGGTTTCTTTCTGAGTCTCTAGATCTACAGCATGGGTGTACAGTCTATGCTCTGCAGCTCTACAGAGTTTACTACGAGCTATTTGTAGCAACACTGATCACCTTCCGGTGTCAAATACGCAGTCTCTCTTCTCGGTTGCCCTGCTGTTCTTTCCACCTCTTTGCTTTCTTTGTTGATCCTTCTTCTACTTTCACAAGTAACACAATTGTTGGTTAAACCTTCAAGTTCTACTACAGTAATCTTGGAAACCAGGTCCTGGGGTGAGAATGGCAGAGCGAACTGTCCCTCATGCTTACCCAATGAGCATGGACTATGAGATGTGTACCCCTCCTCGAATCTATGACCAGAACTTTGCAGAAGGTGAGTAAAAGAGCTTCACAAAGTGGTATGCAAACAATGCCGCACATGCACATGTTTTGTTTATCTTACTGCTGATGTCTTTTGTGCGAGTCATGATAAAAGCATTCTGATCTCCATTTATTTTGACAGCACATTGTCAAGCATTTGGAACAACTTATATTTAGAAATCCAAATATGAGCTGAGGGAGGGAGCCGTTGTTCCATTATGTTGCTGATATTGAAACTCCTCAACAAACAATTGAATCAGAAGCCAACTGCAGAGACACTTACGGTCACGTGCAGCGTAGGATTAAAATAGAACTGTAAGTGGAACAGCATTGTAGATCTGCATGTGTAAATAGACCTGACATGCACCAATGTACTCGAAAGGACTAAAGGGGTTTTGGTGTTAGCACAGTTGTCTCACTGAAAATGTTGCCTGAGTAGTTTGTTCTTTCAGAGCATTCTAGTTCAATCTTATACGTCACTCATTTGGTAGCATTGTTAAAACTCTTAAACCAAAGGGTGTGTTGACAAAATCAAGTCCTCTGACCTATTTCTCTTCTCAAACCCTCAGCACTCAGTCCCAAAGACTTACTGGCCCCTGTCTTGTACCACGGCTACTACATCCGTCCCCGTATCAACAAGCAGCTTGAGAGAGGCTTCTCGCAGGTTGACAGTGAAGACGACTGGTACCGAGTTTTGTTGGACGTGTGTCAGTTCACACCGGACGAGCTGAGCGTCCGAACTGTGGACAATTTGCTGGAAGTGAGCGGACACCATGCTCAGAGAATGGACCAGCATGGTTTTGTGAGTCGTGACTTCACCCGCACGTACATCCTTCCCCTAGGTGTCGATCCTCTGCTGCTTCAGGTGTCACTCTCTCACGATGGGATCCTCTGTGTCCAGGCACCGCGCAAAACTGAAGGCCTGGAGCCCAAAGTCAACCAGCTAAAGATCAAAGTGGATTTAAAGGAAAATAAAAGTTCATAAACTGGACGAGATCTTTGCATACACTGTATTTGTCCCAACTAGGGTCACAGGAAGCTGTTGGTGACCCAAGTTAATGTTTAGGAAAGGCAGGTGTTCATCACAGGGCATTCGAAGGAAGGGTTTAATCTGGAGATTTCTGCATTATTTAAAGGATCTGTACAACCCCAAACCTTTCTTAACTAGACATATTTGTTTTTTAATTGAACGTTTAGTTTTCAATAAGTTATGTCATTTTTTCACAAGCAGTGGTCGCAATATTCAAAACAATAACTGTGTAATATTGGCAAACCCTGAAGTTCTAATTCTCTGCATCATTTGCTCATGAAGATTGATTGCATCTGGGATTATTTGGATTTCAAAGCCTCAACATTTGATCACTAAATGTACAGTTTGATTCATAGGGCTCTTGAGCAATGCCTCTAACTGTAGATCCATCAATGACAAAAACACAGTTTATGTGCTGGAAAGTACAGAATCTCTTATTCTGAAGTCCGTGTATTTATATATTGGATGCTTAATAAACATAAAAATACTATTATTCCACAATAAGAGCATGTTTGCGTTCAGTCTCAACACCTACCTACATAAACAGTTCCTAATAATGTTCTGTATAAACAGTAAAAGTCAGCGTTCTCATGTTACAGTGCTTTATGGTGAGTCGGTTTGTTTTATGACACTCGCTCTAGCATTGCCATGCGTTTGTAACATGCTGAGCTCACCAGATAAATTCTTTTATAAGCTTTACTTTAAAAGCAACAGGGCACTAAATGTCAAAGGCAGCAATGTGCCCAAACAAGGAAATGAATCAGCTATTTTCTCCCCTGACTACTTTCATTTTTTAACAAATATTGTCAAACATTCAAAACCTTGAGGTTAGCCTCAGGGAATTCCAGAAAGGTACAAAGGTAGCTTTTTTGAACAGGAACCTGCAGGAGTCTAGTTACACAGGAACAAGGAAATGAAAAAGAGTAAATGAACAACAGCAAGCTTTATGAGCACTGACGACAAAGCTCTGCCATGGGGAGCCATGTCACCAAAACACTGGAAAAGTAAGTAGCTGCGCATTTTTACACATTTACGGAAACATGCTTCATAGTAAAATGTAATCTACACTGAAATGCTACGGTCAAACCCTTTCTCTGTCTGTTGGTAGTTTGTTAGGTTAAAAGAAGTCAGTATCCAGGGAGGTATCAATGGTACCAGCTCAAAGAAAACTAGAACCAGTAGTGATTTGATTCAGATATGTCACATGTATTTAACAAGCCGCGTGCTCATGAAGCCCCTTTTGCATTCTTTTTAATATACAGTGAGGTCAATAAGTACTTGATCACCCTCTGATTCTCCCTAGAAATCATGGAGGGGTCTAACGTTTTCAGCATAGGTTTGTTTCCATCATGAGAGGCAGATTCTAAAAAAATGGAAATCGTATTGTTTGATTTTGTAATTTCTATGATATTTTATGTCAGAGAAGTGTGTCTTGTTTCTTAGAAAGATTTCTACTCTTGATTATAATTTAGTAGCACCTGTTTGAGATTGTTAGCTTTCATTAAAACATCTGTGCACCCAACAATCAGTCAAAGTTCATCAAGACAAAACTGTAGACCTCCAAAAAGCTGAAATTGGATACAGGGGAACTGCCAAGCAGCTTGCTGAAAAAAAAACAACTGCTGGAACAATGATGCTAAGAATGTCAAGGCTTTGATTAGCCACAAGCTACAGCTTAGACCAACGCTTCCGAGGCTATTATCAATAATACGCTATGGTTTGAAATCATGGATCACATGGAAGTGGACCATATGGGAGTCATGGGAAAAAGTCCTATGGTCAGATCAGACGAGACCAAAGTACAAGTTTTTTGTATTAACTCTATTTGCAATGTTTGGAGGATGAGAGATGAGTATCACCCCTATAATCCCATACCTACAGTGAAGCATGGGGCTGGAAACATCATGCTCTGGGGACAGGACGACTGCAATGTATTATGGAGAGAATGAACAGTGGCAAGTATTGTGAGATATTAAACAAAAATCTCCTTCTCTCAGTCACAGCATTAAAGATGGGTCATGTTTAATCAAGTTTCTGGTTTTGCTCAGTGTAAGCCATGATACCTAACAGATCTAGAGAAGATCTGTGTCGAGGAGTGGGCCAAAAGCACTCCTGGAGCCTGTACAAACCTCTGCAATTAATAACAAAGTCATCTGTACCAAATATTAAAATGTTTTGTTTGGATTTTATTAAAATCCATGATGCAAAATCACAGGTTTTTCAAATACTTATTCACCTCGCTGTAGATATTGTATTCAGACACTTATCAACCTACAGTGTATTTAAATTGACATTTACATTCATCTATACTCAGATATATCGAAGAGGATTTTTGGCAACGTAAAAGTGTGAAAGTGAATAACAAAAAGGACCAAAAAGAAATATATAAAATAGAAAATAAAATAAAATATTAGTGCCTGCGTGTGTTACTCGAGCATGTTACAATCTTAAATATTCAGCTCTCTGGGAATTCTGGTAACTTTTTTTGCTCAGAACTGGCCCAAAATGTGCCTTTATCCTCGCTGAAGCACTGGAGGCTCTGGGAGCTCTTTTAAAATGGCACATTTGCCTAAATGACCAGCATGCGGAACATAGTGGGTCCAACCAAGTAGTTCATACAATACATTAAGCTGTACCCAGATGACTTACTTCTGTGAAAATTATGCAATTATTCAAGTTATCCAAAGTATGCATACCGTTCTCTACGTGTGTAACAATATAGAGTGGCCCGACAACTCAATACAAAATTGTCACAATACATAGAGAAACCTAGAGATATCGTCTAGGAGCTGAGATGTATTTGCTTCTTGGTGAAATTGTGATTCTAGTCACTTCTGATAATATTTACTAATTATTCTCTACTCACAATTTAAACAAAAAAGACGATAAAATTAGCTTTCTCCATCCCTTTTAGTACAAATGATGACTTAATACAAACATTAACACTGCCCCCTAGTGGATGTATGGTATTAAATGCTCTCATACAAGTCTAACTATAGACCCCAGCCTTCTTAAAACTTTCAAAATGACATTTAATGACATGTGTGTGTGTGTGTGTGTGTGTGTGTGTGCGCGCGTGTGCGTGTGCGTGTGCGTGTGCGTGCGCGTGCGCGTGCGTGTGTGTGTGCGTGTGTGTGTGCGTGTGTGTGTGTGTGTGTGTGTGTGTGTGTGTGTGTGTGTGTGTGTGAAAAAAGGGCTTAAAAACAGAGACCAACTTAACATTCATCACAGAGAATCATATAAATACACAAATTGGTAAAAATACATAATAACAAACCACAAAAAAAAAATGAAAAAGGGACCAAATTATTTATGTTACTTAAAGAAACGCTTATAGGGTGAAAAAACCTAATGAAGAATTCCTTCAATTATTTTCACAATATAATAATTTTTGATGTACCTAATTAAATTTTTTATTGTTAATAATATATTTTAATGTAAATAAATAACAATACATACTTTTCATTCTGTTTTCATTTATTTCATTTTTGTTCTCATATTAAAACATTAATATATAAAACATATAATAACATTAATAACAGATTAAAAATGAATAACAATTTAAAATAACATATTTCTAAAAAAGCGATTAGCCTGTTTGAGTAAATACACTTCTAATTGCTCCACATGTTGGTCAGAAATGGATCTGATTTAAAGATATAGCTTCTTGCCTTCTGCCTGATTTGAAACGCAGGGTCATTATAGGCTGCAACAGCTTGACTGATCCTTATCCCAGTTCCACGCATATCTCACCATTTTTTTTCAATTTTTAAATATTTGCTTGTTATATTCCCCAACCCCAATAAAATGTACAATATTTTCTGACAAGATTTTTTGTTCTTAGATGGGGAGTTCATCCAAGAAAGTTTGCACACAAACCTTCGAAAACAAAAGGTGACAAATAAACTTCTAAATAAAAAAAATCTAAATAGTTTCTTGAGTGCTCTCTAACACTACGTTCACCTTTCCAGAGTTTCCACCGGTGAGTCCTCCCCAGCAGGTTTGTCTAGATTTCTCTGCTCTATTTGCATCTTATGTTGAATTCAAAGCTATGTTAAGCATGTTGTGACTAAATATGTTTCTCTTGCTAGCAGGCCCCTGCTGATGCGCATGTGTATGATTGTGTGGCAGCTGAACCAAAGTATGCAAAGGTGAATAAAAAGCGACAGAATGAAGAAGATGGTCTGCACTACGCGGAGGTTCAGGTCCTGCAGTCTGAGAGAGAAAAGCCCAGGCAGGCTACCAGTTCTCACACCACTGAGTATGCCACCATAAACTTCAATAGCCCCTCCAAAGCCTCACAGCCCCTGCAGACCTCAGCTAAAGCTGCTGATCTGTTCATTCCACCTGGAGAACTACAGAGACCAAGGCTTTCAAAAAAGAAGAGTGTCTGTTCCAATCAGGAGGTTACAGGATGAAGAAGAAATATGCTCTGATAGTTATCTCTTTTTATTCTGCTTCGTTAATGCTGTCCTTAGAGGTTTTGAAGTTATTCTATGTATTATTTTGCCGCTAATGGACACAATTCAAAATTGAATATGGACTTTCGTTTACATGACAAGCTAGTAACTAGTTAGAGCTAAGGGGTAGAAACTGAACTTATATTGTTGGTCCTTGACTGGCACATCAGATGCAATTACATTGTCACATGACCACGATGCTTACAACAATATGTTTAAGACTGGATGCAATTCTGAAAGTTTCAAAACAATTCTTTCTTTTTGAGATCAGTCGTTCATTTGTTGAGATAAATATAAACGTTGTACATTTAAAAGAATAGTCTCCTAAAACAGAAAATTTGCTGTATTCTCATATGTACATATCATAAAGTTTTGAAGAATGCTGTAATTGGTGTAATCTCTCACATTCTTTAAATAATAAAAAAAGAAATAAGCTTTGAACTTCAGCAAGTAAAAAATGATGTTTGTAAAGTGATATTTGAGGTTTTTTATTATCAATAAATCATTCTTTTTTTTAAGTTTGCTCCCGAATTATTTTTTAACACTTGTTTCAGAACCACAATGCAAATTTGGTCTTTTCTTTATTTATCTTGTCTTATCCTGCTCAAAAGCCACAACATGGGGAGTAGGTGCTTCAGTTGAGTTGGACCTGGTGTTGTGTTTCCTCCTCTGGATGGAAGCAGTGTATTAATGTAGCTATTTATATTTTCCGTGGACCAATTTGCATTACATCAGGACAGGAGGGTGTTAAAAATAAAGGGGGGAGTGGATGAAAGATGAGGTGAGGGGGGAAAATTCAAGAGTAGGGAGAATACCTACCTGAACATACCAGATGTATGTTTGTTACAGTTCGTGCTGTACAGTTTTACAGTTTGTACATAAAAACACACATATATACTGCGGGAGAACAGACAGCCCAGAGACAGCCAAGAGGGACCTAGGCGACCGTGGCAGGCCCTGTACACGACCACCGCCACCCACACAGCCCCCCCGGCAACAGACTCCACCAGATGTTTTCCATCATCTGCTCCCAGTTGGAATGTAGTGTATGTGTATGTAGAAGTGTACCATGTCCCACTCCCTACGTGTCTAATATGTATGTAAAATAAGTGGGCAGTCTTCTCCATCATAGATGGAAAGAGGGGCCACAGAGACAGAGACCCCCAGGGTCCTATGTATGTCGATGAAAAAACAGGAGCCAATGGGGTGTCTGCTAGGAGCCAGCTCCATCAATGTGCCGTGCGGTCTTTTCAAACTGCTAAACTATTTAATAGAAATGGTGAGATCATAGAATTCATTGTCTGTTACTTTGAAATAATAATTTTACAGAGATAATATTCCATCTGTGATCTGTATTATTTCAAATGTGTATTAATGTCTCACTGATATTATTATCTGTAGATTTGCTGTTTGATTAATTGCTGCCCTCTGCTGGTGATGGAGGATGGTTACGATATAAAATTATGAAAGTTTACGTTTCTGAGCTGTTCTCAATCTTTGTGCTCCTCAGAATTAATCTTCAGTTTTCCAAGTTTAATTAAATCATTTATTATATATGAGTTGCATGTTTTACATGGAGTAATCTGTATTTTATCCACGATTTACCTAGTGCTCGCTTTAGTTAATACTGTCTTTACACATGAAAGTCAGGGCATAATAAAATTCTGAGTTGAAGACATAATTTTTAATTTAATTCAGCAATTCAACAATCAAATTTCATCCCAGTTTTAGCTTTTTTTTAACCACCATTAAATTTTTATACTAAACTAATCCCTTCGAAATACAGTTTCAGAATTTCATTCATCCATTCATTTTCCAATCCGCTTATTCCCTTTTTGGGGTCACGGTGCACATTGGCCAAGAGGCGGGGGTACACCCTGCCCAGCCAACATTGTTCTGTGTGGGCCCCATATGGGCTGTAAATATGGGGCCCATATGGGTTTGTCCATGGGTTCCATGTGGGCCCTATTTTTATAAGCCCATATTAATCTCATTTGGGGCCTGACTGATGCTAATGTGGAGATTAAATGGGCAACTTATATAAGGCCAATATGGGTAATCGCAGGGCAACATTCACTCACACACTCACACCTAAGGGGAATTTAGATTACTCAAATAACCTTAACGCATGTTTTAGGGATTTTGGGGGAAACTGTAAAAAAATACCTGGAGGAAACCCACGCAAGCAAGGGGTTGCCCATCACGGCAGTGCTAACCGTCTTTTGTGGTATAACACAAAAAACTTGTTTGTTTTATTTTCCTGTTAACATGTATTGCATTTAGAGTTCAACAATCAACAAGTATTTATGAGAAAAAGTAGTATTATAAGTAAAATGTGATGTTTATATTCTGACACAGTTTTTTTTTTCATTATTTAATGTATGCTTTTAAGAAAAAAAAAACAGCAGTATAACAATTGAAATTTAATTGTGTTTCACAAGAGTTTATTTTTATGTAGTACAGTACAAATTGGAAGCCCCGGGTCTACGAGGCAAAAAACGTAAATTGATATAAAACATAGATATCTATAGACTTAAAGGACCTGGCCAAAAATCATCCAATAGAAATGAACATTGAACATGGTTTCTCACAACAACCAATAGAATCACGTTTTACAGCGGCTCGTAGACCGGAAGTCGTCATAGCAATGCACTAGCAAATATTCGGTAAATAGTAGGGTTTTCGCCCCCCGCCGCGTCATATTTATGGCACAGTTAAGCAAGAAGCTAGGTAACTCTAATAAAACTCAGCACTTAGAATCTCATCGTTTATTCTAGATGTTAGTCTCCAGGGTCGCCGGAAATGACTTTTGCTGGCTTAAACAAATCACATCCGAGCCGTGCCTTCGTGCATCATGAGGATGGGTCGGGGAGCATTAGCGGAGTAACTCGCCGTTAGTGACCTAGTTTCGACCGGGTACATAGTAATCATCGAAGAAACAAGACAGGTACTGTTTCATTCATCATGTCTTTTTTGCTTTTGATGGATTAGCATTCTTTGCGGGGGCCTTCTGAAACGTGACGTGGATGAGCAGCTGTTCGTTGATGTCGTAATGAGTTTCTCACCTATTAATAATAAAGCAAAATAGACACTCTTGAATGTCAGCCACGTGCTCACGGTTCACTAAATTATGTTATGATACTGGAAAAATAGCGTGCCGTTTCATTCATGTAATAACCTTAATCGTTTTGGTATCAATAAATAAGAATAAACACACTTGTAGGTATTATATGCATTGTTGAGGGGTTATGTCTAAAGTGACGAGCGTCATGTTTTGGGTATATAATTATATTATATAATATAATTTAATTGACAGTAGTTATAAATTTGATATAGTAGACATGGCATAATTTGTCAAGCTAAACAGTTGTGGAACGCAGTGTAAAATATATACGAATTATGTTTTACCACAGTATCAGAGATGGCCTCACAAAACTGTGAAGTTAAATTAGTACAGGAATTTTAAATAATGTATTAAAAAGCAGCTAAATAACGATGTATTTAATTCACAGTGTGGTCAGACTTAATGTCACTAATCTTTTACATTTCTGTCTCATCAGATCATTACAAGATGCTGTCTAATCCTCTGGTGGAGCAGAAGGGAACAGAGCAGGTCCCAGCATCTGCTGCTGGTCCCTGCCATCGCTCTACACACTCTCCACTCTACCAGGAACAGGCTTTACGATGCAGGGAGGATACTGCATCTAGTGACTGTCCACAATCCTTAGACCTCGGGAAAGGTAGGAAATATGTTGGAATAATAAAAGAGTTTAGGGAACAGTTTAATCATGTTTTTTCACAAACATGTTTTCTAATGGCATGACTTGACTGATTGCTTTTAGGAGCTTTCCCTCCGTATTCTGTAGCCTTTAGTAGTACCTTTTTCATAATCATTTGGGTGTGGTTAAAAAGCAGGCAACCTCTTGGTCATTTAATTTGATCCTGTCCAAGGGGAACAACAGATACATTATTGCAAACGTCTGCAGATTTAGTCGTCATTCATACCACACTGATCGCTCTCGTCTGCACTAGTTGAAAATGTGAGATCATACGGGCCACTCATTGGGCAAATACATCATTGTAAGTGTTTTCCAGACTGCAAGTGGTCAGATTACCACAGACTCTGAATTTGCCCGCAAACTGTTTTGTAAACAGACACACACTTTGTTTAAAATGTTTAGTTTTGTCATCTTCATTTGTTTTTAGTTCAGAACATAGTTTAATAGTTTGGATTCTTACCGAGGCCACTTCCCTGAGCTCAAACCACTTTTGGTCCGATCTTGAGCTCGGTTGTTGATTTTCTCACAAAAAATGTGGCTAAAACTAAAATTATTTTCGTC
This sequence comes from Danionella cerebrum, assembly GCA_007224835.1. Classification (NCBI taxonomy): domain Eukaryota; kingdom Metazoa; phylum Chordata; class Actinopteri; order Cypriniformes; family Danionidae; genus Danionella; species Danionella cerebrum. Next base: position 121,340 of record SRMA01026632.1, on the reverse strand, counting down.
AAAAAATCTCTGATAGCTGCCATAAACAAAACTGCAACAAACAAACTACCTGTTGCAGTTTTTTTCAGCAACTTGGAAAAACAGTTTGCTGAAATGCTCTCTGGATGAATCTTTTAGAAAGCCTTTAGGTACTCAAGATCACATTTTCAAGATATTGAACATGTCTTGGACTGAAATTTGAGGCTGAAAAAGGCTTGACCACTCCCTATTCTCTGTGAGAGAAGTTGATGCTTTTTAATGAGTCTTATGATATGCTATTAAAGTTTATTTCTTTTGTTTATAATTAGCATAAAAATATATATATTTACAAGTAGGGTTGGGCGATATGAAGCAAAAAATATATCTCGATATATTTTGCTATATCTCGATATACGATATATATCTTGATATCTTTACAGGATTTATAACCACCCCCCACCCCCCAAAAAAACCCTACTGCAAAAAAAAAAATAATACAAATGTCAAAGTAATTTTTTATTGAAGCTCAGAGGTGCTTCTGCAAATTTTCTTTCAGAAATCCTTGTATACATATTATAAAACAATAAAGAAATACATATTGCCTTTTCATTCAAAAATAATACAACTAAAAAACAGGCAGTGAATAGGGACAAAGTGCTCCTGTAACATTTAGGATATAAACAAAATCCCTGATAACATAAATAATAATTTAACTGTAAAATAATACACATTGCCTTCTTTTCATTCAAAAATAAAACAACTCAAGCTCATCTTTGCAGGACCTCTGTTGTAAGTAACCTTTTTCAATTCAGCAGCAAGCCGCGCTCTCTCTGTAGTGTACAATCGCGGGAGTTCCTGTCTCGAAAAGTAATGCCGACTGGGTAAACTGTATCTGACTGGGATCAAGTGTTTTTAGCAAACGTTTAAAGCCACGTTGTTCAACGACGGATATGGGTGCCGTGTCCACCGCTATGTGAAATGCCAATGCCTCTTTCATATTCAACACTCCACGTTATAGCAATGTGGAGATTAGTTGAGCTTTGGTTGGCAGAAACTTTCACGGCATTCACGGCAGTAGACATCTGTCTGTTGTTCGTCTGACGACTTAAAACCAAAATATTTCCATATAATGGAGCCAGTAATTCTTTTTTTGCAACAAGTTCTGTAACCTCTGGCCTGGTTGCTGGCGCTGCCATGTTGATTGATACGACAGGCAAGGGGAGGGGGAACAAAAGCAAGGAGGCGGGGACAAGTGCAGCACAGAGAAGCCTCAAGCAAAGTGGCGAAAATTAAATATAGACATTATATCGATATATACGATATGCAGGGCTCTAGACTAACTTTTTGCACTGGTTGCACTGGTGCGCCTAAATTTTTTTCTTAGGTGCACCAGCACAAAAGTTAGGTGCACCCAAATTTTCAACTGCATCACATTTAACACCGCATTTTCACAAGTTCACTTTTTTAGTTATCTATTCATTTTTTTTTTTAAATCACTGTCCATATAGACAATATTGACTTGTAAATGATTAACTAACAACCTGGTCAATATAAAGTTCTTTATTTGAAGCACAATTCCACAAGAAAGGTAACTAAAACTTACTGAAAAGGTGTTTAAAGTGCTTTACTGAGCTGAAATTTAAACTTTAAACTGATTTTGGTCCCTAAGAGCAGCAAATACAAATAAAAACGATAATACTATTTACTACCCAGATCAAGAGTTTATAATGTAGCCTATTTATTTACTTCTTTTGCAATATTGTAGGCAACGTTAAACTTAATTATCATCTCGGCCTCGTCTGATGATCTGTTTGCAGCTGCCTGCCGCTGTAAAGGTACGTTCACATCGAACGCGGTTCGCGCGGTAAGCGCGGAGGGTTTCCATGTTAAGTCAATGCAAAGACGCGTTTGCGCGCGTCTGAGGCTTCAGCGGCGCGGTAAACGCGAATTGAGAGGCGCGCTTGCCGCGATAGGCGCGTATTGAGCCGCATGAATGGGTGATACGCGTGTTGTGAGCCGCGCGCAGGAGGCGGACCGGCCGTAGACGGAGTTTCGTTTTTTTTTACCCCTCGAACGACGGGTCGCACCGGTGCAACCTCTGATTTTTTTTAGTCGCACCATTGAGAAATTAGGTCGCATATGCGACCAAATTGGTCGCACTCTAGAGCCCTGATATGCCAGAATTCATATCGAGTTTAAAAAAAATCTCGATATATTTTAAATATCGAGATATCGCCCACCCCTATTTACAAGTTGTTATTATTTGTCCCTATTGTGGCTGTAAACGGTGCACAAGTGACAAGAGCAAGTGAACATTCAAAGGATTGATAAGCAAGGAGGATGGAGTAATCTGGGAGAGCTTCATAAAGAATTTTTAAAACCACTCCGACACACAAACAAGTACAGAAGTTAAGTATGTCCATGCCCGAGGAGGAAAAAAGTACTGGTCTGTTGCCAAGTGATCCCAAGTCCACTTATCAGATGAAAGCATATTTTGCATTTAAGTTGGACGTAAAGGTCCCAGAGTTTGAAGGAAGACTGGAGAGGCACAAAACTCAAAGTCGCTGTCTGGTGTGGAGTTTCCAAAGTGATTGACTGTTTGGGGAGCCGTGTCTTCTGCTGGTGTGGGCCCGTTATATTTTATCAAGTCCACAGTTGTCCAATAGAAAATTTTAGAGGACTTCATGCTTCCCATTGGCAAGAAGTTTTTTGCAGATTGTATTGTTCAGGAGTATTCGGCACCTGCCCAATTAGCCAAAACTACCAGGACCAGGACTGCTGGAAAAACTCACATGATTTTATACCCCATTGACAATCTATTCACCATGGTCAAAAGGACTATGAGAGAATGGAGATGAGTTTAAGACCAATATAAAAGTAGCTCCCAGTAATACCTCAACTGTGCCAAAGGCTGATCGCATCGATGCCAGGCTCCCTTGATGCTTGAATTTTTCCAAAAGGAGTCCAGCAAAGTATTCAAGACATAAGACTGTATATTATACACACTTTTCATATGCTCAACATGTGTTTAAGATCCTTTTTATTTTTTATTTCTGTTTTAATTTTGTGAGGAAACACTTTTCATCATTGTTATGCCAAATAAATACATTATTTGCTGGACTTTAGAGGTTACCATTATTATGTGCTTTTGATCTGGATATTTTTTTTTTTTTTTTTGCAGAGGACAAGCTTAGAGGTGCGCAGTTGACGTCTTCCACCTCAAGTTTCTTTCCTCCAGCTGGACCGTCTGGAGAGCAGCTTGGAGTTCTGGAGCGATGCCTCTCTTCCCATCAATCTGAGATGAAACGTCTTCTGACGGAATCCTTTGGAGCTCTAGCCCAGCGTCTTGAGGCTGTGGAGAGGAGGATGGACCAGCTCTGTTCACAGAGCACCTCACAAACACTCAGTTTAGCCCAGTTGCACTGTAAAGTTGCCCAGTTTGGCGGAGACCTATCCATTGTTTCGCCAAATACTTCAACTGTTTCATCGACTTACAGTTTGGGTAAATGTTTCACTGTTAAACATGCTTTCTGTAAAATAATGACATGAGACAATGGATTTCAGCCGTTGGATCAAATGTCTTTTTCACATTGTGAAGCAAATCCAGGTTCACAAATTCCCTGCTTGTTCAAGGCTTACAATTAAAAGAAAAGCGTTTCTGAAACTGGATTATAGCCCTTAGTTGCATAATTGAGGGCTATATATTAACCAGAACTGATTATTAGATGCAGAACAAAACACTCTGCAATTTTTAATCAATTTTCTCCTTTTAAAGAGATATTTGAGTGCGTTTACGAATTCATTGATCTTCTACTCTCAGAACATGTTTTATGCCTTTAGGTTAAATTTGAGGACTCAATCGGCTTCACTCCTTAGTTTCTGTAGCTGACTGGCAAGCTGAGAGAACTGTTTGAGAAACTGAGAGAAATGTTTTAGGGATGTTTTGCAGCACAAAAAGTAGATTTCAAAATCTCCTATTCAATTTAAAACATCTATAAAAGTTGGAGTCTGTCAGTATTATTCAAGTGGGTTGATTGCAGTTGATTAACATCCAGTATCAACACTTTGTGCCCCAAACAACCACAAATGTAGAACTGAGACAAGTAAGTTTCTATAGAGCTGCACAAGACTTCTGTGGGATTAACAAATGAAAAAAAAAAGATTTTTTTTTTTGGGGGGGGGGTAACAAACTAGAATAGATTTGTGTTCAACAGAAAAACACTATGAATTAGACAACTTATGAACTGATATCTAATAAAGATTGCTAAGAATTAATATGAAAAAATTAGAAATAAAAGTATATTCCAAAAACCAAAAAAATAAATAAATCTTCTTTGGTTTATAGAAACTCATACCAAACAATGACAGTAGTATTTGCAGATGCTATGTTTAGTTGTTTTAGCTCAGATGTTAGTATATTAACATTAAAAGTAATATACAGTGGGAAAGTATTCAGACCCTCCTACATTTTCCACTCCATTCACTTTATTGTATTGTAGATATGACTGATCGATTACAGATTAAAGATCAACAATGCAGTTCACTTCCTCAATCTTTAAAGTCCCAGGTGCACATTATTTCGGATCATTTGGACTTCGGTAGGGGTAAAAGTGTGTCAGAACACCATGGCAGGCCAAATAATAGTTTCCTCGATTATATCGTTTTTGTAATCCTAAAGACTCATAATTGAAATCTTTTTGGAAATGTATTTGCATATTCCACCATTTCAGTGTGATAGAAACATGCTCATGCATACATAATAATAATAAATTTCAACGTGTCCTTCATGGATGCTGTAAATGCATCATCTTACCAAATTCTCTGGATCTTTCAATGGAGGGTAGAGTCATGGTCAGCAGTAGCGGTCACTGTGGATGATGGGGAAGTTCTGCAGAAAGGGATATTCAGATATTTTTGGAATGTCAAATATATTGGAATCATTCCAAACAAAAAACTGAAACAGGATCTAACTACAAAAAAAGATTTACAATATTCCAATGGATTACTACAGTTTAAGGTTTTGTCACGTTGATGGGAATGCTCTAGTTTTAGAAATAAGGTTGTATCAATGGTGGAAGACAAATTTTCCTAGTCCTTTGTTTAGGGCATTTGGGCTCTAGGCTGTAATTGATTCTTTGCCAATCCAAACATGGAGACTTCCTTTTGATTGTATCATTATATGTTTACAGGAGTGGATTCAGAAGTGGCAAAGGACGACCAAGGCATCCTCTCAAAAGATTCCTCTTCTATGCCACCGATGTTTCATAAACCACCTAAAACAAAGAGTGACACTGGTTGTACTTGGACAGTGCCTGCTCTGGTACAGTCCAGTCAAAGTCCAGCTCAGAAGCCTGAATATTTAGGCTGTCAAGGTGGGAATTGCAGTGGACCCTGTTCATCTTGTGGTTCCCTTAAAACATGCCATTCAATGCAAATGAACAACTGTTTCCCAAGGAACTTCTCACCAGTTTCGGATTTTGAAGACCAAGAGCTGGAACTGGAAGCTGAAAAGGACAGAGTTGCTTTGAGTTTATTGGTGGATTCTGTGATCAGCACCTCAGATGACAGTCAAGGATTCCCATGTAAAAAGGAAGTGCTATCCCCGGCTCATGTCGAGGATCATATTTCTGATCCTGATGTAGAAGAGCCTTTGAATAATCAGCATTTACAAGTTCATCAGCCATCTCCATTGCCTTCCATTCAAATCAACCAATCAGCAGCTACCAGTGATTTCAAATTCAGCATTAAAAAGGAACCTCTTTGTTCATTTCCAGAATCAGAAAATTCTAATCTTTTCAATGAAGAAGTTAAACATGGTATGCGTGAGACCTTTTGTCGAAATGACATCAATTTGTCTAGTAAACCCCTTAAAGAACAACCTAAACGTGATAAACTCAAGCATTGTTTAGTTGTTTTAAAACCTTTGCATAAGGACAAAAAACTAATCCAGGACAAAATGAATGGTGCCTTTAATGCTGCTGCTTCATCGGAGTGCAAATCTAGTTCAATGGTTGATTATAAAAGCAGAAAGGCTTTGCTTTTGGAGACTAAAGCAGGAGGTGCAGAGGTCAGTCCAAAGATGGACAGCAAGGGGAAAAGCAGTGCGTGTACTTTATCAAACTCAAAGAATTGTTCAGTCTCTGCTCAAGAGGAACCGGTCCAGCCACACAGGAAATGTAAGTCAAAAGCCGTCAAGGTATCCCAAAGTTCATGTGCCTCAGATTCAGTAAATGGGTTCTCTGAATCAGTTTCTCAAAATGGTACCAACCTACTGCTGAATCATCTCTTGGAAACTGCCCAGCGCTTGATGAGCAGCAGCAGCTCTTCAAACAATCCAAAGAGACCCATTAGTTTTCCCAGAACTGGATCCAAACTCAAACATTGGGATGCAAAGACCAATCACCTTCCGTGTTCTTCTGCTCCAAAACCTGGGCAGCCTGTTTCCTTGTCCTTTCCTGAGCATGGATCAGCCATATCCAATCTCTGCACTTCCATTCTTGAGGACTTCTTACCTTGTCCTTTAGATGCTTTTTTCGTCAACCCAGATGATGGCTCATCTCAACTCTCTCGACCTTCCTCTCCTCCTTTATATTCTTTAAGCAAAGGTAGCTTCTCTGGGGTTAGTACAGTGCTGGCTTTGTCTTCTCCATCATCCTTCAGACTGTGGTTTCGACATAGGCGACTCAGGGCACCTTTGATGCAGTTGTCTCGTCCTGGTGTCCATACAATTGTGAGTCATATTTTGGACCAGTGCAGGTGTCATCCTTTTCGCCCACTAGTTGATTACACACCTCCACCGGGCTTGGACAATGATCACCAGTAAGTAATATTGTTCGAGATATTTAAGATCGATGCTTGTGGTGCACTTTGCTTCTACTTGCCCTTATGCTCCAAATCTTTTCATTTGTAGCTATACCCAACGAATCAGTCAAGAAGCCACAGCAACCAGGAAAAGAGCTTCAGCACGGTGGGTGAATCCCTCATGCCATTTAGTTAAAATTCCAAATCTAATATACACTAAATATGCTTAAGTAGACATCACCTAAAATTAAATGCATGTTTGGGTTGCGCTTTAACAGACAAAAACCTTTGATTCCTCCAAAATTTTTTAATTATTTAAAAAATTCAAATAATTAAATCTTGACATTTTTGAAATAACACAAACTAAATTTAAGTATTCAGTACATGCTTTGAAAGACCGCTTTAAGAAACACTTTTCTACGAGACACCATTTCCTGTGTGTCCCACATTCCTCAGTGAATCTGTAGCTAAGTGTTTAGCGATAACAATCAAACACTGAATTGTTTTACACTGAAGCGACTTAGTACCGCAATGCGATGCTAACGCCACAATTGTGATGCTAACCCTGGTTTAAAAACCAGGTAAAATGTGGTGCTAACACTGCTTTCAAATTCCACGTCTTTTCCGAGGGTTAAAAGAGGTAACCCTAACCCAAACAAACCTGAGTGCGTGTGGACATGGCCTTAGACACACTGATAACTGGCTCTGTGTGTGCCATGCCATCGCTTCCAGTGCTGCTTCTTCTTCCTGATGGTAATGTACAATGATCGATAAGTAACTGTAGTACTTTGCAGCATTGAAAACCCAAGTTTGCTTTAAAGTCTTTGAGAATATTGAAGCATTGAACTACCTTGTGGCTTGTTGCTGTGCCCATTTGTACCATGATTGTGCTCACTTTGGTAGTACAGTTTGACTGTTCCTCACCCAGTTTTAATCCTCTTACACAGCTGTTTGTTTCAGTTTATGACTCAGTTTCTGACTCTGCACCTCTTTGGTACATTTAATTAGATCTTACAGTAGACTATAATCCTACAAAACTGCCAGAGAAAACACGAGGTAGCAACACCAAATATTAATTTTATTTGCTGACTTTAAATTAATTTTATAAAAATAAAGACATCATTGTTTGTTTTCCATCTCTTTCTTTTATCATATAGGAAGGTAGTTTCCTTTTCTTCAGCTTGTCATCTGTCAAAGATCCGTCTTACACCAGAGAGGAGCCTGGATCGCCCCTCACGCCACAGCATCAGCCCCAAGTCTCCTCGACTAGATGGATGCCCCTCTGAGTCTCGGCCAAGTTTCGCTATCGTCAGTGCCAACGTCAAATATCCAGGTTTGCGTCGAGGCCCAACGAGAGAATTGAACCAGGTACTTAAACTCTTCTGAAGTTGCATGTTGAAGGGCTGGGGGTAAGCTGGTAAGAAGCGTGCTTGTAACACCAAACCAGTTAGTGATGCGGTGGGGAAAATTAGTGCCCTGCTGCAATATGCTGATACCTCTCTTCTGATGCTACATTACCCCAAACAAAGTAGTTTCATGGCTATGTGCCTAGAAATTGATCATGAGTTTGATTTATGAAAAAATATCACGTAGTAACATGAGATTTGAATGAGGTTTATCATAGTGTCTTTCGTCACTATTGATGGTGATTAAAAAAAATCTGCTGTAGGGGTTTTCACTGCAGTGACTCATTCTTGTAGGTGGAACTCTACGAAGCCAGTGCTGAAGCTCCAGTAGGACAGCGTTCAAAAAGAGTCTCCCAAATTCGGATACGGAAGACCGTTCCCAAGCCAGATACCAATCTTACTCCAATGGGACTCCCCAAACCAAAGAGGTGAGCATCTATATTTACTAGGGGTGTAACGGTACGCTAAAATTGTATTCGGTTCGGCACAGTGTCTTGGAGAGCTCTGTTCGGTTAATTTTCGGTACAAAACAATAAAAACTTACATAATCTTTATTTTGAAAAGCTGCCAATACACAATAGAATTCTTGCATAAAATAAATAAAAGTTACACATTTGGGTGATATTTTAAATGAATTGCACTTTATAAAGAAATACACATTTTTTTAAATAAAAAATGAAATACTGCAACTAGTTAGGACCTGAAAACTTTTAACACTAGCAACAGCTTCAGCTTGTAGATCAACAAAACTAACTATTCAAGTTTTAAGTTTTTGGCTAAAAAGATTAACCTATCCACATTTTCTGAAGCGAGCACAGATCTGGTTGCAGTGACAATATCTCCAGTAGTAGAAAATGTTAGATGTGTTGCCTGCCCGATCTCCGTGGAACAATGTCGGCATACAACTTTAAATTTATCCACTCGTCTATCCCCGTTATGTATTTTAACAGAGAAGCCAAAGTGTTCCCAAACAGGAGACCGTAGTGAGGTGGGAGGGTCTTCAAGCTCTGGCTTCTCTTTCGCTGTTGCCATTTGCACAGCTACCCGTGCAGCTCTACTGTGCGTCACTCAATAGCGTCCGTGCGGAAACCCGCCCATATCTCGCTAATGATAAATTTATATTATTTAATTTAAAAAATATACCGAAACAGGCCGCACCGAAACGGTTCAATACATCCCCGTGAACAGTTACACCCCTAGTATTTACACATTTTTAGGAATGGGATGGCAAAAAGAATGGGAACAACAGAACATAAACAAACTTCATGAAGTACACCCTATATTAAATACACCACAAACCAGAAACACAGAAAGAACATATTTTACTCTCAAGATGTCGTGTAGGACATATAAGTATAATCCATGGTTTCCTTCACAAGTGTTCACACTCAGACATCTACTTGTATCGTGACACATGTACAAAATCATAAGAGACCAATTCCAAAGACTCATGAACCCGCACCATTTCCTTCAATCGTTTTAAAATCAAGTGATTCTCAAATCTCTTACATTTAATATGGGCATATTTTAGGCTTCTTCACACTGGTCCGAATTGAGATTTACTCACAAATTCTCAAAGAGATTCTCAGCGGAATTTGCACGAGGGCTTCTCATCAGGGTGCTCTTTGTCTGTGTTGAGGAAATATTGATGCAGTGATGCTTTTGAAGATGCCGTTTGCGGTACAATAGATGCATGCCACGCCACACGGGGAAATGGGAAAGAAGAAGAAGAAGAAGACGACGACAGAGAAGAAATGAAAGAATACATAGAAAAAATCATGGATGTCGAGTTGTTTATACTATTGGTGTGTGATCACAGGGAGCTGTTTGTCAAAAAGTCTCAATAAAAATGTGGGATGAGCACCACTGAGTGGCTCTTTAATGCCCAGCTCACATCTTCAAAAGAGGCAGCTTTCTTTCGTCATCTCCTTGTGAAAAAGCATCCAATATGGCAGGGTGAAACCTTTTTCTTTGGCACCACTCGTTCGGTTGGATATGTGATGTCCTGTTGGTGCCCATGGTTTTCGATTCTACTGTTGAACAGCAAAAATAAATGTTATTTGTTGTTTATTTCTGTCTTTAAGAACAAAGTTGTCGCTTTGCAAAAAGAAAACTTGTTTTGTTTATTCTGTCTCGCTCTGTTTAAAATCAGAGAGAGAGAGAGACAGCAAAAAATTGTTCTTTGTCTCAATCTTCAATGTTCTGATGTGTGTGTCTGGTTCAAGGCTGAAGAAAAAGGAATTCAGTTTGGAAGAGATTTACACCAACAAGAATTACAAATCACCAACCCCTAATCGGTTCGTTCCCACTGTTTTATTTGATTTTATTTGCCAGTATTTTCTCTTATCTGGAAATAATGTTCTGATTTTTAATTTCTTCAGAAGTCTGGAGACTATATTCGAAGAGCCAAAAGAGAAGAACGGATCTCTGGTGTGCATCGGGCATCAGAAACGCAAGCGTGTTCTCGACTTTCCAGATTTCACCCAGCCTCGCAAGCGTAAGGCTAGAAGTCCCTTGGGCCCTGTGCGTGTCAAGGCCCCACGAGGACGACCTCGAAGGGGCAGACAAGACGATGCGGACCTAGACGTCATGCTCATCGAGAGGCTCACAGAACTTGAAGACTACTTCTCTAGACAGGGCCTGGAAGTGTAAGCAGACTAGAAAGAACCTTCAGCACTTGAGGCAACACAAGGAAGCAAACGCATGCATTGAAAAACTGAGGCATGCTGGGTCAAGAGACATTTGAGAGGTGTGCGAAAGAGAGAGAGAGAGAGAGAGTCTGTAAATATTGTAATTCAAGCACTTAGTAGTAGACCTTTACCAGAGCACTTTCCATTTCCACCTCACAATGTGAAAGCTGGTCCCAAAACTGTCTATTAGCTGTGAAATCTGAAACCCATCCCTCATTTGAGCTGGTGCACATCAAAGATATCTTCAAAAGAAACACTGTGGGATTTGCTCTACTGTGCCACTCTACTGCTATCTTTTGGTTGGAGAGCTTTTTAGCATTCTGGATGTTTCTTGTTCTAGAACACATGAAAGAGTTCCCTTAGTGTCTTTCATTTAGTTGACCTTTCTTGTTATTCCACGCCTAAAAGTCTTGCATTATATCAATGTCTTCTAACCAATTTTACTCACCTAATACTTAACCGAACGTCCGAGCTCTGTGCATTACCAGGTGATAAACTGATCTTTTAAGTCAGCGTTCAGCAGTCGATTTCAAGCGAGGAGGCAAGTTTTGAAAAAATGCCCCCAAGTTGTACCAACTGGCTATCTTTAGATGAGCTGCAAGCTTGTGTTTTCATTATTTTTTGAAGTAGCCGTGGAACTGCAACTAATGAAGATGTTTTAATTAGGAAGAATACTTTTTATTAATTAGTATTGTAATTAGGAGGACTACATTTTGTTAATGATCCTGACACTGACTTTAAAATATAATTTTAAAATATTATTTACAGTTTGCAATGAAAACAAATGTTTAATCCCATTCTATCCCGTGTTGTATTGCAGAGAGTAAACACTGCATCGTTGAGTTGTGTGTGGAAACTGGGACAAACCACTTATTTGGTGGTTAATAAAGCGTCATTTTATTTATCTGACCTGGCATTTCTAGAGTGTTAGTGCATCTTAAAGATTATGGTCAGCAAAGATGATGTTCAATCATTCCATAGTACGAATTACTCCAACATTTTGACGAGATTCCTTTCATTCTGATCTAGTGTGTGCCGGTATCTTCAGTGGATTTTAACGTATTTTATATTACAAACTCAAAAAATCATTGTGAGCTTTGGACCTATTCCTCAAATCTTAGAAGGTTTGCTCTAGACCCCCCCAAAGAATCTGTGTTTTCACCTTTCCTCATCTTTTTTTAAGTTCCCGATTCATTTGAAGTGGTTGTGTGTTTGAAATGCAGTGGAACTGGCTGTTTATCACTCTACATGTTTCCTTTGGCATTGATCTGTTTCCAAACACACAGCCTTTCGGTCACAGCTAGTGTTTGAGCAACACTAAGTATTGTTTGAGTGCTGTTATCACATGAGTTTTATATCTAAATTTGATGAATAAAATAGTGTTGACCAAGAGTTGTTATGCGTAATCTTTATGCGAGCCATTCCACCGAAAGTGTGCCATTTGTTTGTCGTTTTTCAAAATGTTTTTTTTGTTCTCCACTTGATTTCAAAACAGATTCCAGTAGCAGACATACTTGAGTATTCCAAATGGATATTGGTCCATGGGTATTATTTACATGTTTTATGAGATTTATAATCAAAAGATGTCTTTTTTTTCTCATTACTAGCCCTTTTTTATTCAAGTAACAGCACTGAAAGAAACAGGACTGAGTTTTTAGCAAATAATTAATAAATACATGCTAAATAGCCACATGGTGCGCATGATTATAGAACTGGAAAATTCTGCAAATTCAGTTATTTAGCAAATATGCATTTTTACACAAAACTAAATAAATCTCTGAAATAAGTAACAGGATTTTTTTTAAATGGCTCTGCAAGATATTACAAAATTAGCAAATACTGTACAGGATCTTCTAAAAAAATTGGCATATTGTGATAAAGTTCATTATTTTCTGTAATGTACTGATAAACATCAGACTTTTATACATTTCAGATTCATTTACATACACCTGAAGTATTTCAAGCCTTTTATTGTTTCAATATTGATTTTGGCATACAGCTCGTGAAAACTAAAAAAATTAGCATATTTCATTAAACTAATAAAAGAAAAGTGTTTTAATACAAAAAAATTTCAACCTTGAAATAATTATGTTCAGTTATGCGCTCAATATTTGGTCATGAATCCTTTTACAGAAATGACTGCTTCAATGTCACGTGGCATCGAGGCAATCAGCCGGTGGCACTGCTGAGGTGTTATGGAGGCTTTAAGCTCATCCAGAGTGTTGGGTCTTGCGTCTCAACTTTTTCTACACAATATCTCACAGATTCTCTATGGGGTTCAGATCAGGAGAGTTGAGCACCAGTAATACCATGGTCAGTAAACCATTTACCAGTGGTTTTGGCACTGTGAGCAGGTGACAGATCATGCTGAAAAATGAAATCTTCATTTCCATAAAGATTTTCAGCAGATGGAAGCATGAAAGCATTCGGATGGAAGCATTCTACTGCCCCAGGTGGAGGAGTTCAAGTATCTGGGGGTCCTGTTCACGAGTGAGGGGAAGATGGAGCATGAGATCGACAGACGGATCGGTGCAGCATCTGCGGTGATGCGGTCGCTGTATCGGTCTGTCGTGGTAAAAAAGGAGCTGAGCCGAAAGGCAAAGCTCTCGATTTACCGGTCGATCTATGTTCCTACTCTCACCTATGGCCATGAGCTTTGGGTCATGGCCGAAAGGACAAGATCCCGGATACAAGCAGCCGAAATGAGTTTCCTCCGCCGGGTGGTTGGGCGCTCTCTTAGAGATCGGGTGAGAAGCTCCGTCACCCGGGAGGAGCTTGGAGTAGAGCCGCTACTCCTTCACATCGAGAGAAGTCAGCTGAGGTGGCTCGGGCATCTGTTTCGGATGCCTCCTGGACGCCTCCCAGGGGAGGTGTTCCGGGCATGTCTCACAGGGAGGAGGCCCCGGGGAAGACCCAGGACACGCTGGAGAGACTATGTCTCGCAGCTGGCCTGGGAACGCCTCGGGATCCCTCCTGGGGAGTTGGAAGAAGTGTGCATGGAGAGGGAAGTCTGGGTGTCCCTGCTAAGACTGCTGCCCCCGCGACCCGGCCCCGGATAAGCGGAAGAAAATGGATGGATGGATGAATGGATGGATGGAAGCATGAAATGCTCCAAAATCTCCTGATAGCTAGCTGCATTGACCCCGCCCTTGATAAAACACAGTGGACCAGCACCAGCAGCAGACATGGCACCCCAGACCATCACTGACTGTGGGTACTTGACACTGGACTTCAGGCATTTCCCTCTCCCCAGTCTTCCTCCAGACTCTGGCACCTTGATTTCTGAATGACATGCAAAATTTGAGCAACATTCCAGTGCTGCTTCTCTGTAGCCCAGGTCAGGTGCTTCTGCCGCTGCTTCTGGTTTAGAAGTGGCTTGAGCTGGGGAATGCGGCACCTGTAGCCCATTTCCTGCACACGCCTGTACACGTTGGCTCTGGACGTTTCTTGTCCAGACTCAGTCCACTGTTTCCGCAGGTCCCCCAATGTCTGGAATCTGTCCTTCTCCACAATCTTCCTCAGGCTCCGGTCACCTCTTCTCCTTCTGCAGTGTTTTCTGCTACACTTTTTCCTTCCCACTGAGGTGCCTTTTTTTAGAAGGTCCTGTATGTAAATAAGAAATTGAGAGAACTTACCTTTGCGTACCCATGCCCTTTTAAAGATCCAAGTGATGCAACTTCCTGCTAAAAATTGACATGGAAATCCCCCAATTTTTCAAGAGCCGGGTGGGTTAGGGTAACAGGAATGAGTAAAAAACTGGACCTAAATAAATGTTTTTTTGTTTGTTAGTACACTTTGTTTAGTATTAAATGTATGAAGCAATTTTAATGCTTATTTATACATATGAAGTCCCATGGGCAGAAGTGGCATTCATTCGGTGGAATGGCTCATATCTGTTACTGAGGTCAATGGCAAAATGTGTGAACTTCATAGTTGTTACTGAAAGATCTTGAAGTACCCGTTACTGTCAACATCGAAAGAACAAGTTCAGTTGAAGACATATGAAACCATGAAAGTGATGTTTTACAAAGCAAAGGAATGTTTTTTCCATCTAGGGAAAGTTATTTCTTGTAGTTGCTCAAACATGAAACTTTAGAAAATTTGCTAATAGAAATTGCTACGGTCAATATTATTAGCAGTCTTTAGACATTATTACTTTAACAAAAGCCAATGACTTGCTAATTTGACCATGATTAACCTAGTTCAGTTCCATTTAAGCTAAAGATTAGTTTCTTGCAAAACAACTTGTAAAATAGCATGCACTGCCACGTCAAAGGTTCGTAAAATAAACATTATCTAGACAATTTAAGAGACCAACACAGTTGAGATCAAGACGTGCAGATGGAGGAAGTGAAACATAAAAAAAAAACCTAAGAACTAAAACAAGTGAGAAGGAAATGCGCGGGTAAGAAGAAGAACGAACGAATTATTTAAAGTAATTAGATATTTAGAATTTAGATTTATCGAAAGAGGTGTAGTGAGAGGGAAACGTCTCTTGATTCACACTCCAATCCATAATGTGGGGGATCTATAAGTTCTGCCAACAAAGAAAGTGAACCATAGAATATCTAAATTATATATTTAATATGTCCAAAGTGTAAATATTAAGATTATTATTAATTATTATAGGTTTATGATTATCTAATTTGTGATTAATTATTATTATTTTATAAAATGCCACTGTGATAAAGATTTGCATGCTTTCTCCGTTCCGAAAGGTGGCGCCAGAATTTCTCGTGAAGGACGAGAACAGCAGACACTGCCGGCGTTCAAAAGTAAGATTCAAACAATCAACAACATGGCTGCTCTGACACGAGTGCTTAGCGCTCGCCTCAAACTGTCAAGAACCCCCAGGTAACTGTTGTGTGTTGTTTTAGCTTTAGTTACACAACTCACCGTGTTCAAAAAATCGGAATCGTACATGTGCTCACCTTTATGTAATGTCCTAATGATGGTTGAGCATAGATATTATATCTATGATGTATTAGAGCCTGGTATTGTAATTATTCCTCACATCAATGCCTGCTTCAAATATAATAATAAACAAATATTTTGAACGAATCATATTGGGGTTTTGTCAGTTGAATTGTCTAGAGCTCAGAAACGCCAAGACAGGCTACAATTTGTAGCTTAGTTACTTTAGTTTAGACATGAAACATGCATTAAAGCATTAAAACACAGTGTAACGGGTATTGAATTAAATTTTATTGTTTTAATTACGATTTTAGTTCAGTACTGAGCTCTTTACAAAAAATATGTCACTATAGTTAAGGTAAGTTCTAAGTTCATTCCTTCTATAGTTTCCGTACAATAAATCATGTTATTTTTATTCTCCTGTTGTGCATGTCATTAACAGTTTAGTCTTGTTTGTTGTTTGCAGAGTTTGTAGCTTTGCTGTGAGATGGAGCCAACAGAGGTGTCTTTCTAAAGGTATGGCTCATTAAACATTCAAATTACTTGTTTATATCTTATAATCCACAACTGAACCACAGCTTTCTATTATCTTCGTCCTATTGCAGTTCTGAAACTGTAGTTTACCATTAGATGGCAGAATTGTAGCTCTCATCATTTGCAGATGGAAATATGTATTAGATGCACTGAAAATTATTAGTTTTTCCACATAGAGTATAGATCTACAGAAAATATAATCGTTTGACAAATGATTTCTTTCCATTTTATTTCATGAATTAAAGGGGTTGTGACCTGGATTTTTTTTTCATAACTACTTTGTACTTACAGTGGGTAACACTGTATTGGTATTGGGGACTCTTATTTTCAATATCTGCTCTGGAGACTGAAGGAAAGGTGCTTCTCTATAAGGACTGTTGTTTTTGTTTTGCATTCATTACGGTTAGCACCCGCTGAGCTTGCTAACACAGGTCTTACGGTGATGGCTTTTGTGATGGTGATAAAAGCGTTTTTACACGGAAATAAATGAGCAAAAGAACCATCAGTTAAGAGTTTTGGAGTCTTTCGGGAGGATGCTACAATAGGAATATGGCGTGTATATACCCAAATGTTTTGCTAAATACTTTATTGCGTTCAACCAAACTGTGTATTGTATATTGCATTTATGCCAACAAATGATTTTATTTAATCAGAAATTGCACTGCCTAATGGTACAATGCAGTATATAAAAAACAAGCTACATTGTGCATAACTAAAATGGCACCAAAACATAAATAAACCAAAGTAAATGGCTTTTTACCAATCTCCACCTCTCACATTTAGATTAATCAAGCCCCATTAAACATCCCTTAATTATGCTTTTGACTAGAACTTACAGCATTAGAAGGCTTTTCAGTACTACACAACTTATGTACACAACTCTAGATTAACTACATAAAGCTGCACTTTAAACTCTTCCATTGTTCACGTGTGAAATGCTGAGGGTTTTCTAATATCAACACTACATGAAACATACACACAAAGAATAAACATAAAGGCTTTTTGTTATCATTTGACCTCAAAGTATTAAGCATCCAAGAACACACACACACAGATGGGCGAAGTGCTTCAATGAAAACCTCTTGCTTTTTGGCTAAAATGACACCATTAACAAAACTATGAATTAAATCTAAACTCTAAATCTAGCGCACATTATCTTCAGGCTGTGGCTCGTCCTGGTGCAGCCTTGTCTCGTGCAGTGTGTGCATTGAACCATAATTCAGTGTTCCTTTTCCTTTAACTCCAAATTATCCCACACTTCTGATCACACTTTTGACTTTTCTCCGGAAATCTTTTCTCTATTGCATTTCTTGCTCAGGACGGGTTCTGCCACACCCAATAAACGTGCAGTCCCGCCTACGTGTCATCCCATTGGTTGTACGCATCTCATTGATGTGGCAAATAAGCAACTTGTGTGTGTGATATACTAAAATAAACTGCTTTAAACGTTTCTTTAGCATTACTGTGTAGCATTAAGCAACTCTTTGATATTGATCAAGTCAATCCCTTAAGGCCAAGAGCGAATATATGTATGTTTTAATGTATTTAGGATAAGCTGTGTCATGGTTGTAGTTTCCATCCGTAATTGTTAGTCATGCTCATAAGAACGTCAGTTTGCCAAAATGCGATGCATCAGAATGTGATACAAGATGTATAATGAAAAACGTTCACTATTGCAGGTTTTACTTTTTGCACTGCAAGTTAACTTATTTACACACGGTCAGTTAACTTAGTTACACTTAGTCGTACACGTTCAAAACCGTCTGCAGACAGGGGCACTTGCAGTCAATCGCATGATTACTGGTCGCGCTACTAAACTTCCGCACATCAGATTACACAACTCAGAAAGGATGAGTTGAATCATCGATTAGAGGAATATTAATCGTTTCAAATCCCTGATTTCTGCTGTTTTTACAATTCAATCCTTGTTCAATGCTGACTTCTTAAAAAAACATGTTTACTTGCCACTAGTGATCGACCGATATTGATTTTTTTTATTACCGATACCATTTATGTGCCCGATAACCGATATTTATTTACTATGTTTCTGTTTTTGACACAATGATTACAACACCACTGAACTGAACAAACCGTTTTATTTATTACAATCACTCCCTCCTTGCATACAAATCAAAACTCTTATACAACAATAAATAGAGGGGTCTGAAAGTGCACTGTTACTAAAGTTTTTTTTTTTTTTTTTTAAAAATAAAACCTTCAATGAGGTAAAAAGCAGTCTTTCATGTTAAATTTAATATTCATATTACAACAATAAAAATATTTTATGAAAAGCATGAGCAGCAACACTAACATTTCCAATAAGCAAAATAAATATAGAATGTCTGTCTTCAAGCACAGGAGTCATATCAACTTTGCAGAAATGTAACTTCATTTTAAACTACAGTTTTATTAGGTTAATAAAGCTGTTTATAGGCCAAATAGTGAAGAATAATTAGCTGGATAATGTTAATTTACTGAGTAATATTCTGAAATATTGAAATCTAACAAACAAAACATCGTTTTTATTGCATTTCTGATATATCACAATTACGTTTTAAAAAAAAAAAAACGTTTTTGTTCTAGATTATGAAATGCGTGCTGACAAAGCGCATTCAATTTATTAGTTATATTTATTTAGAATATGTTTATTAGCGGAATGATGGTTATATAAATGTTAATATAATTCGGGGTGTTTTAGTGAATTGTTAAAAGTTATATGCGGTGGCTGTGCTGAAGCATTTCATGAGCATCAACCCGCTGAGTGAACAGCAAAATGGAAGCGACTTCACGAGACGAATGAGGAACATGTAGACGCGCATTAGTGGCTGTATTTAATTCAGGCAAGTTACGTCTTTATTGGAACAGGACATGACGGTTTATTTTAGCATTCGTGACTTTCGCGACTTCACGAGACGAATGAGGAGCATGTAGACAACAGAGCTGCCAAGCTGCATAAACTACAGATCAGTCATTTATGTAACACATCTAATTTGTGCATTAACAGCTGTTATGTTAAATAAAGTTTACTAAATATAGCAAAGCAAGTAAGTATACTTTACCTGTGTACGCAGTTGTTGTTCCCCTCAGACGCCGTGCTGCAATGGCGATCATGCGCGTAATTCTCAAAACGCCCACAGGATGGCGCCGTTTATCGGTGAACCCGATATTACAAAACCGATAACCGATTATGGTAGAATGCTTAAATATCGGGAAAAATATCGGTAAAATGATATATCGGTCGATCTCTTCTTGCCACAACGTTGTGTTTTTGACCACCATAAAGCAAAAGATGTTTTGGTCTGACTGGAGGTTATTTAAAACATGTGCGCAACGAAATCTGAAATATCCCTGTGTTTTGTTTCAGGCGTTCCAGGACTACAGGGACGTGTACGGCCTCTTACTCTTCTTGTAGCATCCGGTGGGGGATATATGGGGTATGATCAATATGGCCGATACAAAGACAGACAGCTGGAGAGTCTTGGCATTGAAGTGCCACCACGGATTGCCAATGAAGCACAGGTAAGGGGTGTCTTGTGTGTGTATAGCTTGCATTTGCTCTATTGCAAGACACACAGTTTATTCCATGGCCCAGTTGGCGAGCGTTGCTGTTACAAATGCATTGTCTGCAGTTTCTGCAACCTTTCGCCTACATTTCAGTTTTAGCTCAGTGTCCATGAACTGAGCACAGCTTTCCAGTGAATGTAACAATTTTTTAAAATGCAACATTCGATCAACTCTAAATGGTTTTTTACAGATGTGAAAGGTTAATGCAAATGTTTTAATTTTTTTTCCCCCAATGTCTCTGGATAATGAGATGCTCAGAAGGGTTGTGTGCGTGCGTGCGTGCGTGCGTGTGTGTTTTGAGTGATTTATGAGAAACACTAATGTGTGTTGTCTTTTATGAGAAACGTGAGATTTGTGTTTACTCTTCATATGTTCTTTATACGCTGCTGTTGTGCTTCAATCAAGTAGTCCCAAATGTTTCCATCAAGCTTTATGCTTAAGTTTGGGAAATGACAGGAATTACGTTTAGGAAATGTATAAATTAATAAAAGCTTCATTACATGTGGTATGAGAAGATTTCTCTACATGTTCTTTGGTTCCGACTTTGTTCTGATGTTGTTTGGAGTTAGAGTCCACTGGTCTATTTTTACACTCGCTAAATCAAAGGAACCATTGATGTCACTCAGCGTGGGTCAAAATGGCCTTGTACAACAAACACAGTAAAGTTATTTTTAATGTTGTCATCGACTCCCGAAACATATTTAGTAATCACAAAGAAAACATCATGTTGAACGTGTGCTAATGAAATCTTTTGCTATTGGTATTACTGAGATTAAATATAAAACCTTTAATAAATGCAGTATATTCATATTTCAATATTCATGGACCTAACATTTGCCATGGTGGAAGAATGGGTAAAAAAATAAAAAAGTCACAGAAAATATATCTTTATCATTTACCGATCAGATGGATTCAAGCTGTTAATTTATCTTTTTACTAAACGTCTGATCCTCCAGATATTTCCTGGATTAATTTTAACGTTAGCCATACATAAGACTCTGTCCAATCAATCAATCAATCCTATCGACTATGAGCAAAACCAGATCTGTTTTTGCTGGACACCAGGGACTGCACAAGGTGGAATGGGCGACAGGAAAATTGTTTGGTGAGAAGACAACAGCAGTTAATGTAGTTATTAGAAAAGTATTGGTAAAAAAGACACAGTCTTTAGACCCTTATATACTATGGCTGGGGGGTTAATTTGATTAATTTGATTTTCTTGTTAAGCTGATATCGACAGGTCGATAAGAGATTGGTAAAGTTTATGAGGTGGTGCCACATACATTGCAGAAGTGTGGTTCTGTGCAGCCCCTAAAAGAGTGCCCTCAAAAAGCCCAGTCACTGAAATTGTATACATGTAAAATGCACTGAAATATGTATATTTTAATTTAATTTTTTTACAACACAACTCAAAACAAAACGTGCTTTGTAAACTGTATAGATGACCCACTTATACAAAAACGGGAAACACCACAAAGCTTTTCTATTAATTAAAGAAACATCACCCTTCAGATGCAAAAGAATTGCAGCCCCGAAGTGAAGTATCATACACTCATTTTCAAAAACCGTAACGTACGACAAAAAAATCTAAAATAGATGGTGACATCCCAAGTGCCGTTCTATGTGTAGCTAAAGACTTGCTACCTGTTAGCATCATTGAAAATGAGCAAGACATGAGCTACCGGCACGAAAGCGTTTTTTACAGACTGCAAAGAGTAAAGAGACGGTAGAACGAATACTTAAAAAAGTACAATGTTTCGGGTGTATACTCCAGTCGCTCATAGCAACTTTATCTTAAGGTCTTTATCTGAGTCTTAAGGTTAATTTTGACAGCTTTACTAAAATATTTGTTATTTATTTTTTGAATATGCATTTGTGTTTATTATTTAAGAGATATTTATCGGTGGCGCTATTACCGTATTTTTCGGCTCATAAGACGCACTTTTTCTTCCCCAAAACTGAGGGGGAAAAGTTGGTGCGTCTTATGAAGCGAATGCAAACCGCCGCGAAGTCCGGTAACGGCCGTATGAGAGGTGTAAGAGCTCCGGAGCTCCGGAGCTAGGCCGAAGCCGCGGCCATATTTGTTTACCAAGCGCTGCGCGCTGACGTCATCGCCCATCTCTGCCATTGCGCGGACGTAACGAAAACGGGGGAAAAACTACATTTCCCACAATGCCTTTGGCATCCGCATCCATACTTACGTCACGAGCGAAACTACAGAGATCAGCTGACTCTCGCATTTGAGTGATCTCTCACGCTACAAACCCGTTTTCTCACGCTAAAATACATTTCAAGATGTGAAATGGGCACAGCTCATAGTTTGTCTGCTTTGTTTTTTGAGCCTGACAATAAGATGATGATCGATAAGCATCGTCTTCAGTCTGTGAGGGTTTTATTTCCGCTAAACATTCACTTGGACAGTTTCACAATCTTGGACAGTTTGATCCTTTGGAGTTATTTGGGTTTTCATAAGCTGACAAAAATCAAAAGGATTTATATTAGAACAAAAAGCATACGCTTGTTTCCAGCGCTCGCTCTCTATCTCTCTCTCTCTCGCGGGCGTGCGCGCGCGCGCTCGCGCTCGCGAGGTAAACAAAACGATCTCAATGACTGAAACTCTTCTTTAATAAACTCAAACTCAAATCATCTCTCAACGGTACATCTCACACATGTACATACGAGATAACAAACGTAAGTAACATGTTCTGCAATTAGGGAGTGTTTGATTACAGGGGGGCTCGACTAAAAAAGTTTGAGAACCACTGTATTATTACTAATGTGGGGGCAATCTTACTAGATATTATTAGTAATGTAGTGTGTTACTAGCTATTATTATGTAGTGACAATGTTACTAGCTATTATTAGTAATGTAGTGACCATGTTACTGGCTATTATTAGTAATGTAGTGACAATGTTACTGGCTATTATTAGTAATGTAGTGACAATGTTACTAGCTATTATTAGTAATGTAGTGACAATGTTACTGGCTATTTATTAGTAATGTAGTGACAATGTTGCACTGGAACAGTGATGGTGATAACGAATGGTGGACTTTAGAGTGATGAGTGGGGGCAAAGAAAAACATTACAGCCTTTTTTTGTTACTTTTACTGTTTACTGTCTGTTCATGTTACATGTTTGGCTGTTAACTTTTACACAGTTGATATAAAATATTTTACAACAGTATTTGGTTCAGAATCTTTTTTTTCTGGATTTTCCTCTTTAAAAATTGGGTGCGTCTTATGTGCCGGTGCGTCTTATGAGCCGAAAAATACGGTAATTTATTTGTTTACACTAGTTTTACTTCAATGCTCATCTGTTATTTACCTCATTTGAGGTGTCTGGGATGTATTTGTCAAGTTTTAACAATAAAAAGATTTTGACTTAAGTTATCTTAACTTGTCTGTTTTGGCTCTTTTCACCCAGAAGCAAAAATACGCCTTAACAAAAATAAAGATTCATCCTATAACATGATAATTATCGCAATGGTACACTAAGCTCATGGTTCGATTCATACCTCAGTTTTTTTCAACCATGGTTTTCGGGTTCAATTCTGATTGCTTAGCAAATTAGTAAGTTTTCAACCATCCTTTGTATAGATCCCATGAAGTGATTTTCCATCAATGCAGGTCTTCAAAAATGGACGCTTTAATGAACGGTTGAATAATTCAGAGTCTCTCTCGGTGCGTGTGCGTGTGTGTGTGTGTGTGTGTGCGGGCGTGCGTGCGTGCGTGCGACTTGCAGATGGTCCTGCATGCTGACGTTACAGATGAGCGCTTACATGTGCTTCCTTTTGCATATTTATGTCTGAGAAAACAGTGCTTGCACGCAGTGACATATTTGTTCTTCTCTCATCTTCGTCATATTAGACAACAAATCCGGAATGTCTCCCTGTTTAAAAGCCTCCTCAAAGTGCTGCGGGTCGGAGCTCCTCAAGGGAGCTTGGCACTGGTCACACTTAGAGTGAAACATGAGAAGTCCAGCCCTCCTCTAACTTTAGCGCTCACTGATTTAAAATAACTTACATTTCTCATACTCTTCAGTATATAGTATTCTGTTCTTACACATGAAAGTATTCAGAGCACATAACATTCCTGAAGGCTTTATGAGAGCTGTGTGGCCAAGAACACTGCTTCCTTTTAATTGATCGCTTGTGCAGCTTGAGTCCAGTTTTCTGTGAGCGCGGCAATGTGAATGTGAAGGATATTTTTGGACTTAGGACCTTGAAAGCATCAGGTGAAAGCATGGCACTGAGTGCTCCGTCATGTCTGTGGTAAAAGTCAGGCCGTGCTAGTGTCAGAGTGCCAATGTCAAGCTGCAGTGGATCAAGATAACAGTCCAGTTGTTGGTTGTGCAGGGACAATTACTAAATTTAGAAAAGTCATATGAAACATGTTTATTATTGCTCACTTTTCTTGTTCACTGCTAAGAAAAACAACTACTATATAGATTTGGAATGTCTTTATGCTGTGTTTTAAAGCTATGTTTCTGGTGCTTTGATTTGTAGCTATCAAAGCTTAAGAGGTGTTCCAATCACCTGAGGTTCGATGATGATGTCACTAGAATATGATTGGCTGCTTTTGCTTGAATGCCTCCCTAGACTGTTGTAGAGTGACATCTGTCTCCTACGACTCAACCTCCAACGTGGAGCTCCCACTCAGCGTGATCTCTGTTTGCTGTCGGCGGACAATGAGTTTGCACTCAAAAACTTGAACTTTGTGACAACATAAGCACCATGCTGTATAGATGCTTATCGGTGAGATACACACAGCGGATTTAACCTTGGCATTGACCCCTGTGCTGGTTTCCGTAGCTGTTCAGAGCCATGTCAGAATTGTACTTCCAAACAATAGCTTGATTTCTTCTAGAGGAGGAAGGGGGGTTGGGCAGAAAAGCTACAAGGACCACACTATTAACACTGTGCACAAACTTGTAACTGTTTAACGCTTTTGTGTCTGTACTAATTTCCAATGCGCTTCATCAAGAATATGTTTCTGGGAGCGGTCTTTAAATCCTTAGGCTGTGTTTGGTGCAGTGTTCACAGTCAAGGACCCTTCACTGATTTTGTCCTTGATCTATAATAGGCAGATTTCAGTTCAGCGGGTTTGCTGTAGATGTTCAGATAAGCTCACTGCAACAGTGATAACGGCTCTCTTTGTGTAGGTGTGCCTGCTTTGTTCCATCCAGAACGTTCTCTTAATTTACACAATGGCTCTGTATGTCGAGAGGTGTAGGAAGATGAATCAATAAATCAAGGTTTACAGATGCTCTTTTGTCATAAAATGTTATGTAATCTCAAGCACCATGGTGTTTCAGCTCAGCATTTGTGTACTTTGCTTTGAGTTGGCAAAAAGATTAAACTTGAAGGCAAATGAACAACAACAACAACAACTCTCAATGGGTTCTTTAAACTAAGGGAAAATAAATGGCTTGTGATTGTGAATTTATCAGAATAGGCTATTAAAACAAACTTTTAGTCAGACAGCAGCGAGGGACATGTGTTCATTCATAATGTGGAGAGGAAGGGTTTACAGAAAATGAAGCAATGGTTGTTGCATTACTGAAAGTCTACGATGCTGCAACATGTGCATGCCTCCGAGTCTTCTGTTTCCAGGAATTTATCTGCTTCATTAGTCTGCCTTTTGTTCCTGTGCCCATAGATCGAGATTAACTCTTTCTGTGTTTACTGGTTTCCTGGTGAGAGATTTGCCAGTTCCTCTTAAATTCCTTACAGTTCAGCACAGATGCTTTTACACAGTTTTTAACAAATTAATTATGTATACGCCTACCATTACTGATTATTCCTATAATTGAGTATTAAATTTTGTTCTTTTATTAATCGGATGATTTAATAGCATTAAATAAATGCTTGTACAATGAACATAATATGCCAGCGCCTTTGCTGCCTGCTTTCCAGTTTGTTGCACTTATTATTGCATCGTTATTTAGGAGATATATTCAAGCAAGAATTGTTAAAATTATTGAACAATACAGGCAATTTGACAAATAACCAAATCAAAAAGCATCATGGCGCCCAGGTGGCGCTGTTAATTAGTCAAAACATTTTTTCTGTGGCCACATGGTGGTGGTATAACCAAGATTGTACATTGTAGATGTGTGCAGACATGGACTGTTAACGTAGTTGGTAAACTAAGTTATTACAAGTTCCTATTATTTATTTATTTTTTGGACGAAATGTCAAAGTACGATGGTGCGCATAGATTAACAAAGTCAAAAAAAGCTTTGCAATTTACCACTGCAAAGTGATCTTGTTGAGTTTGTTAGTATGAAGAATGAAGCCTGGGTTTTCTTTTGTAGGTCATGGTCCCTCAATTTCTCAAACATACCATTCAAACACAGTCTGAAATAGCTTATAAAATTGCTCCATGTTGCCACTAGGTGGGGCTATAACTGGAACTTTAGGTTGCTATTTAGATGTATTCAGACATACTTTTAACACGCAAATCTGTGCCGAGTTGGCACACTAAGCTGAAATGCATTAGGTTCGCCTACCCACTTTTAAAACACCAATCAGACGTACATTTTCACAACTTCTGACGAGTGTGCCAAATTTGTGACTTTTCTAGCACGTTTAGGCACTACAACATCCACTGAAAGCTACGAAACAAAAGTCCTCTGAGCAATTACAGTGGAATTCTACGATTACATTTGAAAAGGTCTTTTGATAAAGTGCCGTTTCAAACAGGAATGAGTGCTTGCATAAGGGATGCTGTTCCTTTAAGAGATGTGATGGTCCTTGACAGTGCTCTGTGAGAAGCTAAGTGGGATAATAGCAGTCTAAAGGATCAATGTCAGCTACATCATCTTACATTTGACAGAAAATTGATTAATTGAACCAATGATTTGAGATCTCTGACTAGCTCAATCTGCACCAATCAGAGATGAACTGTTGTGATGAAAGAAACTCCTGGTAATTAGCGGTTGTAAACCCCCAGAGGTACATAGGATTTCAAGAATTTTTACACATCTTCAAAACTGTTCTGAGTTTATCGATAACAATGTTAATGTCTATTGATAATGTTTATTAGTTGTTGCAGAACTAAACAATACATCCAATACCCTTTAAATATGGCTTAATATGTAATCTTGCTTTTGTTCAGGTTTTTTATTCACACAGGTGAAATCAATATCTTTTTTTCTGACTGTAAACTGTATCAATGGTTTTCCATGTGAATTCCAATGAATTGATTTATATTACCATAGTAACACACATTGCTCTAGCTTATTGATAGTGCATCAGATTAACTTTTTGTGTCTATCTAAATGGTGCATGGCCTTTTTGGTGTAAGGTTTTGTGTTCCTTGAATCTCCTGCGGTAGCCATTGTAAGGTGCTACAACCCTGTGTTTTGCGAAGCCCCTGCCCTTTTGCGTAGCTCCGCCTCTGTCCCCAATCTGCTTCTGCACCACTACTGTTAGCAACAACTGGTCTCACTACGCATCAACGGTGCTCCTCGTTCAGATTGCTTTTCTCTGTAGTTCTCCGGATTACAAAATGCCTTTTACAAGGAGATGTGTGTTTGGATGCTAAAGAGAGAGCCCTCTCTTTAAGCTTCCCAAGGATCACACTCTTTGTCAAAATATTTGGATTCGGAAAGAAGGATGGGGCTCTTAAAGAGACAGGTGAATATCAGGGCGTTACGCACAGCCACGATGCCAAATCAAATTTCTATGAGGTTGTTTATGACAAATACAGCGATTAAAATCCAAATGTAGGTAAAATTGTTACTTGAGTGTGCTATCAAAAGACACGATATGCCCTAAAAACATATAATTACCCCCCCCCTCCAAGAGATGTATTCAAGTGAGAATTTGTTAAAAAAGAGAATTGTCTAAAAAATACTGTTAAACGTAGTGTTGTGACCTCTAGGGGGTACTTTGAATGAGTTAAAATAATTTTGTGTTGTTTTCTTTGGACAGTTTTCTCGTTACAGATGTCACAATTGATAAAAGAAGCGCCTTAATCAATTTTTCTTATGGCCACCTGGTGGTGCTATAAATGGGACTGCATTTTGTAGAGGTGTTCAGTCGTGGACTTATAACATAGTTTGTAAATTTGAGGACGGATCAGCCATTATTTCTCAGAGTTCTACCAACTTCCTGTTTGTGGTGAACCTGCGACAGCCTCTGTATGCACATGACGTCAAAAAATGAAGTCAAATGACGTGATGGGGATGAACAGATACAAAGAGTTTGTCAAACTATGGCACAAGTGAAAGTGGCCATTTTTTGAGGTTTTTGGAAAATAACTGACTTCCTCTGATTTTTGGAACACAATCAATATAACTCCTTTTAGTTATTACCCTATTCATATGTGACGAATTTCATTCGAATGTGACAAACTGGGTGCTGCATAAGCTGAAATACATTAGGTGGTGCTATAGAGTTATTTTTCTCACTAACTTTTCAAACTGCAATCAGAAGTCAATTTTTACCAGTTCTGACGTGTGTGAAATTTGGTGACTTTCCGACCGTGTTTACATTTTTTGTTTCAATCGAAAGCTGAAGAGCTCTTTTCTTTAAATGTATACCTGATTTTGCCTGTCACTTTACAACCGTATTTCTTTGTTTAATCTAGCACTGAATACTAACATTTGTCTAATGCAAATATGTAACATGGCACATAAATTGGGTTTTTTGGTCCCCAGAAAATGTCAGATTGCAACATCTCACACACAGAATGGCTTGTCTTTTAGTCAAACACTAATTCTCGCACAAGAATCTAGACAGAGATTTCCGAACAGACCCTTTTTACATGCTGTCACTTGATGACCATTGTGGAACAGATATGAATCTTTATTTCTAGGCTGCATCACCCTGAGCAAACACACTAAAGAACTTGCAGTGCTAATTAGTTATTAGGGTGAGTAGTCCTGGAGTAGTTGGTTTTATGTTGCATTATATATTCGGTTGGAGACTTCTCTTACTGCTAATTGTTTCTCTGTATTTGTGCAAAGGATCAAAATCAACAGGGGGTCAAATACTCCCCCCCCTCCCTTCATTTTAACTTTACCTTGTTACCAATTTTCATAAATACTCTAATGTAAATTTTAGGGAATCAGATATTCCCTTCAATATTTATTTGTAATAAATGTCAGTTAATGCCATTGTTTGGTATGAGTCTCTGGAAATCAAACAAGATGAATTTAATTTTTCTGGTTTTCGAACAATACTTTTATTCTAAGTTTTTCATATTAATTCTTAGTAACCTTTGGTACATTAAATTTTTCATGTTTCTCCGTCGAAATCATTTGGCAAATAAAACTGGCTGCAGCGCACTCTCCAAGATATCACAGTGTGGTGCAACAGAAAAACAAAGATTGAAGAGCGCTGTGAATAGCATTGTTGCAAGAGTGATGTACAAGTAAATGTTTTTTTCAGTCACTGGATCCTTATTTCTCTGCTACTGTTGAGAGCTTAAAGCATGTTATTGCTAGCAGTTTATAATCTGTTCACATTGATTGTGTTTAGAGAGTGGGATGGGCACCCTGGCGCTCATCAAATAGGAAGTAAGCCCTAACACGCTGTTCTGGTTAATATTTAGTGATGACATCATACGCAGAAACCATATCTATGAGTGGGTTCCAGTTAAGAGACAGTGAGTGGAGTTTAGCTTTCTGTGAAGCACGGCAGAGACAGTGGTGTTGTCTTCCTCTGGAGATGTGAGTAGTATTTTCATCCTAACACTCAGTGGTTTGTAGCATATATTGAGTTTATATTCCAGTTTACTCATCAGAGGTTAGGATCTTTTTTTACATCTTAAGATGTGTCAAGTGGAAGATTCACTTCCTGTTTAACAGGAAGTCCTAAGCACATGTGGTCTGGAGGATTTGCTAACTACTGCTTTTTATTGATACAAAATTTGAGTTCAGCACTAGAATTCGATCAGTTTACTTTAGTTAGGAGCATGTACTGTGTAAAATAGGCATCTTTTTCTGTTGTAGAACTCTTCAAAGTGTTATTCATTTTCAGAATAATCAACTTTTTAAATAGTTTACTCATAAGCTTGTATTTACATAAAAGATTAATGTAAATCTATTTATCTGAGACTCCTCCATTGAATCATTCACATCAAAATTTACTGTAAAAATATTTAAATGATTAAAGAGTAAATTGAAGCATAAAATGTCACATTTAATTTATCATCAATTTTTGTGCATTTTCATTTTTTGTTTATATCTAATGCCTTGTTTGTCTCTGGCAAATTCAAGGGGGACTACTGTGCCAACTCGGTACTTTGAGAGTTGAGACAGGATTGTTGCCAGGCGTTTAGAGATAAAAAATGATTTTCGTTTTAACAAACAAAATCTAAGTCAATTAGCGCTAATCTATAGTCTGGATATACAGAATTCCCAAATAACTCAATTAATGTTCATAAACTATCTCGATTAATTAAACATTTTAACTCGATTACGATTCATTAATTTCAATGTATATATTTTTTTCCCTCGTAGTTCACTGACAAGTTTTGGATGATAAATATGCTCACATGTAAGTGAGAGATTTTTGTTTGAAAGGTGAATTACTTTATTTTGAAACGGTTTACGGGAATGGAGCGACAATCCACACAGTATTGTTTTTAAAGAAAAAGTAATAGAAAAATTGACCTTGAAAAATTGTATGCATTATAGGTTCTGAATGTCAATTTCGATTACTTTCTCAACCTTAGTACACATCACTTAAAATCGTAAATTTTCGTTTCACAAAATTTTGTCAGTAAACTTTTTGTCAGTACACGATTCATAAGTTGGCACAATTGGCAAAATGTCACAGATTACATGACATTATTTCCCTGAACGTGGTAGTGTCGCGAGTGAAACGCTTTACGGCAAGACATCATAACATGGATTAAAAAGGAGCACACAAAGAAAGTTATCCCTTTACGCAGCCATCAGGAAGTCTTTGACTCTAAGTCAGCCTGTCACTAAAAACCATTCATCTAACGTTTATCAGACACAAGGAAATTCTACATTTTCCACCACACTTATTTGCATAACTAAAATCCTCAAATCAAATGTTTTAAGCCAGCTGCTTTCGCCACAAGTTTTGAGTATTGTACATTTTTGGGATTTACAGTGTAGTGTGCAAAACAAAATGAATAAACTAAAATGTACTCTTCAGGATTTAATTTGAACATTTATCAATTTGAACAATTTATTTACTGTGTTTGTATCTTAATACCAAGTGTGTCTCTCATGACCGGGGAAGTGAAGCCAAACCGTGGCAATCATCCCCTTGGTGCTGGCTGCAGAATGATTTCTGCTCAATATAAGTGAATAAGTGAATAACGTTCAATGTTTTTTTTTTCTTTTAAGTATATTTTCGTGCGGTTCTCGATGGCTTCCATTAAAGAACTAGGCGGGGCCATGTGATTGATGGCTACACAGCACAGAGCTGACTGACCGCTCAAAACACACTGTGAGAAAGATCATTTACGCCGCCAATGATAAAATTCAAAGAAGTCGTTCTCAAATTCTTGTTTATAATTACAAAATAAGTTGTATCACACAACTTGGAGCTTGTGCGAGCCAAACTTGAGGCGGAGCTTTGAAACCATGATGGTTCCATCCTTATCAGGAAGTTGCGTGTGCCCATGTGCATCCCCTTTCTGTCCGTCTTTGGCAACACCCAGACCAGCTTGGCAGTAGCCAATACCCAATGGCAGCGGCCAATTCATGTTCTCATATTTATTCACAGTCTATGCTTAATACAGAGAGACTGTATTTTACTCTCCTTCAGAAGTAGATGTCAGCCTTTTCCACTACAGATGCATCGGTATTTCGAATGAAATAATTTATTTTATGCCAACCACGTTTTATCTACATATTTCTAGTTTAGGTCTCCAGCTCCAGGGTTCATGCACCAAATTTACGTGTACATTTCCTCCAGAGGGGATCTTGACATCTACCATTAACCAGAAGCATGTCTTGGTCTGTGAGAGTAAATTAAAGCAAACCCACTCAAACACTGGTGAGAAAAGGCAAGCTCTACTCAGGAATTGTCTTTTAGTAGTTAAATGTCGCATTTAACTCCTGCCAGAGTAAGCAAAGCTTTAAATGGTTATCTTTTTAATAATAAAATTAATTTATTGAAGTAAATTTGTAAAAATTGTTGCATGGGAGTGTAGCTTTTTGAGGTATTTGTACAGTTATGTTGACTTTTGTAATGAAAACTTTAATCAGTGTGTTGTTCAGAGATTATTAAAACGGTTGGGTTCGGCTGATTGAAGAGAGTCATTCTGGGATGAAAAGCTATTTATCCGACCAGATCTGCATGTTCTTCATCCTTCAGTTAAGAATTAGATGAGGGGGTGGAAGGGGGGTCAGAGATGCAGTTCAGGATCCTCTGAGCACATGTTGACAAGATTGTCAAACCCCTCCTTCTCCCACTTCTTTTCATATCGCCGCCTTCCCAGCAGCACCAGACCTTGAAACCAGCACTGGCTTATAGGAAAAGGTGGAGCCCTCCAGTGGTCTGCCAATCACAGCTCAGCTTCCACACGTGACCAGCTGGAAGGGACGGTCTTTGAGCTGTGCAGCGGAAAACCACCGGGACACACAAACAGAGGGAGCAGGAGAGAGGACTAAAGCCTTCACGCACCATAATCCCTCTTCAGTGATCATGTGTCAGCGGAGTCTACAGCAGCAGAAGGGGCCGGTGCGGAGTGCGGCGGGGAAATGGTGAGATGCTGCAGGTCTTTGCACAGCCCTCCTTCTTGCTACAATCTCCACAGAGTCAGGGTTGATGTGCGGCGTTTCCGCCAGCTGGGCTCCTCGGCAGGAGCGGCAGGGGAGCCCGCACAAGGCGCCAACAACGCCAGCACGGCAGGCCCTGGAGCCCAAACTCAGCTCAGCCACCGGAGCCGATTCAGGTACCGGCTAGCAGTGTGTGAAATGCTAGGACCTAGTTCAGCTTGAGCGTGTGTGTGTGTGTGGATGCTTCGGGAATTGAATGGTGTCAGATCTAGCGTGCACCCGGAGTGAGAGAGAACAATTGAAGGATCAGTAGAGGCTGGAAAGTAGGTGAGCGATTGGTGATTACAGGGATACCGCACAAACTCAGGCTCCCTGTAGAGAGACAATCAGTGTGCATGCTGGGGGCTTGGTTCACACCCCCCACCCTCCCAGGACCACAACTTCAGCATTCAAATTTTTGCCTAATCGAGGCTTCTCTAGCTCTGTCTGTCCACGTCGGATCCCAGAGTTTGCAGAGCTCCTCTCTGGACATATGCCGTTCCCTCTGAGTGAGCTAAAGATGCGAAGAGCTGAGAGAGACTCTCATTCAGCCAGTGATTGGTCAACCTGCGCCTGCAATGAAGAAACAAGGGGGGCTGAGTGGAAGAGAGTGTGTGGAGCAGAGTCTGAACCTGACTTTCTCTTGTCTACTCTCAAATGCTCTCTGCAGTCTGAGAGCGGCACAGTGAATAAATAGAGGGGTTTAACAGCAAGGTTATTTAGCCTTTTGTCTGCTCTGGAGGGATGGGGGAGGGTAGGGATGCTATAAATTCAACTGAATGATAAACTGATGATTGAGAGCTCTTGTAAAAAAGCAGCAGTCGTTGTTTCAGGCTTTTCAGGTGCACTTGGAGGCAGTACACTCTCACAGTGACAAGTGTTTAGTGTGAAGGGTTACTGGAACCAATGTGAAGGGAGGTTATGAAGTTTATGTTTAAGCATCATTTTTAGTCTATGTAGATATTTGACGCTTAGTGGTATGTTTGGCTTTTTATTGGGGAGTTTGGCATCACGCACATTTGTCGTGCTGAAATTACAGTTTGTAGCAACAATAGGACGCCAGTGAATATCGCTCAGCTTTCCATAGAGCAACTTGCTCATTGTTTGCATTGTTGGTGTAATAAAAACATTGGTGTAAATGAAACAGCACCCCCCCCCCTTCCTCTTTAAACCAAACTAGGCTCAGGAGTAAACAGGCTCCTATTGTAACAAGAGAAATTTGAGGTTCTCTTTACTTCACATCCTCAAGTAGTTGGTAGGGCTGGGCGATATGGCCTAAAAAAAATCCCTGATTCTTCAAAGAAAAATGTTCAAAACAAACTATAACTTTGATAATAATATTATTAATAATAGTAGTGGTCTAATTCAATTTAAATTTAACACAAAATGGAATACCTGGAATGCATATGTTTGATTTGGAGGTCTTTTACAATTCTTTATCCGTGTTTTTATTGTAAACATACATTCAATGTTAGTTGAGGGCAGGTGAACAGGGTAGCGCAACCCACAAATGTGTCACAGGGTTACAAATGCAAGACCGGTGCAACAGATGTAACCGCAGACATCAGTCTGCAAGTGTCAGAGAGTAAAATGTCGAGTTAAAACTGCTGCTGCCACTTCCTGGCATTGTTTGTGTACGATAATGTATGGCAATCGCGATGAGCGGAAGGTGAGCCTTGCACATTTTACGGAAACTCACAGTGTGAGCTCACATTTTACAGAAACGGGGCAGCGTTTGCAATTTATGTTAAAGGTAAAATCGATTTTCAATCAAGCACAATATCCTGCCAGAGTCTTTCATCATTCCCATACACAATGACTGTTTTGGCAATTGTGTACAAGCACAAGTACATGCAATTCCTTGCTGGGAAAGTGCTACAGTCAGGGCTAGTGTTGAGATGCAGTATTGCCTAACAATACGCAAAACAATGAATAAAACCTTCTTGTTAAAACCATTCTCATGGCTTAAACTTCATCAGAGCACCTTTATGCTTATGCGACTCTACTGCTAAAGAAGTAGAGACAGACGGTGTTTATCAATTTCTAAAAACCTTTGTCAAGTTTGGGCATTGCTTTCCAAGACTGTTTTCAGATCCTGACATATTAACAAATGCGTCTAAAGGCCTATACACATTTCGTCTGTCACAGTTTCTAAAAAGCAACTCTTCCTTTCCAAGTGCACTTGCATTTTAAAACCTCTGAAGCACTTAATTAATTCTGAATTACCTGCAACCTCAGTTATCTTACAAACCACTTGTTGGGTTGGGAAGTTGCTTTAGTTCTTTATAGAATCTTTTAGACATGGACTCTTAACACGCATTGCAAGTTTGATCTCGATCTGAAGTTATATGTGTAAATTATAAACAACTTCCTGTTTATTGCACAATGTTGACTTTTAATGGTCACTTTCCGCACATTGTTTATCTAAGCCAAAAGGGCTTCACAATTTAACATCCCATAAGCCTTAAGATAAAACTGATGGAGTTTGAAGATGAAAACAGATAAAAATCTCTAGGAAGAGATTGTTAAAAGTATGACATGAGCAAAGTTGCCAGTTTTGGAGGTTTTTCCTGTCGAGTTTGTGAACCTGAACCATTTTACTTATTTTTAAGTTATTGTACACTACATTTGTGTGCTGAATTTAATTCACGGATGACAAACTGTTGTCAAAACCTGAAATGCATAGGTGGTGATATAGAACCGTTTTTCAACAATCACCTTTCGATCCCAATTAGACAAAAAGTTCCACTTCTAACGTGTGAAATTTGGTGACTTGAGCACATTTAGGCCCTTAAAAATGTGCCGAAAGCCACAAAACAATAATACTCCGAGCAACCTTAAGCCGTAATAATGTTAGACAAAGTTAAATATGGCTTTGAATCAATGGGTTTCTCCTGATGCTCTTCTCGTGAAATGAATCGTTGTATTTAACAGCGCCTGTTTTCAAATGGGAAAATGCTCTTCTTCTCTTCTATATTCTTTTATGGTCAAAATTGAGCAGCGCTACGCTATGACCAGCAGCACCATGTAACATTCAGGGGAGGTTCTGCGAATCCAGATAACATGAGCATGGCTCAAACAAATAGGTATTCATATACGTCTTCCAATATTGGATGAAAAAAAAATTTAAAATGCAGAGGTGTGTATTTCCCTTTAAATACAATTGGTTTATAGGTTCCTGTAACAAGACAAAAAACATATCCTGTGCCATTTTAAATTCCCACATTATTATCACATTATTTACCTTTGTTGAGGCTAATCTTCTGTTATGGATCATACCCAGAAATTTGGTATTGAACAACACTACTCTTGTAAGTTTTGTTTGTACAGCTTTGAGGTTTAGAATGCTAGTAACGGTTTGCATTATATAAAGCTACTTTGACAGTTCCAAATAATTCAGTATGTAATCCAGATGTGCCAGGTGATGCTACAAAGATGGCTTTATATAGGACTTTGTGCGTCATTATTTACATTAGCTCATAGCAAGTTGTTATCTGACTGGTGTGCAGTCCTGATGCATGATAGCTGTTTATAGAGAGGGCAATAAAAGTTAACACGTTTATAAGAGATAGGCCCACTCATCACATGCTACGGTGGTGACGCATGATCGGTCAATGTCCTTA
Source organism: Danionella cerebrum (assembly GCA_007224835.1). Lineage (NCBI taxonomy): Eukaryota > Metazoa > Chordata > Actinopteri > Cypriniformes > Danionidae > Danionella > Danionella cerebrum. The sequence continues at coordinate 85,098 of SRMA01026632.1, read as the reverse complement.
AAGGCTGTAAAGGACCATCAATGATTGCCAATTGAGCCCACACTAACCTGGCATTGGCTAGTGATGTCATTTATTGATTACAGTATTGTTGCTCACGATGAGCATGAATCAAATCTTGGACTCTCAGACTGGTCTCTTAGAAGTGCATTTTGAAAGAGTCACTGAAGCAATGTTTGTGCCTCAGCCAGTATTTGTTGTAGGCCTTGTTTGGCTAAGACTCCTTTGCCCACAGGTCAGAACAAGGCTTCATCCTGATTAAGGTGGACACAGCATTATAATCTATAGATAGCCCGCATAGCTGCAGCCCTGGATGGGCTCCGTCAACCCTGCTGATGCTGTGTCATCACTTTCACGGCCAAATATGACCCACTTTCCTGACACACTAAAGCTAATCTGAGTTTAGCCAGAAGCAGTGTTTCTTAGTGTCAGTCTGAATAGAAAATAGCCGGAAACAGCAAAACGCATCGAAGCGATCGTGAAAACGAAATAGAGACGCAACGTTTTTCCTTCTTCTGTTTTAGTGGTTGAACGGTTGCCTTGACCTGAAATTTTATCCGCCTGCACAGGTGCTAAAAATAGCACGGCAGTCTCAATAAATAAAATAAAGATTACTGGTGGTTTTCCCTCATGGCTTTAGCAATTCTCTGAAAACATCCCGCTCTGCGTGGCCTACAAAAATCATGCATGCTCCTTTCGGTTAAGTAGGGTTTATCTTGATTAAAATGAGGGCTTTTTTTCTGCCTTTTCATCATTTAATCAACCTCATCTCATTGCTAACACGCAATTTTAAGTCTCTTTTAAAAGCATTATGTGTACAATTAAATCTGTTATTTAACAGCATTATGTTGCCTTGTCAGAGCTTCAGACAAAAAAAAATCTAATGGGTCTCCTGCTAGAGCCTTCGAGCTACAGTCACCAAAGTTTGACATCCAACTGGTCTGAATCGGGTTGCTTTGTCTTTTCAGACTGGTACAGCTAATAGAATTCTGGGAAATTGCTGAGAATACTGGGAAAATGTCCATTGACTTAACATGGGGTGGAAATTTGGAAACTCAAACTGAGAACTTCATAGAAACTTGACCACACTATTGAAGGATACCAGTATGTGCCAGAACATTTCAATCACTGTGCAAAAGTATTTGAACCCCCAGGCTCTAGAAAGAGTTAAAGATTTACCTTTGTTTACCATTGACTTATAATGTCCAATGGGAAAAGTGTATGTTAATCATAGTGACATTTTTTTAATGACATCACTGATTGCTCTCTAGCAACCAAACTGTTGACCATAGTGAATTTTCTTAAAATCTATCTCAGCTAGGAAACAATCATTCGCCATCTAGTTATATTTGTGATATTATTTCCGGGTTGAGCTATCTTTCTCTTTTAGAATATGAGGTCAGGCATTTCTAGAGCAAGTGTAGCAGGAAGGTGATGATAAACCCTAAATGAGACTAAAGGTGTTAAGCAGATGAAATCGACCTTTGCTTAGACTGATGTAAGTAGAATTGAGCTTGTGTGAATGACCATACACATGTGGAGTTAACGGTTTAGAGTGGAGACCTCTCTTTCCTAGCTGTATCTTCTACTCTATATTTCGTCTCTATGAGTGACTTTGTGTTTGGGCTTTGGCATTTGTGAGTGGGCTGTTGTGTGTGGATGTTTCTGCATGCTTTCTAAATGTTTCCTTCCCTTTCTGCCATATTAATACAACCATTCAGTTGAGTTATTGGGTGGATTTCAAGAACATTTTTCTTTAAGACAGCTTTTTGTTAACATTTTTAGTGTTCTTTTTAGTCCATCAAATAATGGCATTTATTTTATACATGACCTTTATTGAAAATATTCAGGGTTTCCATTGGGTCTTAAAAAGTGTCAAATTTAAAACCCCTAAATGTTAGGCCTTAAAAAGTCTTAAGTTCAATTAAATTTGCTGTTCTATTTCCCACCATGCACCACAAGAGCCTGCGCATTTGGTTGTTTAACAAAGATGGCTGCCATAGCTAGCAACCACAATTAGTGATTTTTGTCATTTACAAAGATTTTGAAATTATAAAATCAACTGCTTTATGTTGTTTTCATGTAATACACACATGTCTGAAACTAATTAAAATCAGTAAATATGTTAGTAGTTTTACATAACCATGTGCCTTTGTTGGCCATATAACAGTAACGTTTTACAATGGATTCACTCATGAGATGAACGTCTTTAAAAACACAGCATTTGTAATAGTTGCAAATTAAGAATTCCACTGGTCTGATTACGTTATTGTAAATCACAAAAAAATGCTTGTTTTAAAGGAAAATTAGTCTAATGAAGTCAACGGTTCACCAAATAGCGTCGTGTATGGCACAAGTTTTTATGTTTGAAAAATTACAAACAAGGAGAAGTTATCATCTGAAGCTCTTTTCAAGTGTTAAAAATCACTATTGACGTTAATCATTCTGTTTCCTGAAATATCATCAGTTATTGTTATCTGATCACAATTTATCAAGCTACAGGTATATGTGCATACTGGTGATGCAGGTCTTAAATTTTATTTTCCTAACGGTCTTAAAAAGTCTTAAATTTGATATTGTGAAACCAGCAGAAACCCAGAATATAAATCTGTAATATAAAAGAAAAAAAGGTATATTCAAATATTCAATTTCTGTCTATTTTCTGTATTTTTTTTCAGCAGGTCATGCACTCAAATCTTTTAATATTTTCTTAGGCAACGAGATTCTCTTGAAGATCTATTAAGAATTATGATCAGGGCATGTGTTTTGAAGTTCACCCGATAACATCAGTGCTCAATCCTGTTTCTGATGGTTTTCATAGAACACTTGTTTCCAAACCTGTTCAGTTCTAATCCAACCAATCGGACCAATACCAGCCTTTGGTATCTGCTGTCTTCTAATGACAACCAGAAAAACATTCTCTGATTTTTAAATGGTAGACTAGATTTTATCAGTAACATTAGAAGTTCTCTTAAATATGTTAAGTGGAAACAACTAGTAATAGAATAAATAGAGAAGTTTTCTAATTGGGTTTCGTGGTAACAATCCACATGCAAAAGATGTTTGGGGTGCTAACACCTGTAATGGCTTGTTTTAGTAATAGATTAGTGATAGTCATATAAAAAATAAATGACCATAGAAGAAATGGACCACTGCTCAACTCCCAAAGTTACTGCTTTTAAATTTCGAAACTGGAAAATAATGGAAAAACGTGAGCAAGAACTTCAACTTTAATGAATCTCTATGAAACATTTGAGAATCTTAGCGAAAAGTTCATCTCTATTTAACACTCTGATTGGCTAATTCTGGAACGCTGGCAGGAAAAGAACCCCGGAACAGGATTTTGCACATTCCATATGGACATATTTCTTTATTTGCAGTGTGTGTTTGTGGGATCTTTTGTGCATCACGATTATGTTGTGCAGGTTGCAGTTCCCTCAGTTGGCCCTGCGGCGGCGATTAGGTCAGTTGAGCTGCATGTCCCGGCCAACTGTCCGTCTTCGCTCATGGCCTCTGTCCTTCCTCTACTACATCCTGCCCTTCGCAGCACTGAAACCTCTTGCCAAAGTCGGCTGGAGGCCCACAAGCAGAGTAAGTTCAAACTGATATTAATGTGTTTGAATGGCTGAGTGAGAGTGTGTGATCTCATTATCCAGAGACTTTAACACACTCAGAGATGTTTATTTATAATACAATGATCGACGGAAAGCTCTACTGGAACTGTTCACCTCTTTATAACTGGAGGAAATAAGCTTAAAGCTGATGTGAAGTCAGCAGAAAGCCCTGGTGCTATCAGCAGATGGCCACTTGCATATGGACCCGCTGAGCTCTGAGCCCCTTTAGGGCTGCAGTGAAAAGAACCATTGTCCCGTAGTGAGACTCTGAACTGAGGAACACTTTGTCTCTGGAGCCGGTTGAGGGCACCGTGCCATCCTGGTTCTGACATCGCTATTGTTCTCTTCCCTCCAAAAAAATTGCCAGTCAGGCCATGCTGATGCTGGGGAGCAGAGACCATATCTCTGGGGGCTTACAGTGCCACTGAAACATGCTTGGGGAGATTTGCGATAGTTCTGGTGATTTTAAACATAGAAGTAATGCACTAAAATCACAGTGAATTCTGAAAAATGACTGTGATCTTCTGCAAGCCCACATTTAATATATTTATTGTCAAGAAATAGTTATATATTTTCGTATGCTCATTTTGCTGCCCCTTATGAATTATGTGCACATCTGCAGACCAGCACATCTTTTTATTATTACATTTTATTCATAATTCTCATTTTTTTATTGTAGAAGGTAAAGGTTACGAATTAGAGCCTGACACAGGAGTGGACTTTCAAAAATCCCATCCCAATCCTGGACTAGGGTAAAAAAAATAAATCCTGTCCTGTCCCACTCCTGTAGAACTGACTCCTGGTCCCATCCCACTCCCACTCAAAATTACTCCCACTCCCATCCAACTCCTACCAGCTTACAAATACCTGTAGTCTTTTGGAATGGATTCCAATTTAGGCATTGGCCACACCATATCCATCTCAGTTGAATTTACCCATACCCCAAGAAAATAATGTGTATAATTTTTTCAAAATCTGGCAGATATTTGTTATTTTTATGTTGTAAATGCTCAGAACAGTGTGTAATAACAAGAAAAAAGCAAAAAAAAAGGATTTAAAGACAACTAAAAATGTACAGCAACAAGATTTTTGAGATTACAAAAATTAACCTATTGTGTATTAACACGAAAAGGTCCAGCTGTTTTTTTTCAGCTCTGGAATCTTGTAGAGTAGTTCCTTTCTAGCTGAAGGCAGAGCGCAACCTTGCCAAATCTCTATAAATATAAATTAGGGGTGTAACGGTTCACGGTATGTATTGAACCGTTTCGGTACGGCCTGTTCGGTTCGGTACACTTGCGTACCGTTTCGGTATTCGGTATTTGTATTAAATAATATAAATGTATTATTAGTGCGATATTAAGCGCAGCGGAACCTAGGCGAGTTTCCGCACGGACGCTATTGAGTGACGTGCAGCTCTACTGTGCGACACTCAATAGCGTCCGTGTGGAAACTCGCCTTTGGCTTCTCTGTTAACCTCTTAAGCCCGAGAGTCCCCGGTACCGGGGACTTGCCCCCTTGTGCGTTACATTTTCACTCATAGCTCACGAACCCTGAGAATAACCCACACATATTAAATACTGTTGTGTTCAGCGGAAACTCCTCTAAAAACGTATCTAATTCAATTTCATATCCGTTAACCGCAGCTCGAACGCCATGCAAATAAACAACAACATGTCCGGAGTATAATTCATGACCCCGTTTTTGTTTATGTGCGATATGTATCCACAATATAAACGGAAACACCCAAACCATTACATTAAATGAAAGCTAACAACCAACTGAATCCAGTGATATGCAACTCATTAACATTGCATGAAGTATTTCAGAGCAGGGAGCGAAAGTTCCACGAAAAAACGCCAGCGAAAACCAAGCAAGCATGTAAATCTTGTCTTACCTTTGCCGTTTTTTCAACAAAAAGTTATTTCCATAGCGATAAAAGTCCGTTTGTTGTTATGTCCGGTCGATAGCTTCGCGAAAAGTCCATTTTGTGTTTTTTCTGTTGCTCGAGTGCTCCTCTTACGTCACCAAATATGGAATGACTCCCCGTGCGTAAGAGCCCGTCTCTCCACGCTGCGCGTCGTGTGATTCGTCGGCGATCCCGTCAGTCTCAAAATGGTTGAGCTGATTGGTTTCCTCAGAATCAGAGCTTTCGGGCGATGTATAGAGCTCCCGGATTGGACAGATGGTCGGGGGGTAGGGACACGCGGAAGCTCGAGGTCGAAAGCGTTTGTGAATGAAATGTTCCCAAAAGCGCAGCAAGAGGGCGTAAATGAGCTTCTACCCCCCTTTTACAGTGTTTCTTTAGGAGGTTTTGTTGCTGAAATCATGTCTCATAAGCAAGAAAACAAGACTATGAACGTAGCTGAAGCTTTGGACAAGATTTTTCCATATTTCAATTATTGTGCCAAATTGTGCCAAACTGTGCCAACATGGATTACGCCTGAACTTTGTTCAATCAAAACCTTTACAGAATATTAGTTTCTTGTAGTATGAACACCAAACTTGCTACAGATGTCCTTGACATGTAGTTGTTACAATTGATTGTGTTTTTTTGCTTCGTTATAAGTAAAATAAGGAGATATTGGAGGAAACATGTGTTTTTTTTTTGGCGGAGTTCATTTTTTGGCCATTCCAACATCAATTACTCTTACCCAGTGTTCTTGACTGTCAAATTAACTCATCCACACCACTCCCCAAGAACCTATCTTCATTTTTGATACCAAGATTTGCAGTTTAGGCCTTGTAAAAGCTGAGAAATGCCTTAAAAAGTAAAAGTATAGGATTTTCGGAAAATAGGCCTCAGGGCTTAAGAGGTTAAAATACATAACGGGGATAGACGAGTGGATAAATTTAAAGTTGTATGCCGACATTGTTCCACGGAGATCGGGCAGGCAACACATCTAACATTTCTACTGCTGGAGATATTGTCACTGCAACCAGATCTGTGCTCTCTTCAGAAAATGTGGATAGGTTAATCTTTTTAGCCTAAAACTTGAATAGTTAGTTTTGTTGATATACAAGCTGAAGCTGTTGCTAGTGTTAAAAGTTTTCAGGTCCTAACTAGTTGCAGTATTTCATTTTTTATTTAAAAAATGTGTTTCTTTATAAAGAGTGCAATTTATTTAAAATATCACCCAAATGTGTCACTTTTATTTATTTTATGCAAGAATTCTATTGTGTATTGGCAGCTTTTCAAAATAAAGATTATGTAAGTTCTTATTGTTTTGTACCGAACCGAATTAACCGAACCAAACTCTCCAAGACACTGTACCGAACCGAATATGATTTTAGCGTACCGTTACACCCCTAATATAAATATATTACGTTAGATTAGATTTGTCCAAAAGAAACCCTTGTGTTTCTGCACAAGAATAAGTAAACAATAAAAATAAATTAATGAAGCAATATGTTGTTTGAATCAAGAGCATGAGCAGTTTTAAAGCAATATTATATAATGTCAATTTATATAATGTTGAGAATGACCCTTTATATTGGAAAAACATTATTGATGGGATTATAACCTGTGTATAAAAGCTTTTATTACATATGACTGTGATTGAGACGGTGACACGCCCGCTGCTGTTGCTGTTTGTGTTTCACAAAACTCACAGGGGCTCCTGACGATGGTATTAACATCTTCTCTCACTATTTACCAGTGTTTTGGCACTGAAATCTCAACATTTTGCCAAAACGGCGAAAGAATCTGAGGAAATAAGGAAAAGAAATACACTTGCACGAATGGAAAGAAAAATTATGGACAGAACACGGTAAAAAAAACTGGTCTCCTGCGCTTCACAAACGCGCGGGAAATCCAGACAAATCTCATCCTCTATTACAGATATCAATTTTATTCATACATTATTTTTTTTTAGGACTGGGTAAAAAAATATCGATTCTCCTCATTTAATCGATGGGGAAATCCCTGAATCGATTCTTAATGCGTATGCTTCGCGTAAGAGGATATGAATATTCACCTTTCGTTAAAGTAAACAACTGTGTGCACCCTGTTATTATTGTAGATGTGTATTTCAGTAATAAACTTAAGTAGGAGAGTTTCTGTTACCAGCATTTATATAAAAATATGGATCCCCTGTCTGCAAAACTAACATTTTAAATGGAATATTGATGAATTCGAATTGAAACCATGAAAATAAGAATTGAATCGAATTCACAATAACCAGCCTTAGTTTTTGAAGTAATAACAAATAGTTTGTAGAAATATTTATATTTCAATCGTATTTCTAACATTAACCCTTAGAAGCCTTTTTGCGTGTTGTGTACTACTTAAAAAATTGCTTTAATAAGTTGCCTTTAAAAACGTTTTTTTGTGGCAATGCTTCATATATTTTTTTTGTACAACCCCAGGTTTTTTTCTGCAAACATGTAAAAATTGAGAATGAACAGTTTTATGTTTTTAAAAAAGGTTTTTTTTTTTAGACAAAATAAAAAAATCATAATTCCCCCCAAAAAGCAAAGACAAGGTCAAAACTATGTACAAGGTTTAGGAAAGGTTTGCCTGTTTTATACACAAATTCTCACTGTTCTGGGCACTTTTTTTGTGCCATTGTGCTTTGTTTGAAGTCAGTACTTATACTAATTCACAGGTCTTGTACTTTCAAGGGTTATGTCTTATTTTTCCCACTAGATGGCACTGATGGCACCGATTTGGTTCTGAAAAATGAAACTGAAAGATGCTTGTGCAGTTTCATTTGAATTTGAATTACCTTGAAAATGATCTCAACTCATCTTCATATAAAACCAAAAATATCCAATGAAAAAAATAGTTGCATATACGATGTTACAAACCCACAGTGAAACGTTCAGACTGTTGTGTTGGACTTTACCATAAAAACCAGCACCTTGAGCAGCTTCCCCTGTTGTTTTTATTGTTTCTCTAAATAAATCTGTATGTCTAAACTTTTTAAAATATGCATTTCGTAATAAAAGTATGCCTTTGAGTGAATAAAAACTCCAGGAGTGACATCATAGCATCCACCATAATTGTAGTGTGATGCCATGGTTACTTAATAAACAGAGGGACTACAGAGGGATAGAAATTACAGGTAACCAAATAATTTTAGGGTTTTGTTCTTCTTATTACACCCCAATCCAACCGGATGTGACAACACCCTCTCCAGCCTTATAACAGTTTCGTTCAAGGCACAAATTTTATTTATAGATTATATAGAATTTAAAAGTAAATTGTGTGTTTTTATTGCTTCAAATCCTTTAACTCATCTTTAAATACGTGAATGTTTATTTTTGTCAAATATAAATATTGTAAATCACATTGGTAAAGTTGAAAGCAGTCAATTGAATTATTGGGTGCATTTTCAGGCTAACCATTGGAAAAGTTATGCAGGAAGCTTAAACGGCTGTCAGATTCAGGTCAACAAACTCGTCTTACGCTAACTCTGTGATTAAAGTTTCAGCACGTATTCTTAAAGGCCCTTCCCTGAGTTTCTCATTGAGATAATGATACTGAGCTCACATAGGAGAAATCTGGTGACAAATTGTGAAGAAGCACAGTATTATGAGTGGGCAGGGTGGAAGGTGGTCAATAGCATTGGATGACTGTTTGGTGGTGGGTGGTTGATTATTTAGATGTTCTCCCCATGGTTTCTTCCGGGTCTGGTTTACTTCCACTCTCCTAAATCCTGGTTCAGATTTGATTGGAGGCTAGTGAGTGTTCAGTGACTGTTTCTCTGAGATGATCTCACAAACTGTTCCAGGATATACAGCTGCTTTATTCCCAATCTGATCTGGGATTGGCACCAGCACACCCTGTGACGCCTAAAATGAATGTTTGGCCCTGTAAAGCCTTCTCCGTCTTTGCCAGAGCTTTTGAACGCAGGAAAATTTCAATGCTTTAGTAACGTCCTGATATCACAAAAAAATACACAAATGTCCATTATTTTTTTGCCTTCCTGAAATGTGGAAAAAATGACACATTTACAAGAAGTTCCCTATGTGGGTCAGGCAGCTTTAGTCATTATTCACTTCCTGCTTGTTAAACCCATAACTTTCTTCAACCCAGAACCCCTTAAGACTCCGAGAGTCCACTTTTAGCCACTTGTATGTCAGCTGGGATTGAAGCTAACTACAGTAATCCACTTACACTGAGCGCTCGGGCCAGTTCCTGTCAAGCATCAGCCACTGGACAAACTCTAGCACTGATCCGTGCCAACATCAATAATGATCTAAGTGACCAAACACTGGTGCACACGGCACACTTAATGCACAGCTTTCAAAACTGTGCAAGTCCGTCACACCCGTCTCACTTGGAGATCTGGTTTCGGATACTGCATGATTTGCTCTTAATGGGATCATTCCAATAATTCTCACACAAATTCATCACTTACATGATTCTCCTTGTTCCTTTTTAAAAATAGTTGGAGATCTTTAGATCCAAGTGAGCTGTCTCTGCTTGCCGGATCACAGCTTAGAGAATTCACACTTGAACAGGGCTGCTGTTCAAAATAGGCAAAAATAAAAATAGATTTGAATGGGTCTGTGTGTTCAAAACCTTTTTTGTCTCATGCTGTTAGACTTTTAGTGCTTTCATTTAGAGGGGTCTCGAGATTTGGTCAAACTTCTGCGTTATAATAAAAGATAATTTTGATTTGTATTAGCTAACGATAACGCCATTGATAACTGGGTTACGTTTAGACCTATTAAATAATATGTTGCTTTAAATGGCATTTATTTTCTTCATACCATTTCATGACTTGAAAATAAACAAGTATATACACTATAAAAAGAAATTGTCACATTGTTTTTTTATTTATTTTTTTATATTCTGTCTCACCAGTGTTGGATTTTGGTATAAAACATAAAAATTGTTCATTCACAATGTTTGGAATTGTTTGTTTTGTACAATTTCAGGTTTATTGTGGAATTATTGTGTAATGTAATGAAAAAATATTTGTAGAAAAAAAACAGATAAAATGTAAAGTGATAAAGTTCCACCCTCCTTTGCTTCTGATTGGCTGAATCCGTTCCCTTCTTTCAGTGAAAAGAGAATACTGTCCATTGGGAGTAAATTTGTTCATCCTCATTATTATCATGGCGGTCTGGGTCTAACCTGTGCTTCCATAATGGTCACAGCTACCTTTCGGCCGTCAATAAATATTGGTTTAATTTAGTGGCCCATATCAGAATTTCTGTGAAATAGCATCTGTGTCATACACTCAATATGTGAGACTTGAGAACCCTGTTATTTATTGTTTTCTTCACTTTCTCTCATCTACCTGTACTTCTGAGCCATAAAATGTAACTCCTGTTGCCTAGAATTGATTGGCTAAGAGAAGCCACCTGAGGTAGCTTAACTCGCATTTAATTGGCCAATGCCTTCCTCTAGAATAATAGCCGTAATATATTGCTCTGCTTTACTTGTAATAAGTCAAATGACACTCAAGGTGATTTGAAAATGAAAGTGTTGAAGTGAGCCACTAATGGACAACACTGTTTGCCAGTGTCCGTAATACATTATGGTTTGAGCGAATTAACCCTTTAAGAAGCTTATTGACCTTAGCATATGGTCATGGGGGGCTGCAGGGATCTCATATTCATGTGATTTTTAAAATGTAATTATCTGCTCAGTAGCTTATCTCTTCAGTATTTCTAGCGTGCTCCTGTGAGAGACAGTGGGTCGTTGTAGCACACGCTATCAAAACTATGGTGAGATTGAAAATAAATGTGTCATTGATTGAGTAATAAATCTTATATAAAATAAAAATAAAATTTGTTTATATCTTCAATATCTTCAAAAATAGCTATTCATTTATTAGTATTATTCTAAAGTCACTCAGAGTTTTGAAGAAGCTCCTCAAAGCAGAGCAAATGTATGTAGCCTTGCCTTGTTGGATATCTAGGAGGAGCTATGCAAATTTTCCAAGGCTAGGCCATCCAAATAAACCCAGGAATATATGCTGGTTGGCCATTTCTGTCTCTTAATGTTCATTCTTATGCAGAATTGGCATAAATAAACTGCTATAACAGTTACTATACATTTTATTTTCTTACAGGAGCTATGTTCCTCGCTAAAATCGCTCCCCACCAAAAAGCTCCCCATCCCACTTGATGCCAAGCTGGTTGTTACCGGTTTTAAAAGGTCATGACATTGTTTTATTTTTAATAATGCTTTCACATTGGTCTAATTGTATGGGAAATGTGACTCTTACTCAAAAAGTTTCTCTATTTTTAATTAAAATCACATTTAATCTCTTAATTTTCTAGCCGAGGCTTATTCCGGGAATGGGCTGAGATTTTAATTCAGAAAACTTTGTAACCCGTTACTCAGCTACTCACGTTACTCACCTCCATGAGCCAGAATCCAATCCCAAATCAGATGTAAACTCAACTTCACTGGCATTGCATGGCCTTGGCATCCATGGCTTTAGTTTCTCATTAGAATGAATAAATAAACTAAAACAGTAGATTAACGAGCCACTAAAGAAATGACTTTGTAGCGACAGAGGCTCTTGTTTCCAGGGAGAAACAAGTAAATGAATAATTGAAATCATTTTTGTTAAGTGAGTTGTGCCCGGGTTCAGTGGGGATCGAGATGTGAACGTTGGCTGATTCTTCCATGTAACGCACTTTAACACGACTAGTGATTATATGACTCAAGCAAAATGACAAAAAGAACTCCAATTGTTTTATGTTTTACATGAAATATGTTCCATTGTTAGCCGTAGAACAGTACCGTTTCACAATGGATTCACTCATGAGACGAACAGCATTTTAAAAGTTGCTAAATGAAGACATCCATTATTTCGTGTTCGATTTCATATTGTAAGTGCATATATAGGTCTGAATACATTATTGCGAATCACAAAAAAGCTAGTTTTACAGGACAAAACTTGACTAATAACTATTTACTATGTAAAATCAAATTTATTCTGCTCCTTTATCTCTGGGACTTTTTTTGATCTTCATAGGATAGCGGTAGAGAAAATTTGTCATTTTCCATCTGTTCACATGTTATCAAGCTACACGTTTACATTTTTTTTTTTACATTTTTCACTTGTATGCAATTTTTTTCAGCGATTTATAGTAAATTTATGTTAAACAGTATCATATAAGTCTTACATTTGATTCTTTGGGTCCTGCGCTGTGAAGTGTTGGTTAGTGCACACAACATGTAAATTTGATTCTTAGGATATTACAAATCCTGCAAGTTTTTTATGAATAAACTTTTTATTTTTTCAAAGTCTTTAAGGGTCGTTTTGAAATCCATTGGAAACTTTTTTTTTTCAAAGGGAGGCTAATATTTTAATTTTGAACTGTTTTCAGTCGGTCACAGACTTAATATCCTGCTGCTTTCACATCCAAAGATTCTTTCACATTACATTGATCCTATTGGAGGCTGTGGAAGTTCCACAAATCACTTCTTTAAGTGTATGAAGTGACCTTGTTTACTGTAGCTGTAACAACCTCCGCTCGATCTGCACAAGCAGCAGAGGTGTTTGGATTTTGCTGATTGTTGCACTCAGCGAATGACCAGCCCTGCAGTTAACAGTCACCCGATAGCATGTGTATGATCAACGAGTATAGAAACTATATAGCCTTACATCTAATCATTACAGACCAGTGTAATCTCATTACTGTAAAAGCATTAGCCTGACACTAGTCACAGGAGAGTTTGGTCTCGGCCAAACATACTTTTGCAATGCTAGCTGCAGCTTTGTTCTTAGTAAAGTGCTTCCTCTTGATGTTACAGTGTGCATAAGTCAAGTCCTCAGTGAAATGTCAGTTTTTAGTTGAATAAATTAATGTTTTGCTTAAAGAAACGCTGTTTTACCATTTCGCTAGCTCATTGAATGTGGTTCATCCAGTAGCTTTTCATTGTTTTAATTCCAGCATAAAATGCAGCAAGTTCCTTTTTTCTGATTTGAGATCGTGTTCAGATCTGTTCCTCTGAAAATTTGTCTATAGAAAGACACGCCTTGTTTGTTCTGTGGATAGAAGTTTCTTCATGCTCTCTGTCTCTCATTTGTGTAGGTTACAATCTACAAGACCATCCCCACACGACTGCTGTCCAGAGCCTGGGGTCGTCTGAACCAGGTGGACCTGCCCACATGGTTACGGAAACCCATCTACAGTTTGTACATCTGGACATTTGGAGTCAACATGAAAGAAGCTGCTGTGGAGGATCTGCAGCATTACAGAAACTTGGGAGAGTTTTTTAGACGCAAACTCAAACCTCAGGTTCGGCCGGTGTGCGACTCTCATTGCGTGGTGAGTCTGTCATCACTGTAACCACTTCCATTTTTTTATATTAGCTCAATCGTCTTACCACATTTTTCAAAAACTGTTTTTGTTTTTATGAATTGACATTTTAATTTTTACCAGTTTGAAGCTGTGGTATATCGGATATTCCATTTTTTTCTTCTGTTCTGTTGGGCTGTAAAGACTGAGTTGCTCATCTTTTTGTATATTTCATGTCAGAACCTGATTCCAGTCATGTTCAATAAGATAATGTTCATGTTTTAAAACCATGTGTCCTGGCCCGTGGTGTAGTGGATGGCGTGCAGGACATGAGCCTGTCGTCTTTCCCATCCCACCCCATTCTCTCCCCACCTTTCTTCCTGTCTCTCTCTCTCTCTCTCTCTGCTGTCCTGTCTGTTCTAATGAAAAAAATAAATAAATAAAAGTATGTACCAGCTTTAATTTTCTAGAAAAATTCAATCTGTTAATAAACTCCACAGATCAGTCCAGCTGATGGCAAGATTCTTCACTTTGGCCGTGTCAAGAACTGTGAGGTGGAGCAGGTCAAAGGAGTCACATACTCTCTGGAAACCTTCCTCGGCCCACGCAACAGGCCTGAAAGTGAGACTGCAAACAGAAGTGAGTCACAGTGTCATGAAATCTTCCTGAATAACTTGATTCCTGAAAACAAATGTTCTTTAGCTACATCTATGGTTACCGGACAACCCTTAATGATATTTTTGGCTGTTAAGGATTTTGTTAAATTAATATATTTGGGGGAAATAAAGAAATCTACAGCGGCTCAATTTGAAAGAATACTCATTATTTTGGCACATGTACTGAAATCAACACAAAAGTTATTCAAACACACAGCTTGTTTTTTTCCACACACCATTTAATTCAAAGATTTTTGCGTGGTTTTGCCTCCTGGGGGCGATCTCACAGGATGTGCAGGAGAGAGACATGCCTGTGGAGAGGTAATGCACAGAGCAAGACACAAGTTTGGTTTTTGAATTGGTCATTTTGTCCATGCACACACTTCAAGAGGACAAACTCAACTCTAGCAGTGGCCATGTTTCCATCCAAAGATGTTAAATTTAAGCGCAAAACTGCAAGGTTGCATAAAATTTTTTGAATAAAGCACATTTTCTAGAGAACAAAACAGTCACTTACTTAAGAACTGGTGCCAAAAATCAAGAGAAAGTGAATGTTACTGTTTAGGAGAGGGCTTTTCTTCATATTTTATAAATTACTGGAACATGTAGACGAAACAGATTAAGTGCAGTCATGTGATCTGGCTTTTGGAGGCAGGGAGATGGTTCTTTGGTAACACAGCTGGTCAAGACAGTTCTGGGAGGTGTTGAGCCGTCTTTTAGAATGAACCAAATACATTTGAGATGTTGTGCGATACAAACGGTTGGTTGGTTCATTAATGCTGCTCCATCGCACACTAGTTCTGACAGAAAACTCATAGCATTGTATTACAATTCATTCTGTAAATACATTTCCATCATAGTTTATGTGCATTTCTTTTCTTAGCGGATCAAAAGGTAATTTTTAAAATGTATCCTCATCTTGCCCTTTCCGTCCAGAAATTTTTTATGCAATATTCCAAAATGTGGAAAACAACACAGCTAGTGATTCGTCGTGGCACAAGGTAGTAGTTGCAGCAACTCAACATCACTGTAGGAGCGTTGGACGAATAGCTGTGTGCACATTTGCTCAAGTCTGCTTGAGTCTGCTCAAGTTTCTGAAGACTAAATTGCTGCTTGATATACGACACAAAAGAGTGAAACCATCTCAAAGGAAAAGTGATGTTGAGAGATTGAGGAAGTGTGTGGAGAAGGCAGATCAGGGGAGATTTGGTAGTGCACTCGAGGACTGTTGAGATTAAGGTTGGCAAGAGATACAGACATGGTTCAAAGCCGCTCAGGGCGTTTTTAATGAAATGGTGCACCAACAATAAATTATTAAGTCACTCAGCAGTTTTTTGTGGGTGGGGGTGAGCAGGCCAGACAACTGCGGGCTCTGGTTAGCATGCGAGGAGGTATTATGGGGTGCCCTCACCAGACACTCTAGACCAGTCGGCGGAGCACCTCCTGGTAGATCTTGTGGTATAAACGGTCTGCTTGCTGCCACATGCTGGAAGGAGTGACTTCCGCTCACCGGCTGCCGTCACGCTTAAAAGCTTGCAGCCTGATGAGACCCACCTGGCAACGCTGATCTCGCCCCACAATATGTATTTGAATTTTTGAGTCAGAGCACTTTATTAACAAAACAGCAAAATGTCTTGTTGTTAATGCATAGATCCTGGATAGGTTTCTCATTGAACATCCCCTTGAAACATTTCTGTTGTGTAGTGAACGTTTACAACACTGTGTGTTTCAGTGTTCGTTTATACTGCAAGAAAATGCAGCGTTTTGTTTTATTTTATTTTTTTTTTTATTCAAATGTCATGTGCTGTCACCATACCTTTTCATTGAAAACTACCTCCTTTTCAATATTTTTATGAAGGGTAACATTGGGGGGGGGGGGTGCTAGAGCACCAGCCTTAAACAAGCTTTTATCTAATGTAACTGGGTGCAAGATGCGTTGCATTTTTTCTGGAGTTTCTATTGTCTGGTTAGTTTTAGTATTTTCTGAGAACAGGAAGTTACAATACAAATACAAAAGCAAACACCTCAAACAGAGTTAAAATACAAACAAGTTACATAAGAAGCAGGAAGTAAAGGTTTGAAAAAGAGTTACTCACAGAAGCCTGCCCTTTTTGCTGTCTGGTCTCCTTCAGGCAGGTTATTCTCTTTACCCTGCCCCCACCGTTCTCTTTGTTCCTTTCTTGATGCTAAATTGTGTGCTTCTAACTAGATCGTAAGGTAAATAAAGGCACATTTTCCGTTAAATCTTCTTAAACCATGCTTCCAGAGTCTTCTGTAATGGGTTACGAATCAATATTCAATAACACTACCTTGAAATGTCTGTGCTTTTTAATTGTTGAGATTATTTTGTTTCAATTGTTAAAAGAATTACAATCCTTAGATTTCACGTTGGAAAAAGTGTTTTTTTAAATGAAATACAAGGTTTCGGCATAGATTTTAACAGATATTTTATTAACAAAATAATAATAATTGAAAAACTGAAGTTCTGAGTATTTAGATTATTTACGCATTATTTGAGTGATAGTTTTGCTGAAGACTGCTCCGACAGGAAAACGACTGAGCACAAACCTCGAAATGTATAGTATTTCTATCATTATACCATTTTTATGTATGCTTTTTAGATGAGGATGACCCTGGAACGTTCCAGGATGACCTGGTCACTAAAGAGGGGAACGAGTTGTTCCACTGTGTGATTTATCTGGCTCCCGGGGACTACCACTGCTTCCACTCACCCACAGACTGGAGCGTGGCTCACAGACGCCACTTCCCAGGTCAGAACAGTTAGTTTTTCTGAAAACATCAGTTGTAGATAAAAAGATTAATCCAGAGGGCTGGACATTAGGTCATTCATGCTTCATCTATAAGCTCCTTCTCTAATCTGACGGTGACCGTCCGGCCTCCGTTATGTAACTGTTGGTGGAATGTGGTCTGTGTTCATCACAGGATCTCTGATGTCCGTGAACCCAGGGGTTGCACGATGGATAAAGGAACTGTTTTGCCATAATGAAAGGGTGGTCTTGAGTGGAGCGTGGACACATGGCTTCTTTTCGCTCACAGCTGTTGGAGCTACAAACGTGGGATCCATACGCATCTATTTTGACAAGGTCAGAACTTTGCAGATTTTTGTTTATTAAACTCAGTAGTTCATGCTCTTGCTTTCTGTTTGGTGGCTGCAGCTCGAGGGGTCTAAGAGAACCGTTTAGAATCATCCAAACTTTGCCAAAATAACCAAACTGGTCTGACTCTGGATGCTGTATTTGTTCAGACTACTTCATAATTCTGAATTCTGGTAAATTGCTGAGAATGCTGGGGAATTTTCCATTGACTTAACATGGGGTGACACTTTGTGGAGTTTTTCAGTCTGTGCAAGAAAATACCCCAGAAAATGAGACTCCAAAGCAATGAGACCCATTGTGTTTACCCATTTTCCATAGCAACCAAAATTGCTACCTTAGCAACCATTCTATTTTGCTTATAAAAATAAAAGTTTTATTTTCGCTAGCCAAAATGAAATTCTGTGACGAGCTTTAGTGAACTAGTTAGAATTGAAATCACATTTGATAAAGTTAATGTGATAAAATGAATTGTCTACTTGTGTCTGTTTCGAGTCGCACTGTAAACATTGAAGTGGGCCATATATAAAAACATAGTGCGAACCAAAACAGCTACGAGGATGTACATTCTATTACTGATTGAAGACTAGCACAACACAAAACAAATAGTTCTTTCTGGTCAACGAATGACACACACACACACGTGCACACCTGAGCAGTACACTGTTGAAATCAAACATTTATAAAGCTGCATTTCACTAAAACCTGTTTTCAGTCAAAAACTTCATGGAATGTGTTGTTAGGAGTAATCATGAGTCTGACTGCTTGGCCATGCTAAACCTGTAAAAAAGTACGTTTTGGTGACGTTGTAAAATATGTTAATGCTGCTAATGGTAGTGTCATAGATATCGTAGATAACAATCATCTTGGTTCTGAAGATAAAGTGTTTGTGCTCAGGGGGTGTTGCTTCTCTTCTAAATTGAAGTGTTGTGCAGGATCTGGATCACGGCATCCAGCCGGTTATTGAGCCATTTTTCTGCTGAAGTTATTTTTAAAGCAGACATCTGATTGGTTCTCCAAGCTCCCAGAAGCAGATGGCACACCATGGATAATCTGCAAGATGCTTCTTTAAACTCTACACAGCACCTCAGACATTAACCCTTCCGGTGCTGCAGGAAAACATCCTCAGTGGTCACAGCTGGCCATTTGTCCTGCATTGCTGAAGTGACGCACAGCAGAAATACAAAGTGGAAAGTTATGTCAAAAAGCACATTTCATACATAGAAGTTTAAAAAAAATCAGCCTTATTAAAATATTAAATTAAACTGCTGAAAATCAACCTTATTAAAATATCAAAATGAATTGATGGCAGTGATAAAACGTTTAAAAATATAACCGAAATTGTCCTTATAACCCTATAATGTAGTTTCATTCTGACATATGTCAATAAAGGAATGCACAAAGGTTTATAAAACTTTCCAGATGTTTGTTCCCCTGATGAGGAACGTATGGTGTGTTCTTACATTAGCTAATACTAACAACCAACTTGATGTGATTGGTTAAAAACCAAACATAAACGTGCATTAATGACGCAGACAAAATGTTTGTCTCTCACAAGAAATTAACTAAATGCATGACCATCCCAAGAAGAAAGGATGGTAAATCGATACAAAATTAATACATTAGTTATAATATATTATTACAAGACTCCCCGCCCCAACGTGGCCCTACCCACAACCACCGCAATTCGACCAGAAGAGGACAGGGAGGGAGACCGCATCAGGTGGAGCGGAGCCACCCACCAGCCATACCCTGGCCCCATACACACCCTGACCTGAAAACTGTTTGGAACAGTTTTATGGCAACACTTAGAGAATCCTGTTGTTGTAATGTGATTGGTTTATCATAACTGGGTATCTGGGAGAAGCGAGTGTTGCGCTTGTTTTTGTTCCTGCCGATTTCGAGTCTCAGACAATCACATGTGACTGACCAGAATCGCCTGCAGATCGGAGCTTGTGTGTGTGGGTGTGACAGTCACACAGTGTGAAGTACCAAAGACTCGCTCTGTGAGCGTCGCAGGCTGGTCATGAGATATTGGGCGTGCTAAATATCTGGAGTAGTCGACTTGTCACAATTCGGCAGTGTGTTCTGACTGGAAATAGCGTCTGTGGTCCATTAAGAGAGCAGCTATTGAGAGTTCAGCATCCAAAGCAAAGTGGTTTCTTTATGGTTTATTTGGACCTAATAAATGAAATAACGCTCCCATTTTGTTAACAATCTCAGTCTTGCGAGTCTTTAACACGACTGAATGCTGCGCCAGCCTAAGATTTACTGTTGTATAAGATAAACTGACTCCATCATTGTCTCCAGAACTGTCTCCACCTCCCTTGTGAAACCACATGCGTGTGCTGATTGCTTTGTCTCTTCCACTTCAATTGAAGGCCCCAGTGAAGGAGCTGTAAAAATGGTCACTTGGTATTGAGCAGTCAGCCAGTAAGAGGGTCCGTTTCCTTGCCTCACTATGTATGGCACTGTTACTGTGTCATCTGTTGTTTATTGGTCAGCTGACCTGTCGCTAACTCTCTCACATTCTGCATTATTGTTGCTAGCAAATTTGGTCATTTTGTGCACAAAAGGATGTTATTTATTTAGAGGTTAAGGCAAAACTACAAAGATAAATAGTGAGAAGAAGTGATATGTACGGATATTCTGTGATCCTTGTCAAATATTGTATTTGTAACAGGTAGCAATGACAGACCGTAAACAGACCTTTATCATTTTAATTTGAGAATGTTCAAGTACGATCTGTATGTATGTCTACAAATGTTACGTATATAGACTGAAAACCTAATAAAAACCATGGCGGCCTCTATGTGTGAAGTCATAAAAAAAACAAAAGTACTGGTGGCTACCGGGATTTATTTTAGCTGCTGGTAGTTTGGACCTAAATCTAGGAAACCTATGAATTAATGTCCCAATGACTGGTCTTTAGTTTGTTGCTAGATAACCACAGAACATTTGTGAGTTTTGAGCACAGCTCCTCTAAGTGTGTATCTGGCCTCGTTTCTAATAGACCACTAGATGCTAGAAGCCTTGTGTAACCATATGGGTCAGTGGAGGAGAGTAGATGGCACCTGTCGGCTCTAGACTCGCTTGATTTCTGGCGCAGCGTGTGACCTTGTTTATTTCAGTCCTACACTACTTCTAGTGGTTTGGAGCTAATTTAGGGGTGAAGATTGTAAATAGGAGTTGGTCCATAAACAGGATAATGGGCACCATGACTCTAGGGGTAAAGCCTATATCAGCATTTCTTGGTCCCTTGACTGCATCAAATCGGCTATTTTTCTTATGATGAATTTTTAGATTAATACAAACAACATAACGAGTGCAAAATATCAGAACCCCAGCCTTTAAAGGGGACAACGGATGCCTACTATTCTGGAGTTAAACTTGATATTTAGGGTATTTATGAAGTTAAGAGGTAAGATGTCAGTGGTGTCTAAAGAAAACTCTCTTTTGACATTGAAATAAATAACTTGATTTCAATGATACTGTGCTGCTGATTGGCCAGTAAGAACTAAATTTTTTCTTTTGGATCTTTTGGCGGTGTTGCCCACTCAGGCGATACCAGACAGTGAGTATAAATTATTATAATACTTATTATAATAATTTCTTTGCTAAAAAGCAGTACCAGCCAGTTCATTGGCAAATATTTTCAAAATACAAAAAACACAGTTTGATGTGTAACCATGGCAATGGAGGGGTCACGCTAAAAAATAGCGACGGTAAATGCAAACAACATTTCACTTTCTTGTTACATTAATGCATAGTTTATTGTACTGAACATGAATGCAGACGCAAATAAAATATAATAATCTAAAGTTTGAATAAAGCAGTTTACTCGTAAATTATTAAAAAGTTCACTGCTGGAAGTAATTTGTCATTGAAGTGTCAACTAAATGTGATCAGTGCGGGGCTCATAAGCAAAATTAAATAAAAGTCTTTGCGATAAATATGAAATTTTAACGCGATCGATTGTTCGTTCACCCAGAGGCAAGTCACTGGGAAGCAAAAAGTTTAATTCAGCCTTTTATTTACATAATATATATGGATATATAGATAGAACTATTAACAATTCTTTATTGTTACCATTTTTTTTTTTTTTATCAAACTGGATTTTTTTTGTGATCCCAGTTGATGCCCTACGCAGACTGCAAATTCTATGTGTAGGGAGTGCTGCTACTGATCTGGGGTCTTCTTCGTAGTAGGGGCTGAATTCCCTTACGTTTCTAATTAGATCTTTACTCCAACATCTACAGAAACAGCTTGTGAAAATATATACAAAACGTGATTGAACTCGGGCCTTAAAATGTTGCTTTTGAAGCTTTTATCAAATATTTTTTTCCTTCTTAGGAACTACGCACCAACAACCCTCGCTACAACAAGGGAAGCTACAATGACTTGAGCTACGTGACCAACAACAACCAAGAAGGCGTGAGCATGAGGAAAGGAGAGCACCTGGGGGAGTTCAACCTGGGCTCCACAATAGTACTGCTGTTCGAAGCACCACAAAACTTCACATTTAACCTGCAAGCAGGACAGAAGATCCGCTTCGGTGAAGCTCTGGGGACGATGTAACATTGAGAAGAGCGCAACACAAACTGATAGACACAATGTGTGCCGAAGAATTGAGGATCTCAGAGACTAATACACTCATCTTTACAGAGATTTGCTCTGTGTAAACCGAGATACATGTGTGTTCATGTGTACTCACTCAACCACCACTGTTGCATTATTGCTATCGTTTATTTTCTTTTAGATCTTTGAATGCCGTCCAGCTTTCTTTTTTTGGCTCTAAGTTATTTTTCTATTTTATTTAAGTCAAAGGATTGTGATTTTTTTCTGTGTTCGCCCATATTGCCTTTGGCTGGAGTCAACCTGGAAGCTTTGAGATCGTACGACCATTATTTGCTTCGTTGTATTTTAAACCGGTTTCTTCTGTTAAGATCATTGTAGAGGTGCAAAGATCACGAGCTTTGGAAAAACACTGACGAAACGCTTCACTGCCGTTGCTCTCCGGTGTTAAATCATGCCTTTGCTTGGTGGTCTAGTTGGGATGTTTACTTTTAACCGTTTGAGCCGTCTCAACTTGACTAGTGCCAAAACGCAAGATCTATTTTTACTAACACACATTCTTTACCCTTTTAATATGAACCAGTGCGTCTGATGCTTATGTTTTTGGAGTTTTCTCTGATTAACCGCCACTGACTCGAAACCCTTGAGACTCTCTGGATCCCACGGAAGATGAAATGGGAAGGACGACTCTAGGAAGCTGTTGAATGTGTTACAAAACCAAACACGGGGTTTTCTGTAAACCACGGGGATGGGGAATTGTTTTGAAGAAGTCTTATTAATCACATCTGTAACATAGACTTTATTATAAACTAGTTCAGAGCATATAATGTCATTAATAAATTTTGAGGTTTATTTAAAATGTTGTAAATGGATTTCTTGGATCCTGTTTCATAACTTGGCGAAATCACAAGGAGTCAAACGCTTATACATAATTTGTGAGGGTGAGCAGCTTCTAATAAGCTTCTGTGGAAAGTTATAGATGTATTCCCAAGGGAAGATAAAATGGGAAATCTGACCGCGTTATTTGAGGAAACTCATTTATCGTTATGTAAGCCTTATTAATAATGAACGGAATCTCAGCAGAATATGGATCAAATGTCTGAGGAGCGTTGAGATGGTATCAAGAGCTGCATAAAATGATTGGAAAAAAATACACATCACATACACGTATTTAATGCGTATAAAAAGTAATGAAAAATCTGTACACCCAAGAAGTAAGCTTTACTCATCGCTGGGGGTGCTTCATGACAGTATTAATGTCTGTGTTTGCACAAAAGAGCAGCTGTGTAAAACCATGGAGCAACCACTCATACAACGTTTGCAATGATCACAGCACTGCATTGGTTCTAAACCACAATGCATTTCACCTACTCTAGATATATATATATATATCTATAGTGTCATATAATTTGGGTTTGGGGTCCCTTAGAAATTTCCTTATTTTTGAAGAAAAAATTTTTTTTTTCAATGAAGATGACTTTATAAACTAATCCGCAATACACTCTATACAGTGTTTACAATCTGGTAAATAAATATTCTAGCCGCAAATGTCTGTTTTTTCATGCAATATCTACATAGGTGTATAGAGGCCCATTGCAGCAACTATCACTTTAGTGTTTTTTTAATGGAACAATGTGTTTCTCATTGTGGCAAAAGCTAATGGATGATTAAAAAAACCCTTTTGCTTCACGTTAGCACCGCTGAAAAGAGTTTAGCGGCTTAGAGATGCAATAAAACTGACCTTCCTTTGAGCAGGTGGAGTATCTGGAGCATCACATTTGTGGTGTTGATAAAACTCTCAAAATGGCCAGAAAAAGAGAACTTTCCTGTGAAACTCGACAGTCTATTCTTGTTCTTAGAAATGAAGGCTATTCCAAGCAAGAAAATGTGTACTAATCCCTTCAGAGAACAGCACAAACAGGCTCTATGCAGAGTAGAAAGAGAAGTGGGATACCCCTCTGCACAACTCAGCCAGGACGCTGGCCTTCAGGGTAGAGTGGCAAAGGAAAAGCCATATCTGAGACTGATCAATAACAGAAACAGATTAATATCGGCAAAAGAACACAGACATTGGACAGAGGAAGATTGGGGGAAAGAAAGTGTTCTAGACGGACAAATTGAAGTTTGAGGTGCTTGGATCACACAGAAGAACATTTGTGAAATGCAGAACAACTGAAAAAATGCTGGAATGCTGGCTGATACCATCTGTCAAGCATGGTTGGGGTAACGTGATGGTTAAGGATATAAGGGATTTTGAATAAGGAAGGCTATTACATCACTTCCTGTGCTTGTTCTTTGTTTTAGATGGTTATTAATGACTGGAATGCGTGTTTGGGAACATGGTTCTGCCGCTGAAGCTTCATCCCCATTTGCATAATTGTTCCAGCAAACAAACAAACTGCCTGCTGCCACACCAAAAGTTTTTCAAATGTTGTCTCACATCAGTCCAAAGCACCTGCTGCTGTTTTTATGCACATGGTTCCTTTATATTCATGGACACTTCAGACGCTTGGTCTTAGTCCAACATCAGAGCTATTTTTGGCAGCAACTCTTTATTTATGAAGATCATACAAAACCTAAGACTGAGAGAAACCTTATTGATGCAGTTTACCTTCCTTGCGTCTTGTTGCTGTACTCCAACCGTCTTTCTAAACCTCACCAGGGTAGCAGATTTTCAAGCTTCCTTCTCAGCTGCTCCTTTTCTAGTTCATTACAGGGTTTCAGTATGCGTGCAATTTGTTAATCATACACATGACGGAAGCTCTAAAAAAATCACAGACTTTGTACCTAGTTATCTAAAAGAAATGATGCTGGTTTGGATGAAAAGTTAGTTCTAATTGAATTCAGTTGTGATTTGTAGATTAATAATGATCTGTTTACTCCAAGCACATTACTTAAATACCACATCCTTATTTATTTTCTTGGAAATCAATCAATTAGATAAAGTAAAAGCCCTTTCATACAATACAATACAATATGAAAGGCACAGTTTTGATTATTATCCTGTAAATACATTGTGGAGCTAAAGTTCCCCTAAATTTTGAATTTTAAGTATTCTAAGTATTCTATATTTTATTATGTTTTAAATGTTTGGTGTTCAAAAGAACAAATAAACTTAAACACATGTAACAAAAGAGGGCTTTAAAAGACGTTTTTGATGCGCGCTCCCCCTAGTGGTAACAACGGTACACTACAGTCACTAAACAGTATTTTCAAAAATGTCGATCTTCATTTATATGTACACGAACACACTAACCTGAAATGGGGTGAATTAAAAACATGTTCAGAAAAACAGAATGACCACATGACGTTGATGTTCTCACTCCGGACCTAACAGTAAGTACCTCATGGTTTGATTTTATTTCTCCCCAACTCTTCATACAAGCGTTTTCTTAAAAACTCTACAAAGAATTTTCTTTGGGTGTTATTTTATTGTATTGCAATTGTAGTGGCGCCTCTTATAAGTTGGACATTTACACTGGTCATTTTTGTATTTTCCATTTTTTCATTTAAAAGTATAAGTATAAATTCATTCGGAACAATTATATTAGCAAATACACCGAGGGTTTCGACTATGGGATCTTTATAAAGTCCAGTTTGGTGTATCAGGAGGTGTTAACTTCCACATTTTTTTTTTTACCTTGTCCTGTCCTGCTCAAAAGCCATCACATGGAGAGTACATGCCTTGCTGAGTTGGACAGTTTTGCTTTCTCCAGGGGAGTAAAACACCTGGTGTGGTGTTTTCTCCTCTGGATTGGAACATTGAATGTATGTAAATATTTATTAGTTGTGGTTCCCGCAAGTCAGTTTATATCAGTTGTGTCAGGACAAGACGGTGTTGAACTGAAAGGGGGAGTGGATAAAGGATTGGGGAAGGGTGAAGGTACACGAGTGAAAAAGAAAGAAAGGAAGAGGAAAAGAAGAAAAAAATAATAATAATAAAAATAGAAGAAAAAAAATCAGTAAATGACAAAAAATTAAATACCTACCTGAACATAACGCATAAGTCCTAGTAACAGTTCGTTTTGTCCATGTCCGTTTGTTATAGTTCATGCAAAACAAACTTTAAACTAAAAAAAAAAAACTTCCACTTTTCTTTGTTTTTGCTTGGGAATTGTTAAAAGGGATTTTTCCTGGAGTAAACTGAAGCTGATCCTGTCAAAAGATCAAGCGAACCTTTACGTCTACATTTACAGCAAAAATCAGATATTTGACAATGTTCATTTAATAATTGTTGGATTAGTCCTCAATAAGCAGGGGTGTAATAATATACCACAATAAAAAATTGTCACAATATACATTGTGAATTTTTTTGGATATATCGAGTAGAAAATGTCATTTGGTTGTTAGTGATGGGGTTTAGTCACTTCTGAAACTTCCTTAAGTTTCCTTTCTGTTTTATTTGATATTTACTAGCGCCCAGTTATCCTTTACGCATGTGAAAAGGAGAAACATAAACCAAACTCTCCATCAGTTAGAGTAAAAGAAAGAACTTAATGCAAACAAGTGCTGCCCCCTAGTGGGTGGATGATATTAAATGCTTTAACACTAATCAAATCACTCCAACCTTCTTAGCATTACTGTCTCGAAACTTTAAAATTCATTGTGTCTTCTACAAATAATGTAAAGTTGGTTAATTGTGATGCATATCATATCTTGAGCAGAATGTATCATTACACCCTTAAAGAAACAGGTGTTCTATAGGTCCACTGGTCAAGTGTGTAAAACAGTGCCTTCTTTGTGATCAGTTTGTTTATTTGAATGATCCGGCCTACTGTACCTACATTTATATGATTGGCACCTACTGATAAACATATGAATTGGGGTGATCGTGATAGGCTGGAAAATTAATAATGATATACATAAAAGTTCCATTTTGAATTATTATTTTATTTCATGATTTAATTGGATACAGTATTATAAATAGTAAAAGTCTATTAAAAAATATCAAGAGCAATCTGCTCAAACACTATGTCTGTAGCAGAGAGATGAATAACTCCCTCAGGACACATTGTATTTACTATAAAAGAGTGTTTAAGATTCCAGGTAAGGTTTCTTCCCATCTGAAAACTGGCTGATCTAGACTTCACGTGTTCTTCCAGGAACTTGCTTGAAGTCCATTGCGTCTCAAACCTGTTCTGCTGCTGACACACTACCTTACCCTAGCTACAAACTATTTGTCATCACAGAAACTGGCTGAATCACCTTGTTGTCAAGTAACATGAAACAAAGACAACCGTTTATGAAGGAAAAAAAAGGTGATTTTATGTACAAAAATGTATTGATCATTGAGAATTGTTATGCAAACCCCCAAAAATCCAACTTTAGTCATCACTTAGAATGTAGCAGTCTTTTGGCTGAAAAACTGTTCACAGCTCACACTAAATGCAACTAGTGCAACCATAAAAAATGGAAGTGTCTCTTTGGCAGCTGCAACAACTCAAGACACAGTGTGTCAGCGGAATGTCTCCAGCAACCCGAAAATCCTGTTCAGTAGAGACAGGGACGGCCTGAAAGAAGAGCTGACAAATCTCCTTTTGTGGAGAAAGAATCAAGAATCTTTCTCCGGTTTCACCTGAAAGCATTTCAGGGTGTGTTCTCAAAAACCTGATAAAAATCAAGGAGATTCCCAACGGGAGCAATTCATGACCTCTATGTGTCATTAGGATTTCATAGAAGCACTGGATTAACAATTGACACTTCTACGAACCGGTGAACAGATGACTGAAGCTAAAGCCAAGGTTTTGTTTGAGGAACACAAAGATGAACCTTCAAAGAGTTTCCCGGAGCTTCGATCAACGAAGAACGTAGAACAAAAAAAAACAAAACAATTGATACATAACTACAAAGTAAATGAGCAGCCACAAAAAATCTGATTAAGTTTGCTCCAACCATTGACTCCGGATTTACGTAATCCAATTCTGGGTGAGGTGTCATTTCTTTCTACGGCATCGGCAGCAGCAGGCATAGCAGCGTCCAACAGGCTCCTCGCTCTCCTTCACAACATAAGTGGGCTGGCTGTTGTATGGAGGGGGGTTATGTCCATTATGGTTCTCTCCGTACACTGGAACACTCGAGGTGTTGTTCTCTTCGGGTGTTCGGAAGCTATTGTAAGGGTTCAGGGCAGAGGTGCGACTGTTGTAGGCACTCTCCAAAGCCATTGGGTTCATTATGATGGTGCTGGAATTAGGCTGGTCCCGTAGCTTGGCACGAGGGATGGTGACATCTCCATAGGGGTTCTCCAAGGAGATATTCATGGTGTCAGGGTAGTGATGGTCAAACCAAATATTCAAGAGGCTCAGAGCTCCAGGGACATAATATCAGATTAGTCTTGAATATTCCTATGGACAGAAAAGGCATTTGGTTATCTCTCTCAAGTAGCAACGTATGATATAATAATAATAATAATAATAATAATAATAATACTAATAATAATAATAATAATAATAATAATGCATGTCAGTTGCTGCATCTTTCAGGACACTTGAGGAGCCCTTACTAATGAAAAGCTGGGAGACAGAACATGTCATTTTGGCGAAGGCACATTGTAAAACAGGCTTTGAGGTCCCAAGAACCCAACCTGACCTTTGAAGGACGAGAAACAATCAAGGACAGAGCTGGAGCAGATTTGACTGTGCAAAGGGGCTTGTGGGTAGTGGACTGGTCAGAGATGTAAAGTGCTGAGGAATAATGGAGTTCCTTGAAGGTTAAAACAATATTTTTGTATGTTCTGTATATTTATTAAAGAGTTGGGATGCTTCACAGCATGGGTCCCTTCTGATCTCCTCCTGTCTTTTTAAGAAGACAATCCTAAATCATCCAATCACATCCCTCTATGTTAATGTCTCTCTGGGATGTGTGATGGTAAATGTGTGTTTTATGATCCATTCCTTGGATTCTTTAACTTAGGAGCAGTTCGAAACTATGCTGATATTCAAGGGACACATTCCTTTACAATACAGAATTTCTGTGAGTGTGCGTGGACTTCCTCCGGGTACTCCGACAATCCCAAAAACATGCAGTTAGTTTAATTGAAGAATCTAAATTCCCCGTAGGTGTGAATGTGTGAGTGATAGTGTGTGTTGCCCTGCGATGTACTAGTGACCTGTCCAGGGTGTACCCCCTCCTCTCGCCCAATGTGTACTGGAGATAGGGACCAGCAGACTCCCGTGACCCCGAGGCAAGGAATATGAATGAATGATTTCAATGGTAAAACAATAACATTTTCTTGAAATCGAAAAACTCACTAGAAGCCATCTTGTAAATCTGAACGATTTTATCACAACTGAAGAAACTTAAGTTTTTCAGTTTGTCTAAACATGAAGCTATGTTGGTAACTGTTTTTGCCGCATATTAATTACTTTCGGTGAGGGGACCATTGAAGAGGGGAAAATTTATAGTTTTGTTTGTTTTTCACTTTTGATAGTAAGCACAAATTCAACTCTTTCATTTAACAGCTCTAAGTAAGTTATTGTATTTGGAAAAGTACAAATCTTTGTTTTAGCCCTGTTTGGTGCTGTTGCAAGACAACAGTGCCTTTAGTCTCACAAGAAAAATGTTGTGAGCAACCAAATCAAATGCTGCCATAAGGTCTAGAAGAACCAGAAGGGACAACGGGCAGAATCAACATAAGGGGACAAGAAGTAGGTAATTTGAGACATAGATTCCAGACTGCAATTTTTCTTAAAACATGTGGCTAACAGACCATTTCAAAGCTGTGCGGTGACAATTCTTTCCAGTATTTTGGGTAAAAATTGGACATTTCAGTTTTTTAGCATAGGAGAAATAGAGAGTTGGGTACAATACCCAACTGAGGGGAAGCATACACCATTTCAGTGGTGGTTCAAGACCAAGACTTTGATTTATAAGCCATAGTACAGATATCGGGAGTGTTTGGTTGTAAAAATGGAGGCAAATGCTTTTGTCAAAGTTGACAGGAAGGAGTTGGAGCCAATGGGGAAAGTTGTAACAAAACAAAGATGGAGCTGTTAAGAGTGAAAAAACTATTGTACTCCTCAAACGGCTCAGGTGCAGGTGCATAGATATTAGGCGATTTGATCAGAGATTCACATTTTGAGGGATGTACCTCAAACTCAATCAGCCTACCATCAATATTTGTTTTAGCCTGTGCTGTTTTATACTAACATGGTGATTATACGTTTCCCTATGGACCATCAAACTCATGACTGAATGGCTTGGCTCTGAGACGTGAAGGTCTGCCATTTACCAAAGAGCTAAGTTCTATCAGTTTTAATGCCACCTGCAGGTAAATAATATTGTGGGTAAAATATCAAAATTAAGATAGATGACCTATATCAATGATCTTCATATTGCAAAACAGAGTCTGCATTTGTTTTTGTTTGGGAATGGTCAAAGATTAGAAAAAATAGTCACAGCACAGTTGATCATCAGCAAATATCACATTCGAGGACAAAGGGTAGGTACTGTGTAGTCCTTGGGAAATAGAGATTTAGGTGCCCTGGAAACCATACCAAGGACCATAAGAACAGAGCAGTTGTTCAGCATGAGGGAAGAGACCTTAACTTTATCTTTCGACAGGATAGCAACCACCGTGGAGCGAAGTAACCACAGTCAAGGGAGAGCGCTTGGTTCAGCTTGGTACTTATTTGGCTGCAAGGACTCAATAAAGGAAAATCAAGTTGAGGTCTCTCATCAGATCCTCCAAAAAAGATCCCTTCCTGACCCAAATCTGCATGGATAAGTACCTGACACTTTTACCACTTCCTCTGCTGGCAGTAAGTCGAAGACCAGATCACTAGGTTAATGTTTGCATAGCAAGCTTTATCATTTCAACTAACACATGTAGTCAGTTCTTGGTTTTCCTGGGTTGGAAACCCTGACCTTTGCGTTGCTAGCACAACGCTCTGCCGACTAAGCCACAGGAATTCTTTAGTACTTTTTTGGCCCCTCCAGAAAACTTTTAATAAGTATGCCTGTCAAAATAAAAACGTTTTAAATCATACCTTAAATCCTGACTATCATGTAGATCTACCAGTAGTTTGTTCCAGGGGACTTAATAAAAGCACAGGAGCCTCCAGGTGATCCAGAGGTTCTGGAATGAGCCAGGCAGACAGTTGTAGTAGATCTGGTGGCTCTGATGGGTTTATGGAAGCTCGCTATGAAAGGTTATTAAGATTTCAAACTATACATGGAATGCAACGGGTGTTGGTGAAGATGGATCAGACCTGGGTTTGGGTTTTCAGAAGCAGATGTTCAATCTTGCTGCAACATTTGGAATGAGCTGCATATTTGTGGATGGATTTAGAAGAAAGACCAAAGAGTGAACCATGCTAGCAGTGGATGACTGTTTTGGAGCGCCTGTTGGATCTGGGTTGTATTTCTAATATGATGGAATTAAGTCAAAATGTGGTACATTTGGGTAAAAAAAAAAACTTGGATCTGATGGTGATGGACCCAGAACTGATGGAGATGAAAATTGATTTCAGACGTTGCATATTAGAAATTTGTCTGTTTTACAACTATTTCATTGAAGAATTATTTCTTGCGAGTAGGGGGTACTGCTGCCTCTCTCCCAAAGTGAGCTGGAGATAGGCACCAGCAGACCCCGTGACCCGGAAAGAGAACAAGGGGGTTAGAAGACAAATAAAGGAATGAAATTTGTAGTCACTGGCATTCGGAGAGCTAATGGCAACCAGCCATTTGTGTTTAGACTGAATAAAACAAACTCAGATTATTTTGAACAAATGAGTTCAGCACATTTATTCAAAGTTGTGAACTGAGAAACCAAAAAAAAGTGCTTGATATTTTCACACATTGAAGGACTTGAATCAATCACTGAACCGATTCAACTGATTCGAACTGTCGGTTCTGCTTTCCAGACTGGGTCTGGGTCTCGGGGGAGACAAAATAACACACTTTTGCTATGAAAAGGTCTAGCGACTGAGCTGTAAAGTCTGTGACAACACTGCTAACGCGGGGTTATTCGTTGAGGCACACTTGTTTATTTTCTCAATAACTTTGTTCTCAAGGGGTAACCACGCTATCCTCCGATTTTAAATTAAGTTAAATGTCATTTGACCTGATGTTTAGCTAACCAAACTCACTCATTAACTCTCATAACACTTCTAAAAATCATAAGAATTCGCTCAAAGATGCAGCAAAGTATAGACCACTGACCTGCAGAAGTGTGTTTGGCGAGAGTCGGTTTTCACAGGTGCACGCTGATTGCCTCCGTGACTTTGTTCTTCCGTGTTTCCAAGAGAAGGTGAAAGAGAGGAACTCGAAGCTCCAGGTTGAAGAGGAATGAAGGAGGTGGCTCTGACTCTACAGCTGACCGTGAGTCTGTATAAACACTCCACCCTTAGCAAGTCTAGCTCAGTTGAAACCGAGAGAGGTGTGTGTGTGTTTTATGGGAGGAGGCTGATGAGAGAATGTCCAGGAATTTAATGTTGAGTTTTATGATGAAAGGATGCCATGACCCGTTTTTAAACCGCATTGATGCTTTGTTCTGAGGCTAATATTCATGTTGCTAATATAGATGTCAAGTTGTGATTGATGTTATATTTCCCCAGGTGTAAAAAAGCAAGGTGGCTAGCTAATTAATGCTTAAACGAATACGGTAACAACCAACTCTCGTGTTCCAAAACACAAATGGAGTGAATCATTCTTGATTTTCCACAAGGTTCTGCAAACACTGAGGAGTACACCTCTTGCCTTGAGCCTTGTTTAACTCGGTTAAACGTTAACTGAACTGATATTTGCTGTGTCCAGTACTGGATTTGTTTCGTGTACTTGGAAAATTGTTCGAAAAGCACCAGTATCCATCTTAACAATATGTTTAACTCTAATTGTAGCGTTTAGATTAAAGGACAAACTCAGTCCGTTGACGTTATTGAAATATCATTTTGATTTATGAATTAGACAAAAAGATAAAACAACCAAAAGAAAGGTTCAGTTTGCTTCTATTTGTTTACATTTGTCTTTGATTTAGTTATTTTTGCCTTCCTGTAACCCTCAGATGAAAATAACACACAACCGAATCTAACAAATGTGGCTTATTAGTATGTGTATATAGCCTACCTGTGATTATGTATCCAGGGTTCACCGTAATCTTTATGGTTCATTGTTTTGTTCATTATATGATGGTGGATGTCTCCAACAGATTGATACAAAGCATGGTCAAAAAACACTTCCAATGTTTTTTTTTATTACATGACAATTTTTACTTGATTTTACAATGACTCTGAAAGTGTTCGTTCAGGGTCTTTTTTGACAAAAATCCTCCTTTACATGATGAAAGGGTATTTAGAAATTACTGCGACTGAACTGCAATTCCTCTACCGGCCGCTAGAGATTGGCTCTAGTTGTGAGCAGGTTCTCATTCACTTCAATGTTAAATTACCCAACTTTGGAGCTGAAAAACTCAAATTTCCACCCCTGGCTCCACTAGTTTTGTAGATTTAGATCTCTAGATTTAACCTTCATGAACACTCTGAGAGGGGTGAGGTTTTTTTTTTCTTAATTATTATTTTTTTAAGCGTTACAGTTATATACATAATTTAAGTATGTGGTTTACTGAGGTGCAGATGATTGACGGTTCTTTTAGCCCATCACGTCATTCCAGATAGTCCTTTTGTTTTTGTGTTTTAATTTTCGATTTTACTGTCAGTTGTCTAGACTCTATAGACAACTGACAGTAACTAGTTGTCTAGTTTCACTGGACCTTGTTCCCCATTGCAAGTATAGGTTTTTGTCTGCTACACTTCCATGAAGAACAAGTTTTGCCCAGACTTCACCCGACATGAGGTGGGTGTACATGGATCCTACAAAAAGTACCAGTTATAAGCTCTTGGTACTCCTGGATATCTTTCAATCGAAGCAGAATCAGCTTGATGTGTCTTTAGTCTTCTGCACAAGTTTTATTTTGTCCAAAAACAGCATCCATGATCCTCAACGTTGTCTTCCCAAATGTTCCCCGCCCAGTGCTAAACCTCCTACAGAGCTGTTTCTGTTCCAGACTATGTCTGACATTGAAGTT
This sequence comes from Danionella cerebrum, assembly GCA_007224835.1. NCBI lineage: Eukaryota > Metazoa > Chordata > Actinopteri > Cypriniformes > Danionidae > Danionella > Danionella cerebrum. The sequence continues at coordinate 50,912 of SRMA01026632.1, read as the reverse complement.
TATCGTCACCTATTTCATATAATTGCTGAATCATACACTTGAGCAGGATCCTAGAAAATCCCTTCCTGTTTGTACCAGAGAAGAATTTATGTTGAAATATTGACTTTGCTTTTTGTATTGTACAAAAAAAAGAATTCCTTGTGTACAGAATTTTTTCACATCTGCCTAAAACATTTTCTCACTATAACTATGTAAATGTATGCATGTGACATTATAAAAAAAGGGAATTTTATGTTCGTCAAATGTTCAGATTTGACCTTTGCTCAGGATGTTGGTGAAAACTGTTTGGTTAGTCTTTTAGTTATTAAAAAAACTTTACAGCTTTGTGGTCTCATAACGTTTTCATTTACATTTTTACAATAATGGGTTCATTATATAAACACTTTAAACAGTTAAAAATAGTGTAAAAAGCATATTGTATGAAGGACTTAATATTGAGTTATCATGAGCAGAGTGTATCGTTACACCCCTAGTGATTACATTGTGTACCTTAATCCTGAGTCATGGGGATCTGTGAGATTCCTATCTAGCATTCGCGTATTTCATGTTTTTGCGCTTTTGTCCAAAGCGACTTACAGTTCGGGAGAAAACACAAGTAACAAGGTTCAGCTGATTGAGAAATTATAAAGTGCTTTAGAGGTGTTTTCGTGTGGTCTTAGTAAAGCTCTAGCAGTGGCCATACACTGAACAGGTCACTAGTTGATCCTTTGATTATTATTGTTATTATAAAGAATTTTTAATAAAGTTCCCTATTTTTAATAAATGTTTGTTAATCTTGTTTTTAATTGTTTTTGATAAAACTGTTCTCTATATGAATAAATAAATATTCCTCTTTGATAATTCTTCACCAGTGGCACAGAGTTTTGTGCACTATTGAATATTTCAACTGTAAAGCTTCCTAAGATTCTCTAAACTGCTCTTGATGTTGTCACAAATATGTTCTTAATGCACATGCTGCTGTGGAAGAGTTTGGAAGAGTTTGCCGTTAAATCTGGAAAAAGTTAACATAGTCTAGCTATATTTGAAGTTATTTAAAGTTCTCTTTTGTATACAGTAAATACTAGCTTTTGTTCCTCGCGTGGGGTTTGAATTTCTTTTTTACCTTGTGATTTCCTGTTTGATCACAATGTAATTGCGAATAGAGCATGAGCCTATTGTGCCTCACAAACCTGTTTTGTCCTGTTAAAATGTCGTCAGGGCGTTCAGTGACGGAACACGGTGTTAATGCACACATACTGGTTCCAACACATTCTTTAAGACCTTTAAATGTCTCCATTGTTGACTAGTGAGCTAAAAATGGAGCAGCTGGGAGTTTTAAGGTGCATTCTAAATGCTTTCCCTACAGGACTGAAGGTTTGACCGCTCAGTTTCGTATGCGGATCTCACAAGCATCCATCATATATTATCTCATTTCATGAGAGAACCAAAGAGTAATCAGTGCTGTATGTGCTTTCAGAGAAATAACAGAGATGGAAAGGCACTTGAGACTACTTCAATCAAAGGTCGTCTTAGTAACAAACATCAGCAATAAAGGTTTTAAGAGCACTCACGCAGAACAAAAGAATTAATCAGACACGTCCTCCATGGCTCAGTGTTTGCTTTTGTGCTCACAGTGAAAACACATAAATGCTAAACAAACAAGCTTTATATTAGCACTGTGTAATAGGAAATATATGTTTTTAAAAGAAAATCAGATATTTTATTAGATTTTAATGATTTTTCAAATGTCAAAATGCTTGGTACATTTTAATGCTCAGTGTTTTGTACTTTTTTACTCTTTCAAGTTACAGCCACAGTTTTCTTAATGGAAATATGTATTATGTAGCAAAATACCTTCTTAACATTTTCAATGTTTTTTAATTTGTCCATTTAGCCTAATAGTTCATGATGAAAAAGGAAAGTATAGAGTCAAAAGCCAAATGTAGATTTGATTTTGAAGAGAAAGCCTTGACTTTGGATCAACATCAAGTAAATTGGTCACCAAGGTGCTTTCATTTGAATAAATCGCCTGTATTTTGTTTAACTTTAAGGTTAAACACAATTCTCAACATAAATTTTTTTATGTAAAATATCTTCTTAACTGAACAAAATAGAGACATGGGGGTTACTTTAAATTAAACTAAATGGAAAGAAGATTACAACGCGATGTCACTGACTCCTCCATGGCAACCAGATTGTTTACCATAGCAACCAATTTGGCATATCTCTATCTCAGCTCAGGAAAATGGTAGAGACATGGGGGCTGGTTAGTTTCACTCATAGTGAGATCAGGAACATTCTATTGTCAATAACCCACTTTAAAACCTTTCAAACTTCAATATGTTTCAATCTTTCATTTGAGTCAAACTTTCTCATTCTGGTAAGACTTTTGAAACTTTAAAAGGTTTGTTTTTTCAAGACAACATAAGGTAAAAAAAATTGGGGGTTTGTGGTGATTTCAAAAAACAATTTTCGGGTTTAAAGAGGATCCCTGATGAAAATGACAACCTCCTTGTTTGAAAAGAAATGTTCCATATTAATGTGTGCCCTTTACTCTTAAGAAAAGGTTCTTCGCTGGTTCTTTGCAGACTTGAAGGTGCTTTATTGTACTTTTTTGCTCTAAAGAACCCCCTAAGTTCTTTTTGGTTCTTCATCGGTTCTGTGTGGTTTTTGAGATATTGTTCTATCACTTTGTTAGCATAAAGGAACTGTTAGGACCTTTTTGGTACTTGTAGTTCTTTGTTGTTTTTTTATGTGTTAATTATAAATGCTGGCCATATATATCATGCCAGCGTTTATTTATTTATAACTACATTATTTGTGTTATACCCAATATCCATACAAAAGTGGTATATTTCACATTCTATAATGGCTTAAGCAATGTCATTGTGCTATTGCTGGGTGTAATGGCTAATAGTAATAAACACGATTGTTGTAATGTACTCCCAACAACACAGTGAGGAGGCCGTAAACAATGTCTTGTGAAAGAGGAAGTGATGGGATGAGCAGGACCAATTAACTATATGTTCAACTTTTTATGAAAACCCGTGAGAGTTTCCTGCTCTGATACTTCCTGGTAAACAGTATGATGTGTGATGTGTAACACATTCAAGTTCTCGCAGAGCTGTTTACTAAATCAGTGGCGTTTTAGTGTTTTTAAATGCAAGACAAAATGTGTATAAGTCTAGAAGTAGAATGTTTTGGACATTGGCAATGTTCTAAATACAAGAGTTCACACTGTTTTCATTCTGGGTGTGTTCTATTGATAGATGCTGCCTTGTGCTGCATAATCTTGAAATTTTGTTTAAAAGCATGTGCCATTAACAGGTCACTTGATCTGGAGTCGTTTGCTGCACATTCGCATGAAGGAAACTGAAGTGGTGACGTGTTGTGAAAAGCACTGTGGTATGATCAGAGTCAAATGCTGTGGCTTTGACCCTGAAGAAAAGCTAGGTGCTTATCAGGAATTTGCTTCAGGCAAACATGAATCACATTCCACTGTAAGATTCATTCAGTCTGAGTCCATTTATTGATCTTTGCCACGAATGTTTTGAGAATGTGTCACCACTGTACAGAATGCTTCAAAGAGTTCTACACTTTACTGACAGTTTAGTGTTAAATCAAGAAAATTATTGACTAAACCAGTGGACAAAATTTGGTTTAAATCCCGGAATTGTCCCAATGATGACCCTGCATGGTTACTGACAGTCCATTTTATTTCTTCATTTAGAGAAAGGATACCACTGTCTGGTAGAAACTGGAAGTTCAGACAGAGGGAGCAGTACAGTTAGATGTCACTAGGTGTCACTGAGTTACTGCAGAATCATCAGGAGGACGATTGGTCACATGACTGCCTACATGACCACTGTAGAACTTTTTTTGGCATTTAATCCCATGGTGTCTATGTTAGAGCTCCCCTGAACAACAGCTTGTCCACTTTAAACCACTTCTATCTTAGATGTGACATTTAGTTGTTAGACTAATATTCATTGTATTGGCGGAGAGAGTTGTTTTAGCAATGTATTGACTCTATGCTAATTTTGAAAGTTTCCATTCTATAAATTTAACGTTATGGTTTTGTAAACAATGAGGTTAAAAAAATCACGAAAAAGCTATAAGCTGATTTTCGCTTATTTGTCAGAAACAAGTACCGGTATTTGACTTATGTGGAATACATGATTTTCTCGCTGGCATAATCCTTGTTGGTAACCTCAGAGGTCAGATGTTTCTTAGCTCTAAGCGTTTGTTGATAATTTTTCTTTGCATTTGTTTAATTTGTGTCTAATCTCATCCAATTGTTGTCTCCTTCTACTAACTTTAACATAAGTAATATTTTTCACTTTTCCAAATTCATCAAGAAGTTTGCTATTTCGCTAAAAACCTCTAAAAATGACCACTTTTGCTCATGTTGTACTTTAACAAACTCCTCCTAGAGATTCTGTCTCTTCATCTCCAAACTCCATCAGTCTTATATTAAGGGGTGTGATGTTTAATTGTGAAGCTTTTTTAAGTTCATTAAACTATGTGGGCATAGTTGCCATTGATGTTTCCATTTCCCCATAAACAGGAAATTGTTAATAACTCAGCATTTAACAAAACGACCACCTGTGTTAACAGTCCACGTCTGAACACATCTGCAATTTAAAATTTCTGTTATAGCTTTACCAGGTGGCCATATGGAATACTACATTTAACATTACATTTTAACATTACTGTGACAAGAATATTGGCCAAAACTGTAAATATTTGGACTTTCATAGCACCACCTGGTACATAGTAAGGCTTTATTATGTACTTTTACTTTGTTAATTTGTCTATATGTTTCTGTAATTTTAATAGATCTGCATAGTGCAACAAACTGGCCACACAGAGGCAATGGTCCTCAGGCTCTTTGATCGCTTCTCACAGTTTTGATTCTTATTTTGTAATTCTCTTTTTACCTACCACACTTAAATGTTCATCCTTCACTTATTATTATTTTTTTTTATAATCTGTGTGAGCTTACTCACTAAAGCACAGTCCTAGTAATGTAGAAACCTATTCATCACATGATAAAAGTATTTTGAAATCAAATACTTATTGCAAATACATATTCATAGCATGAGTTCGAATCAGTTTATAACTTCTTCAAATGAATTTTTCCTGAATTTTGATTCTAGTGTTATTGATACTGGTTAAATCAACCTACCTAACATTTAATGTATGAACTGGTCATTTGTTAGTTGCCAAATGTTCAGCCAATGGTCTCTCCATTACAGAGGTGATTACAGAGAAAAAGAAAGTGAGATGTGAGGTACAAATTTTTAAAATGAAGGTCCCTTAAACTGGGCCAATGGGAACAGATTCCCATATCTAACAAGTTAAATTAGACAATGGTGAAGGTAAATAACACTCTTTCCTTCAAAATTACATGTAGGGTTAAAACACAGTGTACAGTGTGCTCCTCCGTGATAAATCCCCCAGAGGAGGATGAGATCTTTTCTTGGAACCTATGGACCTTTTTGGATTGGTCACGCTTTGGATACCAAACGAGGGGTTCTCATAAATACGCAATACAGTGAGGGGAAAAAACTATTTGAACCCCAGCTGATTTTGTAAGTTTGCCCTCTAACAAAGAAATGATCAGTCTATAATTTCAATGGTAGGTTTATTTGAACTGTGAGAGACAACAATGTCAAAAAAATCCAGAAAAATGCATTTCTAAAAGAGTTACAAATTAATTTGCATTTCCATGAAGGAAATAAGTATTTGATCCCCCATCCATGAGCAAGATCTCTAGCTCCCAGGTGGATCTTATACAGATAACAAGCTGAGAGGGCTGCCAATGCTGCAAAGTCACCTGTTCACAGAAGCAATCAATCAATCCAGATGCCAAACTCTGCACCATGGCCAAGACCAAAGAGCTTTCCGAGGATGTCAGGGACAAGATTGTGGAGCTATACAAGGCTGAAATGGGCTACAAGACCATCGCCAATGGTGCAATTATTCGCAAATGGAAAAAACTGTCAATCTCCCTCGGTCTGGAGCTCCATGCAAGATCTCACCTCGTGGAGTTTCAATTATAATGGGAGCGGTGAGGAATCAGCCCAGAACCACTCGGGAGGAACTTGTCAATGATCTCAAGGAAACTGGGACCATAGTCACCACAAAAACAGTTGGCAACACACTACGCCGTGAAGAACTGAAATCCTGCTGTGCCCGCAAGGTCCCCCTGCTCAAGAAAGTCCATCTACAGGCCCGTTTGAAGTTTGTCACTGAACATCTGACTGATTCAGAGGAAGACTGGGTGAAAGTGTTGTGGTCAGATGAGACCAAAATTGAGCTCTTTGGCATCAACTCACCTCGCCGTGTTTGGAAGAGGAGGAATGCTGCCTATGACTACAAAAATACTGTCCTCGTCGTCAAATATGGAGGTGGAAACATTATGCTTTGGGGGTGCCAAAGGGACAGGACAATTGCATTGCATTAAAGGTAGGATAGATGGGCCTTGTACCGGCAAGTGTTGGGTGAGAACCTCCTTCCCTCAGTCAGGGCATTGAAAATGAGCCGTGGTTGGGTATTCCAGCATGACAATGATCCAAAACACACGGCCAAGGCAACAAAAGATTGGCTCAAGAAGAAGATATTAGGATTAAGATCATGGAGAGGCCCAGTCAGTCCACAGACCTTAATCACACAGAAAATGTGTGGAGGGACCTGAAGGTTCGAGTTGCCAAACATCAGCCATGAGACATTATTGACTTGGAGAGAATCTGCAAAGAGGAGTGGGCCAAAATCCCCTCTGAGATGTGTGCAAACCTTTTGGCCAACTACAAGAAACAGCTGACCTCTGTGATTGCCAACAAAGCTTTCGCCACCAAGTACTGAAGCATGTTTTTCAAAGGGATCAAACACTTATATCCTTCATGGAAAGTCAAATTAATTTATAACTCTTTTTTTCATTGTCTCTCACTGTTCAAATAAACCTACCATTGAAATAATAGACTCATCATTCCTTTGTTAGTGGGCAAACTTACATAATCAGTTGGGGTACATAATCAGTTAATTATGCTAGGGATATATACAACAGGGATCTTAACAACAATATCTATAGCCAGAACTCTCTCTGAGGCTATAATAATATTACTGTAGAAGGTTTCAGTGTAATGATATTTTGCAGACTGTTTTGCCTTCTCTTTATCACATTAATCAGGACACAATAAACAAGCAGGTGCTTATCTTTGTCTGTGTTTACAAAGTAAAATAATGTGCCTGTTTCATCATTTTTAATAGCAACATAACACAAATTCTTGAGATAATAATCAAAAGTTCATGGGAAAGTTGAGAAATGTGTAGTGTCCAAAAATGTTATTTGCTGCAAATTGCCCTTAAAGTGCTGACTCATGCACCTGGTGAAACCATGACGTCTCACTGCCCTCATTTTGCCAAAAGAAGGATATGGTTAACTGGGATTTATTCAAAGCTGCCCATTTATGGAATCAGAGATGTACATGTGTATTACTTCACCAAAGCTGGTATTTTGAAGAAAGTTTACCCTGTTCTGTTTCTCGCCTTTTAGGCACCATAAACATTTTTGTGAGTTATGACTAACTATGAAAGTTTAGTCTTTGGGAGCATCCACGGGAGTTTTAGGGAGCATACGGAAACATTTTTATTCATAATAGTCAGGGATTCAATGGTCTGCTGGTGTGTGTTTCCGAAGCTCACCTGCATGAGGCAAATGGTCGGAGGAGTGTTGGCAACCGATTCAGTCGGGTGATTGTGCGAAGGTGGATTCAGTGAGGGGCTCTGGATTGGTGGCTGTGTCTCTCTGGGGACACTGGATCCCTGACAATAGATAACCTTCAGAAACCTCATATACGTTTTTTTTAATAACAGTGATTTTCATCATGTGCCGTTTTATGTAAAAATGGGGAGACCTTGTTCATTTCTAGACATGGACCTCTTGATTGCTAGTTCTTTTCTCAAAGGGGACCGAAAGGTGTCTTTCGGCATACTTCTCAACCTCCAATGGTTAGTTGGGGTACATGAGAAGAAACTATGGCCAATAATTTAATCGGAGTGAACAGTGCAGTTTTCAATAAGGTCCTGGACCATTATATCCTCTTCACCTTTGACTAGTAATGGATCGATTAGGCATCAGCTGTGTATAAAAAGAACCCCGATGCCCTAGACCTTCACTGCAACTAGACCTCTGCAAACATGCCTAAGATTTACCCTGAGACTAAAGTGTTGATCATAAAGAAGCTGAAGACCAGATCTACTGCGGATGTGGCAGACTCCTTCAATGTGTCTCAGCACCAAGTACAAAGGCTAAAATTTTTTTGAAGAGACTGGAGATATTTTTGACAAGCCCAGGTCAGGCAGACCCCACAAGAAAACTCCTCGAGAGGAACATTTCTTGGCTTGAAAATCCAAGACCAGCCCATTTTCCACAGTCTCCACTAGCCTCCATCGTTGATGGCCTCCATGGTCAAATCAGTGCCCAGGAACCAGCACTAAACTGATGACAATTGAAAAATCCCACAGCCTGCTAAAAGGATGGAAGCTATAAAAGTGGCAGATTTTGCAGATGAATCTTCTGACCGCAAATATTGCAGGAGATCTAGTGGAGCCCACATGTATCCGATATTCATCCAGAAAACAGTGAAGTATTGTGGCATCCAGTACATCCAGTATGGGGGTGTGAGATCCGAGTCAAAGGCAACATCAATTGTCTAAAATACCAAGAAATCTTAGCTACCTCTTACATTCCCAACCACAAAAGAGTCAAAATTCTGCAGCAGGATGGGGCTACAGATTAAAGTATCCCCTTGATGAAGAAGACCATCATCCCTGAACATTATTGTGCAATGTCTAAGATCGGATTAAAGAGGGAGCATGGAAGACGAAACTATGACGATGAACTCTGGGAGGCATGCAAGACTGTTTACTTTGCTATTCATGATGACTTCATCAATAAATACTTGCCAAACCGCATGGATGCAGTCTCATGGAAGTCATACAAAATATTAAAGTTGCATCTCACTGCACAACTACTTAATTTACTTACATTGTTTGTATTTGCCATAAGTTTGTTCAATTTCTGTGTAGACGACAAAAGTTTTGTCCAGCCAAAGTCAGCCCTTTCTGTCATTATTAAATCATAAATCTTTTCAGTGAAACTAACTCTGACAGCTCAGTTGGTAGAGCGGAGGACTGTAGCAGGTACAGTGGCAATCCTTCGGTCACTGGTTCGACTCTGGATTCCTGCGATGGGCTGGCAACCTGTCCAGGGTGTGCCCCCGCCTCTCGTCAAATGTGCGCAGTAGAGTGGAGATGGTCACCCCTGTGACCCCAAAAAAGGCAATTAGGGGGTTGGAAAATGAACATCCTTTATGAAAGTTTTAAAATTTTATATGAGCTATTTGTAACATCAATTGATTACCGTATTTTTCGCTGTCTAAGACGCACTTTTTCTTCCCCAAAACTGAGGGGGAAAAGTTGGTGCGTCTTATACGGCGAATGCAGAGTGCCGCGGAGCGGAGGGCGGTCACGGCCGTAGGAGAGACGTAAGAGACGCCACGGCTTCAGCCTAGCTCCTGTTATGGTAAAAATATACCTTCCCAATTGATAATAAACACTGGAGACCGTTTGAGAGAGAACACAGCAAATGCAGCTATTTATTGTAAAGATTTAGCAGTCTCAACGCATTTCCTACACGTGTTATCCGCATTGGAAAAAAACCTCGAGCCTCTCAAAGTAAGACAAGCTTTGTAGTAAATATTTTACTACAGTATTTGGTTCAGAATTTTTTTTTTCTAGATCTTCCACATTTAAAATTTGGTGCGTCTTATACGGCGAAAATATGTAATTAAAGTCAGGTGAATAGCAGGTGTCTCTACAAAATAGATAAGGGACAAGACTTTTGTCAGGGACTGTATGGTTCCAGGATGTTTATGAGTCACTTGCCAAGATCTTACAGGTCACTTAATTTGGGAAAAAAGAGACTTTTTTACAATATGAAAACGATTGTGGCCTGTTTTTTTTTTTTACCTTGTAACACAGTCTTAGACATGTCAAACATTAGTAACAACATTTAGTTTTTGTGTAGCACCAGATTTTATTCTTTTTTTGACAAATTTCAAAGCATTTTCTTAAAATATGTGTAACAATAAAATGTCACCAAAAAACAATTAATTGTTTGAAACTGAGATAAAGTTTTTAAAAATTTAGACTCAAAATCACCCTGAAGAAGCTAAAAACATCACCAAGAACATATAAGGGTTACATTTTTCCTGTTGATTTGGTGATTGGAGGTTGTTTATTATGAGAAGAATTGTAAATGTTATATAATGTAGCTCTATGATTGACTGGTCACATACCCCTGTCATTTTTCATTGTAAGCCAAGGCACCAGCAGAGCCTAATCAGCATTACCAGTGGCAAGGTTGTAGTGAATTGAAGCTGATACATTTCACAGTTAATACGATCTTAATCTCCAAGCAGTTTCTTGTCGAATTTTACCCAAGATAGTTGCAGACTAAAGCTGTTCGAGTCCTCACTAGCAAAATGGCAGGGACACATTGATGACAGCCAGCCTGTGGGTGACTGGGCTTGAATTTCAGCCCTGGTTGTGACTGTAAAGTGATACACCCTCCTCCCATTCAACTTTCTTGAGCCCTAAACACGACCTATGGCTAATTTTTTGTGTTTTTTTTCATAAAACTGACCCCAAAGCTCATCGTCGACTCTGACAATGGTTCATTTTCTCATTGTTTGGATCACATACTAATATTACTGGACAGCATTTAAGAGAACGGTTAAAACGGCATGTTGAATAATATAGAAAGCACCTGTTGGACAAGTTGATGCCTTCCTCCCACAACACTACAGCATTTCTTTTATCAAAAGGGTGAATGTTGAATTGTGTTGTGTGCATGTGTGTGTTCGAAAAGGCAACAGGTTCACAGAGCAAGGCGGTACTTAAATATTAAAGGCTCCAGGAAAGCACTCTATTGTATGCCTCTCGGCAGTATTGGTTGGTTGGTTGGTTGGTTGGTTGAGAGAGAGCAAACTGCCTGTGCTGTTGGGGAGCGTGAGGGAAAGCATCAGCAGTGCACTCGACTGTTAAACTGGCCCCGGAGCATGTGAAGCATGGAGAAACCCACATAGAGTCGGCTGTAAAATGTTAACAGAATTTGGACTTTTGGGACATTAAACATGGAGGGGAGGACAGAGCCTCGGGAGATTCAAGGCGTGAAGAATAGAACTGAGGAAGAAGAGGACAGGTAGAACGCAATGGAATATTCCTTTTTAAATGTATTCCTTAGATTTTTTTCAAATGAGGAAGTAATACTTGACCACGGTTTTTCATGAAAGGTCATCATTCAATGACGCACGGCCCAAATCGATTAATTGAATCTTTAGATAAAAATTTTTAGAAGTCATACAAATAAGACCGTTAGAAGTTTAAATGGCTGGTTCATTATTCTGGTCTTAGCGCTCTCGTCTAAACAAATTTTATTGCAGTTGGCTGCTAATAGAAAACAGATACACGCAGCTCAGATTTCCAACTCATCTGAACTTGTGCCTGGATAAGTTTGCTTTTCTGGAATTATGATATGAGCTATTTTTTGGTACTGTATATGGTTTGTTTTGAGATCCAAGCCCAGGTTTCTGATCAGCAGCGTAACAGAAACTAAACTATTTTACAAGCTTTAGTGGATTCAAATAATTGAATATACTTCTAAACAATAATTTAATGAAATGTAGTTTCATAGGTTTTAAATCGTGTTTCTTTAATTTCTTTGATCTTCATTTTCGTGATGATACATCTTAAGGGTTGCAGAATTTAAATGTTTAAAATAAATGATATTTGAGGAACCATTCATTTTCTACAGCCCAAGTTGAACATATGTGCAATTTTGGAATGATTTTTATAAAAAAATAACATAAAAAAAGCTCAGTGGCCATTGAACTGGAAAAAGAGACTCAAAGGGATGAATTATTGACAGAAACTCACCTGATCACTGTTCATTTCGCCTGTAGAATAAACACTTATTTCAGGGATTTCTCCAGAAATTCAATGCAAATTGACCAAATTCGCCAAAATTGCATTTGTGAGAATTTTTTTTTTTAAAACATCTCAAGCTTTTTTGCTCTGATATACTTTCATTTTTGCAAATCTATTTCTTTTCTAAGTCGACTTTTCCTTTGCAAACTCATTTGTTCACGGGTTGTTTTTGTGAAATTGCCACAAATTTGACTTCATCATGTGTTCCTCCAGAATCGAAACCTGAATGCCGAATTAAATGGGGGGCTTTATACAGGTAACAAGCTGATATTAAAATGGATTAAAACCTTGTTACATGAAATTTAAATCGTGAAGAAGCAGCTTCATTAGAAGCAGATAACAGATCGTGTGATTGTATCTCCTTGGAGGGGTTCAATCAAATCAAAGTTGTTTATAGAGCACATACGCTGCAACCGAAAACATGAAAGACGAGGGAATATAATTTATACACTGTACAAACTCTAAACTTTTTTGACAGTTATGAACCAACCCAGACCTCAGTTATTTTAAGGCAGTTTGGACCATAGTCACCAAGAAAACAATTGGTGATGCAATACACTGTGAAGTACTTATTTTTTCACGTGTCTACTAGAAAGCATATGTTGAACACTTGCACAACAACATGGGACGGAAAACAAATGGCTCTCAACTCTTAAATGTCCTATAAAAGTAAGAATGTGTCCTGAAGGAGATCTCACAGAGAAAGATTTGAGTTTTTGTAAATTTGCTAACATGTAATACTTTAGGCTCTAGCGCCAGCTTTTAACCACCATTTTACATTATAATAATGTTTATAAAAAGTGTACCTTTCATATTTTCAGAGTGTATTTCTCAGCTTAACCCTTATGTGTTGTTGAGGATGTTTTCAGATTATATTTGGTCATAGTTCTCATTTTTTTACGTATGTTAATAAAACGCATTGACAGTTTTCAAAAACAAAAAAAAAAAATGTGTTTTTCATGGCCACTCTAATTAAATGACTGTAAAAATATTATTTTTAACCATTTGTTCAGGCATTCCCGATTGTCAGTGGTCATTCCTGTTGGGAAGAGATTTTTACTGTTGATCACCATTTAGAACCATTAACCCTTGAGATGGGCAAAACAAGCATATAGTTTCTGACGGGTATTTGACTTTAAATTGATCTGGTAGATTTGTTACAGCACTTTAATGTAGTGGCTATTAACCGCCTCGAATAACACTTAAGGGGTAGTGAATTTGAATAATGCACCAGTTTTTAATAATTCTCTCATTTTCCATTGAGTGAAAAAGCTAAACATAATGGATTCTTGAGAAATCAGAGGCAGAATTACTGCGCGAACCGCCATCGGATGATCTGTTATGTACACAAAGCTGAGTCTGAGGAAAGCAAGCAGGAGAAGTTTATCTTTTTTGTGTAGGATCTCCTGCGAGCATGGTCCTGCATGTGGGGGGGTTGATGTGGACAGCGGAGCTCAGAACACACGAGACAGCAGAAAACTCGACTGCATTGTCTGCTACAGTGCCTTCAACCTGGGGGAACGACTCCCGCGGAAACTCTACTGTGGCCACACGTTCTGCCAGGCCTGTCTGAAGCGCCTTGACACACTCATCAATGAACAGGTGCCCTCTCTTACAAGTATATCTCCTTAAACATGTTGTTTCAGATACTTTTGCAGTATCTCTTGAAAGGGATTTCATTGTTGTGTCAAGGTCCATTAAAGTGCTTCTCAAATCTAAATCCAAAACACGACTTGTTGAAAATTAGAGATCAATCATTCCGAGTCTCTAAATGGTACATATATATATTCCAAAAAGCTTCCGCAAAACCTATTTCTGCAGGATCTTGGATTGATGAGTCTGAGCAAAGATTCCCAATGTCTCTTTGGTGGCCAATCCAAGTGTGAGAAAGATGTTTTTCATTGATTTGATTTCACCAAACGTTTAAATGTTCACCAGAAACACTCGACGATACTGGTTTGAAGGTAAAAGGTACTAATACCAATTATTGATTTGACTTATTCTTGTCTTTATCCTCGCTTCTAGCATTATTTTCAAACATTGCCCAGTACTGGGGATTGAAGGTGGGGCGAGTGTTGAAAAGTTATGAGTTCCCCTCAATGCTCCACGGCTGCCCACTGCTCTGTGTGTGTGTGTGTGTGTGTGTGTGTGTGTGTGTGTGTGTGTGCACTGGGATGGGTTAAATGCAGAGCACAAAATCCTGGTGTTTTTTTTTTTTTTTTACGAATTGTTCACTCCAAGGATTGAGTGTATATTAAACACTTCTTAAGTTTCAAATTCCGATTAATAATCACTTAATTTTCTACTCTTTCAAATTATTCAACTGGTTCTCAGTGAGAATTGTGCAAATGTAAGCATTGTGTTAATATTTACTCTACTGGTTTGAGGACACTTGGTCTACTGTATCATCACACGTTGAATGCCTTTGCAGCTTTTATAAGCGTCATCTTTAGTTATGTACATTTGTTGTGTGTTTATTGACATTATTCCATCCCGCACACTTTTAATGCTCTTTCACAATTTGTCATCTGACATGCATTACATTATATACAGTAGTGTTAATACGTGGCTAAGAATTTCTAATATGGTAATGTTATTGCTAATATGTGCTCTAGCCTAAATAACCATCACAGTTAAACAATTTTGTTTTCCGGTGAATAAAATGGAACTGTTTATCTTTTACCACTGTAATTTATACATATACTTAGGTTGACACCAGAAATACAATGAAGGGTTTGAGGTGGTAATAGCCCATAAAAAAAACCATCAAAATAGAGTAAAATATAAAAAAAAAACTTTGAAAAAGGAATTTGTCAGGATTGCATTTGAAGATGTGTAGACATAGGAAGATGCTCACCTATAAAGTGCTAGGTTTAAATGGTCAAATTCAAGTCAACAAACCATTTCATACTGTTTTTTTTTTTTTGGATCCAAATATTGCAGCAGCCCCTAAACGAACATATGTCACGTGTCATATTTGCTGTCTAATCACAATTACAGTATATTAACAAACACAAGGGCATCACCATTGTTTGTGCGCATAATAATGTCAGTAGACTTGGTCATCAATGCTGCTAATCCTCAAAAATAGCATTTCCAATGGGGGGGGGGGTGCTCAGAGTGCACAACACAACTTTGCATGTGCAACGCCAATGCAAATCAAAATGGCTACTGCAAATCATAAACACAAAATATTTACATTTGCGTTATGATTTGCAAAGGTGTGTTCCCAAGGTGGCCCATTAGTGCACAATGCATATTGCTAATAAAGACCATTATGGAAGTGGGGGCGCTAGTGGGCTTGTTTACAATTTAGAGCTTTTGGTCGAAGAAGAACACATCCTCTGGCTCTCCACGAGTCTCTCGCATGAATAGAACGAATGATCGTGGACATTATTGGACTGCGAAAGTAAATTGAAACTATGACTGAATTTAGTTTCCATGTTTCAATATCCATGAGTTGTGTTTTCTTCACTTTTTTTATCATAACCAGGTGGCAAGAAACAAGGACGTATAGATAAACAATATATAGATAACGTATAGATGCAGAACTTGTAACTACTGCCAAAATATTTAATCGTTTATGTTGAAAATAAACGTTGAACTGTGGTAGACTGGAGTGAGCAACGCCTCATTTAGTGTTATGCTAACTGTGGTATTATGTTTGAAGCTCTAGCATCTAAATGAGTTCATTTCTTTTTTGCCATTTATGTCATAGGATCAGTGCCATATTAATGCGCACCACAACACAAATCAACTTTGCACGATGCTTATTTACATATTTTGTTTAACTTGTTTTTGATTTGCAATAGCATTCTGCAAAATTGTTTTGTGTCATGCACTTAAGAGTGACCGCTGCAGGGCCACACCCCATATGACACAGAAGCAGCTTATATAGTTGTAAAGCATCTGTGACAGCTTTTGTATTCATGAATATTTTTCAAGTGTATGGTGACTTATCGTGCATCCTTCCTTCCTTCAGATGTGGATTCCATGCCCCCAGTGTCGGCAGAACACTCCAGTACCTCGTGGTGGAGCCACTGCTCTTGACTTGGACCTAGCGGCGTTTCTGGGCGTCAAAGCTGAGGTTGAAAACCAACGAAGCTACTGCCAGAAATCACAGCTAGAAACCAAGAGCTCCTTCAGAAAGCAGCCAATCACAGATCAGCCTCCTTCAGCCTGGGCCAACATGGCCCTGACTGAGCATCGGTTTCCCAGAAGTCCTTGTTGCAAACACTGCCTGTTCTGCTGCTGGTGGTGCTAGAATCACATTCTGTTAACTTGAGAGCATTTTGAACCGGGAACGTGGATCTTATTCACTGGATTTTATTCAAGGATTCAGAACCAGAAATATGCAGACAGTAAAACCAAAATGGAAAGGATTCCTTTTGAAAGGTCAAACTGGATTTCCATTCAAAATACAAAAATGATACAAGTGTTTGAAACATTTTAATGGAGGCCATCAATAATTTGCAGGTAAAAAAATGTCATTGTGTTTAAAATGAAACAGACAAAATGAGTACAATCTCATTCTGCCATCCAGAGTTTGAAGGTTCGATCGTAAGAACAAGTGGCGATGAGCTGTCCGTCAGGTGACAGATCAAGCCCCATGACCTTTCCTTCATGCCCTGCCAGAGTCTTCAGCGGTGACCAGCCCGGATGAGTCCAGACTTTAGCTGTGTTATCGTACGCACCAGTCAGCAAGTAATGCCCGTCATTAGCTGCAGAGGAAGAGATGGTCACAGATCGAATCACTCAGATCTCTGCTAACATAAAACATTGAAGCTGTAAAATCTAAAGGAATGAATTCTAATCATTCTTGTTCACCAGGAGCACAGAATAACTTTGCATTTGGGAAAAAAAAAGAATTCTCCTACATCATTGTCAGGCCAAACAGAATAATAAACAAAACACTCCTCTTTTTCAGAAAATAGCTCAACTCTCTCAAAGTTAAAAAAAGCACTCCAGCTCCACCATTTCGACACACAGGGGTGTCTGGGCTCTCAAGGCTCAGGTCACTTCCTGGCTCATGGACACCTAGCGTCACTAGGCTTCGTCACAATATTGTGATTTACACGTTACATGTGAGCTAAATGGATGCTCAAGAACACTTGGCTTGATCTTTAGCTAGAGATTGTGAATAGATTACCTCCTGAACTTAAAACATTTTTGATTCACAGATGTTAAAGGATAAGAATCGTGAGTACGTTTCAAAAGGACCCTGTTCATTTGCTGCAGGATTACATGAAACTACCAAAAGAGATCAGAGATCTCTTCTAATCACTTGGTCCTGTTGTGTAACATTTGGGGTTTGACAATAAAAGATCTATATGAAAATGTCAGGGGTGCACTCACTTTTGTTGCTTTGCTGGCTGTGTGTTGAGTTTTTTTTTTGTAAACGATGAACACAGCAATGACACGCTCGCTGTACATTCACTATTCTAATAGTAGGTTAACGTCCCACACAAATATATAAGAAATATTTAAGAGAAAGGGGTGTACTTGGTTATTGAGAGACTGTATGACAAGAATTACGAACACCAACACGGTTTCAAGCACAAGCGCAGACAGTACTGGAGTACCAAGAGTTTAGAACCCTTAATGTAGTTGTTTGCAAGAAAGATCTGCAGATTTCCATTTGCCAAAACCATCCTTGCAAGACAAGGAATCAGAGAAATTCTTGATTTGAAAACTCACGTTGGAACTTGACGGTGGACACCAGGTTCTGATGGGCTGGGATTGTGTATATACACCTTCTCCGACGTAGATCCCAAACTTTACAGGAGTTGTCCCCACTTCCTGTTGCCACGTGGAAGCTAACCAAGCATTGTCAGGGTTAAGACCCACTAATGGTTAATGGTTTCTGTAAATATTCCAATAAAACATGTTCACTTACCCATTTGGTGAGAAATTGACGCTGTAGATTTCTTTGATGTGACCCTCCATAAACATGACGCAACGACCAGTCCGCAGATCCCAGATACGAGCAAAACTATCCAGCCCCCTGTATGCCAAGGACGGAGTATTAACGGATGGTGACTGAAAAGGTTGGTAAATCCCCAGAGTGGGTTTCTTGTGGGAATAGCTAAATGTGGTTCAATTAAATGTTGCCTTTTAACCAATTTTAATAACAATCTACTTTGCAAGTGAGGCTTGAGTAAATGGGTTGTGAGAGGGAGACACACGGTAAATGTTATGAAACAAGTGTACTGTAGATTTTCTTCCCAGTGCATCTCTATTGGACACTACAGGAACGACTTGTAGTCTAAACATGTGCATTTCAACACTATTGAAACTTCAGTTCAGTGTAAGGCCCTTACCCAGTTACTGCCAGTGAGCCATCGGGGTGGAAGTGGAGATCATGGACCCCTTTACTGTGACCCTCCTGATGCAGAATTTCTTCTTGAACGTCAAGATCCCAAAGGCGCCAGGAGTGATCATAGCTTAGATGAGAAACAACATGAGAACGCCTCGTTTTCCACGTCAATGTTTTTCTATCGTGTAATTCATTCATTCATACCAAGTTGTGCCCAAAAACCGTCCAGAGGGATGCCAGGCCACACGAGCCACCCTCACAGAGTGACCCTCAATGTCTGCTACAGGCTCATCGCTACAGAGAACATGTGATGTTAGGTTTGAACCCTTGACATGAGATGAAGGTAAAATAGAAACGGTGGACACCTGTCCAAACTCCAGAGCTTCACCGATCCATCCGCAGCACAGGACGCCAAGTTCACATCGGACTCCTCGAGAGAAAGGGTGGCTTGAGGGTGAAAGCTAATCGCTCCTACATTGGTACTGTGACCTGAGGAGGAAATGTTCACCATGACTCGATGCAGCTTTATGGTGCCAACAGAACATGTTTGTTACATCTACCTCTCAATGTGCGAATTGGTGTACAGTCTGGAACGTTCCAAAGTTTGCATAACCCACTCCTGTACAAAAATACATGTACAATAGAAAGTGACAAAATAATGAAAATCAACTTGCCATTAAATAATTAAACATTTTATTAACATTTAATTCATTAAAAAACATACAAAAGAACTTCTTCAAAGGTATGTGTATTTATAGTGCCCATCCTACTTGGATAGGTGAAGAATTACCATAGACTGAAACTTTCACATGAACCCCGCGGCTTAAACACCGTTGTGGGTAATTTAACGATTTTTATGCAGCCTACAGCCACCAGGGGGCACTCTCTGGAAACACATGAGCGGCATAGGCCTGTGGCCCGGTAATAGACAGAGGAAGACACAAGTTTGTGTTTTTAACAAGTGTCTCACGCATGGCCGTCGGGGTGAAGCCAAACTGCGGGGAGCACCCCCACATGGCTGACTGCAGATGATTTCCACTCAGTACAAGTTTATGGAAACTAACTTTGAAAACCATTTCCTCAGAAATTACGTAATTTCACAAATCGTTCTAAGGACTTTGACGTTTTATATACATACACAGTAAACAAGATTTTTGTCGAGATACGAATGCTTCATATTACAAAAAAATCCAAGATACAAAGGGTCTCTTGAAAAATATTTAGCTTCGAGATACAAAAAAAATTTCCAAGATACGACAAACACAAACTATTCACTAGTTAATAGTTTCAGGTCCTGGTTCTCCAGTCTCCCATTGACAGACAATGGTAGAAGGTGCTGAAACTTTGATCATTATCACACCAAAAACACTTTAAATCAGTTTTAAATCAAGCGAAACATTATGTGTAGATTACAGAAGGTAGAGTCGCAGGGTCCTAAAAGAAATAACTTTATAAAGTGGAATGTGCTGTTCTGTAGCGCAAGTTAATCCTGTGACATTGCACAAATTAGGGATTTTACATGGTAAACTTGCTTCGACGTACGAAAAATTCAGTATACAAAGGCCACCCTGGAGTGGATTAATTTAGTATCTCGAGGAATCACTGTACGGTCAATATTAGAGCTTTAACAAATGCGGCGATTCATTTCAAATATTTAACATAGGGCTGGGAGATGAATCGTAAAGTAATCGACTTTCAGAAGCTATAATCGTTCACATTTTTCCAGGTCGATTATTTTGACTACTTTCCCTTTTGAAACACTACCGCCATGTTTTTAGGAAATGTGTGCTTTAATTTCAGTTGTTCAGTTATTGGTGTTCAAAGAACAGTCACAGATAGTAGACCATGTGTGTTTCCTTCAATTATTGTAATAATCAAGTAATGTACCCTTCATTCTAAAACCTCTCGTTTGTTATATGTGAGCATTTTTACTGTACAGAAAAGATAATTATGATAAAATAATCGTAATTAAGCTTCAATTTATCGAGATTTTGATTTTAAGTAAAATCGCCCCGCTCTAATGAAACCTGTTAAAAAAATATTACGGAATTATCACGAGTCGCAGGGTTTTTTTGTATTTCTGTGTGTTCAATGCTCAAATATATGGATAAGTATGAATTTTTGTCATAGTCTCTTTTATATTTATGACTTTTTACCCCTTTTTACTTACGCCTTGGTCGTGTGATCGGAGTTCAGTCTAGGGCTGGGCGATATGGACCAAAAGTCATATCCCGATATATTTAGGCTGAATATCGATATACGATATATATCCCGATATTTTTATCAAAAAGTGAGAGCAATTGTTTAATCACAGTCTAACCCAAATATGACATTTCACAAGTAGTTTTATTTAAACTGGCCGGATGAAACAATACTCAGCTGTTCCCTTGTTTTTGGGAATAAAATATAAATATATTTGAATACGCAAATAAAATATAAAAATCTAAAGTTTGTATAATGCTGTACATTCATAAATTATTAAAATATTCAATGCTGTAAGCAACTTAGGCGATTGCATTCTTTTAAACTTTTTAAACAATATTTATAGTTTTACAATGTGTTACAAGTAAATTTGACATCTACGCGGCATATAAGCAAAATAAAAATTTAAACTTTTTCACGAGTAAACATTTTATGTGAACTCTCATTGGCTTAGTCTGTGTAATCACGTGATTGAATGCGCGTTCACGCAAGAGGGGAGTCGGAATCTGCCGGGGAGTCGAAATATGGCACAACAACGGTACACCGCGGGAAAATGAAGCTTGAAGGGAGCTTTGTGTCGGGGCTGGAGCTTTTGCGGGTTGCGGTTGGCTTGCAGCTGGGGCCTCGGCAGCGCGCAGTTTCACACACTCTTCATACTGCAGTTTGTGCCACTGTTTTAGATGGTGAAAAAGATTTGTAGTGCTTCCACCCCTGGCTGTAACTTCTTTATGGCACTCCCTACATATGACATGGTTTTGTTTCTCATCAGAAACTTTGAATCCGAACCATCTTCATATTACTGAGCCGCTACTTTTTTGTTTACCAACTAATTTCTCCGCATGCTCAGCAGATGTTGTTGCTTCCTCCATGTTTGTTGAAGAGTGCCGGCGGATTGTCTGCTCCAGAGTCCAGCCCCTCCCCGCTCTGTGCCTGAAAGAGGAGGGGCGTGGCCAGGGGCGCGCGAAGTAGTGTTGAGAGCTCCGGGTTAAAGCAGTTTGCTCACAGCGCAGTTTGAACTACGCAGCCTATATCGATATATGCGATATGGTCAAATTTCATATCTCGTTTAAAAATATATCGATATATGTTTTAATATCGATATATCGCCCAGCCCTAGTTCAGTCACATGATGCGGAAAAGAAAACGAGCTTACAATAGCAAACTCAGCATATCCAAATACAGAACAATTGCAAGAAAAGTAATAAAACAAACCAAGAAAAAAAAATACTATGGGGGTTACTTAAAAGATAGATTATACTGATTAGCCTTTGTGTTACACTTAAAACGGTCATGAAAACATTAGTTTTTTTCTTTTTAAACCTGTCCAAGATGGGGATGTTTTACCATTTTAGATTTAGGTATGTAATATTTTGTCATTATTAAAAATATCACATGTTAAAATGTTCATGAACTTATCTGTTGTGCAATGGGTTTTAAAAGCAGAGCCGACTCACCTTTAACAAAGGAAACATAATAGAAATATGATGAATACAATAGAAAAAAGGAAACATACCACGATGCCGTCACAAGCAGCTTTGAGTTGGGGCTGAACTGGCAGTAAGAAATTGGACGGTCGTCACCAATCTGACTGCAGAAGTTGTTCACATTCTGCACAAACAGAATCACACAAATTACACACAGAATTAAAAGAGAAAGAAAGTGACGAGGCATTAGAATGCCACTTACCCGCAGGTTCTTGTGAAGCTCTTGCTGTTTAATGGTCCTTGTGGATTCTGGAATCTCTTTGTGGGCTCTTGCAGCCTCTAATCTTTTCACTGCTCTGGAGAAGCAAGAGCAAACGGCACTTCACCACATCTGCTCGCTGTTATATCTGCATCTGTCTGTGCACGGTTTACCTCGGGAGCGAATACTTGGCCAACCACAGACGCGCTTCCTTCAGAGATGTGGGTCCTTCGTGGTACCATGTCTGCTGATTCTGCACAGTACAAGAAACTAATATTCTGTACAGGTTTTGATTGAACAAAGTTCAGGCGTAATCCATTTTGGCACAATAATTGAAATATGGAAAAAATCTTGTCCAAAGCTTCCGCTGCGTTCATGGTCTTCTTTTCTTGCTTACGGGACATGATTTCAGCAAAAAAACTCCTGAAGAAACGCTGTAAAAGGGGGACGGAAGCCCCTTTACGCTGTCTCAGTGCCCCATGCGTAAGCTCCTATTTATGCCGCTTCCAACCTTGGAACTTCCCCGTGTGCCCGCCCCTCGACCGTCTGCCTAATCCGGGAGCTCTATACCTCGTTGGAAAGCTTTGAATCTGTAGAACCCAATGATATCCACCCTTTTGGGACGCAGGACACGGAGCGTGTCACAGGACACGGAGCGTGGAGAGGAATGCTTTTACGCTCGGGGAGTGTTTCCATATTTGGTCATAGTATTCAGGCCCAGAGCTATGGAAAAGACCCAAAATGGAGTTTTCGCAAAGTTATCGACCGGATATAACAACAAACGGACTTTTATCGCTATGGAAATAACTTTTGTTTTAAAAACAGTAAAGGTAAGACTAGATTTACATGCTTGCTTGGTTTTTGCTGGCGTTTTTCTCAGGGAACGTTCGCTCCCTGCTCTGAAATACTTCATGTAATGTAAATGAGTTGCATATCGCTGGATTCAGCTGGTTGTTAGCTTTCATTTAATGTCATGGTTTTGGTGTTTCCGTTTATATTGTGGATACATATCGCACATAAACAAAAACGTGGTCATGAATTATACTCCGGACATGTTGTTGTTTATTTGCATGGCGTTCGAGCTGTGGTTCACGGATATGAAATTGAATTAGATACGTTTTTAGAGGAGTTTCCGCTGAACACAACAGTATTTAATATGTGTGGGTTACTCTCAGGGTTAGTGAGCTATGAGTGAAAATGTAACGCACAATGGGGCAAGTCCCCGGTACCAGGGACTCTCGGGCTTAAGACGTTAAGAAACTGGAAGATCACTTTACCTCTTCTTTAAACCGTCTTGCTCTTTCCTCTTCTTTCTTTGATTTCTTCAAGGCTTCTGTACCAACCACTGACAGAATGTTCCTCAACCTGTCATTTAAAGTGGCAAAACAATGGAGCCAAACAAATGAAGAAGGTGGGGATTGTCATTAAACGAAATTTCATACAGAACATGTCTGATGTATGATTTAACACAATATTGTAAAGTATTTTAAACATCAAAAAGAACTCCTAAAAAAAGAAACCCTAAGTCCTCCACAAGTCTCAGTCAAAACTCAAGACATCTAAGCTGTTATAAATAAAACGAGAATGGCCATTGAAGGGAACAATAATACCATTGAAGTAAAAAAAAAATTATACATCAACCCCCCATTTTATGTCAAATTAAAACCAAATATAATAAATTAGCAGGTCATGCATAGCCAAAAACTAATTCTGCCAATGGAAATTACAATCAATGTGCCATTTTCCACTGTTCAGATAGCATCGACTTGACATTCACACGTTCAGTAACGTAATGTACAGAAAACACAATTTAAAGTTGGGAGGTCTTGTCTTGATTTTTAAGTGAAGAACAAAACAAAGCCATGTACCGCTCTCGTCTCTCTGCAGGTCCCTCTCCAAAAATAGTGATTGGCTCCCCAAGAGCTCTGAGACAGGCCTTGACCTCCACATCATCAGTGGAGACGGTGATCTGTCGAGCTCTCTTCCGACGCTCAAATTCTGCCAGCACTTCAGCCTGTCGCTCACTCACACGCTCCTCCATCTCCATCACCTCGCCTAAGGACGCAAACCATTCACCTTGTTAAACGTCCATTCATGAGCTGTTTCTATCTAAACCAGTTTCACTCAGGACAAGAAAACTCTCCTTTGTTAACGAGAAACGGTATTTGCAGGGCATTCATTATTCAAGTTAACCTAGGAATTGTTTGTCAAATTTTCGAATGCAACACCAATCAAAACTTACCACTGGAGATATTAATATTTCCCGCTTTAATTCCAGCTTTAAGAGCATCATTAGCACCAGATGAAGCGCCTTCGTGGCTGAGACGCTCTTTCTCCTTCTCTTCGAGACTTCCATAGTAGATTCTGAACTTCTTCGCAACGGAAGTTTCTTCATCATCATCAGACATCTGCAAGCATACAAGAGGTTTCCTCACTTATACAACATATTTCTTTTAAAATCACATACATATTACTAGCACCGGGTAATTATAGCAATTTTAGATTTAACAACCTCGAGTGAGCTTTGTAATTGAGACGAACAACAATAAACCGAACTCATTAAAAGCCAATCAAACGCGGTCTAAAATTAAAACAATAATTCAAAATATTACTGAAATGTGACGGTTCTTAAAAATTAATTAAATTTAAACGTAGTTTTTCTGTGCGTCGTGTTAGAAGTGACAAAATAACATTAAATATTTTACCTTGACCAAAAGTACTAAAGTGTCGATTCAATCTTCAATCACTCGGTGTTCCCTTCACAAACGCAAATTTACCTTTGACTAAAACAATTTGCTTAAAGAAATGTTATTTAGCAACGTCCAAAAGCACGTCGCCTCGACGCGGGCTCGTCGTCGCACAGTGTGTCGTCACTTCCGCCTGCATCAGCACACTGAAATTAATCAACGAGGACATCTAGTGGCTGGAGCTGATGCAAGACAATCGTTCTGACGCTTAAGAATATATACATTTCTAGGTAAAATGAGTTATATATTGTGCCGAGAACTCTTCAGTTTGCCTTTGTGAGGCTCCTTTGACGAACTGAATTGTTTAAAAGGATTTTTGAGCCTTTTCAATGAATCTTATGCCACAATCTCAGCGGCGATAAAACGTGTTGTGTTTAGGGTGAGTGGAATAACCTACTGTTATTTTCAGTTTTGTCTGAAATTCTGTAAAAGTGAATAAAAAACGAAATCAGTTTTATTCTGGTGCCTGTAACCGTTTAAAGACTCGATGCGCTGGTCAATTTTAGTGATTAGCAATTAGCATGTAGCAGCTAATAAGACAAGATAATGTTATGTTGGCTTCCCAGGAGACAATGAATAAACACTATTATAACATTTAACTTCTATATAATGACAAGAAGCATACATTTTGGGGTCAGTGGCTTTTTAGTTTTTTTTTTTGTTTGTTTTTCAGCGAGAATACAGAAGTTAAAGGGTTTGCTCATCCTTTGCTCCCTGTAAAATTGCACATTTTAAAATGTTCCAAGCCATAGAAAGATTGCATTAAAACACAGTCGTCTACTCAGGGATATTGTAGAGTTTGTAACACAAATAGAAATGAATTTATAACCCAAACATTAAACAACTGGTCATAATTAACCATCAATAAAAGTCTTGATCAATAAAATGTCAATACTGAATCATGTCTCTTGAGAATTAGTTCTGAGGATGCTCTCGCAGAAACCCTTGATTTCAGTGTGCTCTGCAGATTATCCTGTTACGTTCAAGTGTGCTTTGTGCAGAACATTCGAGTTTACCAGGTTTTTTGTAGAGTTTTCCTGTACAAAACATACTGAAACATCCTCAAGACAACCTCCCAGTGCATTGTTAGGCTCTAGTGGCTGTCAATCAAACCTTTCTCACTAGTTTCCCTTCCACGTTTTTGAAATGTCACTTCTTGCACCTGCCGGTCTTGTTTTCCACTGTGTTGTTCTCTTTAAACCTCTTGATAATGCTTCTCACTGTGGTTATTGAGAAGACTGAGTCGATAAATGCATGCCTCCTTCTTCATCTCTATGACCATTAACAATCATTTCGCTAAGTCCAAACTAAAATTCTGCAATTTTATCTGTGGAAAATAATTGTAATCTGCTGGTAGTATTATAATAATTGTAATAAATTGCTGGTTGTTAGACAATTTACATGATAAACATCTATTGCGATTAATGTATCACGCAATATTGTAGAGTAATAATACACTAGTAATTACTTTTCACCCAACCTGCAGACATTTTATTAAATAATATATTTCTAGAACCAGTCACATTTGTTCAGTAAACGCCAAAACATTTTTATGGTTCCCAACAATCAAGAATGCATGATTGGTGTGATAGCATTGCCCTCAAAAAAAGGTTGTTCTAATGGAAGTCAGTCGGGCAAAACCAGCTACAAACAATAAACAAGGTTGAAAGACTGAAAATCTGGTTCTTTACAAAATTAGAATTTATTTAAACAAAGCAATTAAGAGGATCCTAAATATTCATGGAAAAGTTGTGTCTTCATCAATCATTTGTTATTGTTTAGTTTTTCATCCAAATGCCAATGTGTTTCCAGGAGGCGGCAAGTGTGGTGATGTGAAGATGCTACGCAGGAAACCCACCCGTCTGGAGCTCAAGCTGGATGACGCTGAAGAGTTTGAAAGTGTTAGGAAAGAGCTGGAGGTAAACATCACTGGAGCATCACTAATTATCTTCCTCACATACTGGAAAAGTGTTAACGAGATTTGTTTAGACCATTGACCAGTAATGTTTGGTTGATAATGTTGCCATCTTGACTGTGAGTGGTATGTTTGATTCACAACCTTGAGTCGAAAGCGATTTGCCTAGAGATTCTAAACCTTGAGGTGATTCTTTTGTGTACATCCAGAGTCGAAAGAAGCAGCGGGATGAGGGGGATGTGGTAGGTGTAGCCACATCCAGTGAGATGAGCGGAGCAAGCGCCACTGGTTCCAATGGAAAGAGCAGGGAGCAGATGATTCAAGAGCGCATAGGATACAAACCTCACCCAAAGCCGAACACTTTACCGTCACTGTTTGGGAATCTTCAGTTTTGATGTTTGGAGCTTGCTCTGCCGAGGAATGGATAAGAAGTTCTGTAGAGCTTGCAATGTTTTCATGTAAAGGACAGAAGCTTATTCAGTCGGGGTTTGGTTAGCGATGTTTGTAATAATTGATTCAGATGAGTATTTTTGTACAGAGAGAATAAACATTCACTTTTTGAATGCAAAAACAGTTTTATTCTGTTATCCTTAAGTGATTGTTTCAAACAACTCATTTCAATTTCGGAAGTCACTTAGTTTGGAGTACTATCCATGTTTCCAGGTGGTTCCTATATGAAATGAATATCCCAGATGTTAAATGCAGATTTGGTTGGATACATAAAGAAATCAACATCATTAGATTTGGTTCTAGTGTCTAATGTGTTTTTTACTTAATATTGGTAAAATTTACTTTCTTAAAGTATTAACTCAACATTTAGTTTGCTTGGATTTGTCATGATCAAACGAGTTAATAAAATTGTTTAAATTTCCAGATTCTATTGCCTTTCAAGGAACATTTAACCCTGTGCTCTGTTTATATTAGATACATATGAACTCAAGTGACATCCCATATTTAATTTCTAGAGTCTACCATTTGAAACTCCTCATGGAAGGATGTACTCAAGGTTCTGGAGTGTTTATCGCCATTTTTACTAATCTTCCCGAAGCACATTTGTGATATCTAATTAACCTCAAAGATGTTTTATCAAGTTGTTCTATACCACACCTGCTAATCTAGTCTTTATGGTGTTTGCGTGTGTAATTTGCATAATGTAACAGGAAGGGGTCACAAAGGTGGGAGCATGGAATTGTCACTTTGTTATTGGAAAAACAACTCCACACAATAATAACCCCTGCCCTAAGCAGCACAATGTAGTCAGTCAAGTGCAATACTTCAGACCACAAACCTTCGTAACATAAAATCTCCAGATTTAAAGCCTCTACACACCAATCCAAAGTTTAGTGCGATAACGCACTTTCGATCGAAAACCATGGGCGCAAACTGGTCAGAGTGGTGCCAACAAAAAAAATGTTTGGCTCTGCCACATCGTATTGGTTTTCACAAGGACAATGATCAATGAACGCTAGCTCTTGTGATGATGCGAGTAGGACGTAAATGAGCTGCTTGTGGTGCTAATCCCACATTTTCATATAGCGATGAAACACTATAAAGATTACAAAAATGTGGAGAAAGAGGATTTCTGCTGTGCTATTGCCTTGGATTTGGGAGTCAATGGTAAAACGCCATCTTCAGGCAGAGAGCATTATTGCATCAATATTTCCTCGACCCAAAGAGCACAGTGCTTTTGAGAGTATACTGTAGAAATGTTTTGTTCGAACATATTCATTGAAACTTGTTTCATAGTAAGACACTCACGACCTGTCGACCTCACACATTTTTAATTGTAGATCCTTAATTAAGTGCAAATTTGACCTGTTTCCAGTAGTCTCCAACATGCATTCCTTATTTCTGTAATCCAGCTCCTAATAATGGAGCATCAGAATGTGAATGAGGACTCCAACCACTACAGCATAAGTGAAATACATTTATTCTTCATTTTCTTTGATTACAGTACAGTTTACCTTTCGAACTTTACATACGTGATTGAGCTGTGAACAAACTAAGACACGTTTAACACCGCCACAGTGAAGTTTCTCAGAATCCAACGTCAACGCTTAAAGCCGTCTTGCAGACAGTCCTAAAGCCACATACACAAAGTGGCAGCTGCTACAAAAAGCATATTGTGATATTTCTGCAGAAACACACACGCTCTGTTCTGCTTTCAACTAAAAGAATTAACAAAAGAACAAGCTTTGCTCTAAAATCCTTAAAATATAATATGACATTTTTGTGATTCTCACAAACAAAGCATTTCAGACACTCTGGGCACATGAATCGTGTCCTGTTAAAGGCACACCCCTTTCAGTTAAGGAGCATATAAAACCCACATTTGAGACCTGGTAACTCAGTGATGACCTTTTAAACCACTCAAGATCACAAATGCCCCACAGCTTTGTATTTAAAAGACGTTTAAAAAGGTTTCAAATAGTCGTATTTGAGTGTTAAAGATATAAATTATAAAACAAAAATCGATGACACTGGCAACAGATAGATTTTATTTTCCTCCAATCGCCACATATTTACTTAAAAGCACTCCAACGGGAGTAAAGTCCAAAAAGCTCTCTTTCATGTGCAAACATTTTTCAGTCCAGTGTTTATGTCGAAACAATGGTCGCTGACTATACACTTGGCCATAACAACCTCAAAAAAATGAAATAAAACACCATAGCATCAGTGGTGCTCGTTTACTGGGTCCAGGGGGTCCGTTCGTTTAGACTATGTTCACCCTTGTGGCTGAAAGTTCCCTTGTGTAAGGCAAAGGGTTTAGTAAGGCTCTGTCGTGGCCAAAAGCACCTTCAACAACAACAACAACAACATCCTCCATGAGGTGAACCTTGTGCTGCTTGGAGGTAAACGGTGAGTGTTTTGGTGAAATAATAGTTGAAGTGATTGCAGAAAAGTCTGTCAAAAATCATGGAAATGGAATTTTCTTCAAAAAATATTGTTAGTGTGATTAAAGAAGAAAAAAAACAAAACAATGGGGGCAACTTTCAACATTTTTTTACACAAATCTGTGTAAAATCTATTTAAAACATCAGCATTATTCCAGGAAAACCCAGGATGACCTTGTCTTCATAACCGGAATTTCCCAAGAGATCAGCTAAATTTCTATTGGTCAATCTGCCGTGATCCTAATAAATAATTGTGCTGAAAATAATCGTTTTCAGAAAATCTATATATACCTTTGAAAATATGTCCCAAACCTCAAGGTATGCTGTTGATGTACTACTGGGGTGTATCAACTGAATAAACCCAGAGGTTTCAAACTTTTTCAACACGTTCTATAAACCAGAGCTCTACACGCGACGCGGCACATGTTGGGATTGTACTGCAGGTGTTTTTTGATTTGAGGTTAATGACAGTGCTCTGTGATGTCCACCACGACTGCTTTCTTCCAGCTGAACAAGAAGTAGCCGAGGCCGGCGCCGGCTGCCACCGCGATGCACAGGTAACCGTTGTACGTCATGAAGACCAGCATGAGGAAGTAACTCACTACCACTTGTATGATGTGAAGAAAGGTCTGGAGGAAGTGCGCCAGGCTCAGCATTCGCTGACTGTTAAAAGGAACACAAACAGGGCTTCAGGTCACTTATGTCATGACGTTGCGAAATGGATGTTCAGCGGCTGTGACCATGAACCCAGGGCAATTACAAACTTAGGGCTGATTCATGTTTTCTCTGAGCTCATCACACAAACATCAGGGATCCAAGAGCATTCAAGCCACTTTGACCATGATTTTTGGTGGGGGTGGGGGGGGGCTGCACTAGTATATTTACATTTGTACATCTGTATTGTTATTTGAACTTATTTGAGCAACAGAGATGCATCTGCTTCTATCAGAGATCAATAAGAGATCAGTATTGAGCTTATCTGTGCATTTATCAATGCTACAATCTGTTTGAATACTAGGAATCCATGTTATACACTCCAGCTGATTACTAATAAGATTATGCAACACTTTCTAAGCATCTATATCTCAGTGTACAGGAAACCACTAGATTACAGGTTTTCATATCAGATTTTAATATTGAAATAATGAATTTGTAGAGCGATTTAAATAGATGTTATCATTTTGCTAGCCCAAGTAACTTTTTTCTAGCAAATGAAAACTCATTTATTCAAACAATGTTTCTTAACTAGGTTTCAATAATAAAACCTGTAGAGAACAACCTATACACCATTTTTTACATCTTTAGTGGGTAATTGTTTTTCTAGATGAAGACAAAGCTATTCATAATGTACCTACGAGGTGAAAATAGTAAAATAAACATCAAATGCCGCCTCTTTTGTCTTCTTGTTTGGCCCTCATCCTGATGTCATTCTGTTATGTATGTTAAGTACCAGAGAAATTGGGTAACAAGACAAACGCTTCAAATTGGGATTTTCACATGCATCGACTGACCCAACGGTTTTGTGAGTTTCCATGAGGACCGTGCCATCAGCTCCTGGGACAGGCATGGAGTTATACCGTACGTTCACCTGATTCCTCCTCAGCAGAAACTCACGACCAATCTTCAGGCCCTCATACAACACCGCCAGCAGGAACACACCAATACAAGCACCCACCATCTCTGCAGACCAGCAAGAGAGAGAAAAGTTAGCTATAGATAGATATATTAACAGATAAAAAAAAAAAAACAAGGGCTCACTCTCCATCTCCCCCTGAGATGTTAAGCACCGGTTTACCATTTTGAGAACCATTTAGTGGTTGTCTACAAATGTATGGCCTTTCGCTAGATCTTTAGTCTCAAGAAGAAAAGCAAAGCCAACATCCTTAATCTTAACATCCAGTAACCCTTTCATCCCCATCATTCATGTAAAAAAGCAACTGGCAAGTGCTGTACAACAAGTAAAACCAGACTATATGCTCATTACAGAAAGAGCAGATTTCGAGACATTCCACCAATAGTTTCTTTTATATTAAGACTTGAACAGAGGCATCTTTTATACTTTTACACTCCACCTCCATCAACCCTTTGATCCTTTATAACCAAAGCTTTCAATGGCTGCCAGCATTGAATGTGAACCTCCACAGATGATGTTTATTATTAATACAAAAGGTCAAACCGGTTTTAAATCTGTTAATGAAAATGGCCATTTTGTTCTTTTTGGTGCACTTCTTAATTTACTGGAAAATATGTTGCATACATACCAAACAGAAGAAAATATTGACCCGTTTAGATTATGAATTGGATAGTTTGATCAGCATTTCCACGATCAATTGTCTCTAATGTCTAATAGTTGTTTATGCATGGTATATGTTGTGGCCTGCCAGAAATAAATGCAATTGGCATAAATTCACTGTTTACAGTTTGGCTCGTTGTTTAATGGTGGAAAAGAATGCGACAGCCGTGTCGGAAATTATCATAAAAGAGCATACAGCTCTCAAAAATCCAGTTCTCATGCAATCCTTAGGTTGGGTTTTGGAAGGGAGTGTAGTCTTCCAATGGATTTTGCAACCCGGTTTTATTTAGTAACCCTCACCCTAACTACGAACTTACGTTTTGCACAAAACCACTAATGAAGAATTAGCAGAAGAGCATAGTAAAAAGTATTTATCTTTTTTTAAGAGGAAAAGAAATCCATATTTGTGACACAAACAAGGTATTTTCTGAGGTATAATGCTGATACGTGATGCCTGTGATAGCTCTGTGATTAATGCACATTAATTAATAAAGGCTTCTTATCTTGTAACCTTTTAACATTTGTTGTAAACAGCACCAGTCATTCTATAGAAGGCCTAAGAAAAGCACTTAAGATCATTACCAAACACATTTCACAGTTTGTCAAAACCATCAGGCATTCTATGCATTACCAAGGCATTCTATAGAATACTGTGAATTCAGATATTGGCGATAACATAGAAAATCCTGAAAGAACAATATAAATTTGCCACATACATCAGGATCGCTATAAATTAACCTCTTAAGCCCTGAGGCCTATTTTCCGAAAATCCTATACTTTTACTTTTTAAGGCATTTCTCAGCTTTTACAAGGTCTAAACTGCAAATCTTGGTATCAAAATGAAGATAGGTTCTTGGGGAGTGGTGTGGATGAGTTAATTTGACAGTCAAGAACACTGGGTAAGAGTAATTGATGTTGAATTGGCCAAAAAATGAACTCCGCCTAAAAAAAAAACACATGTTTCCTCCAATATCTCCTTATTTTACTTATAACTAAGCAAATAAACACAATCAATTGTAACCACTACATGTCAAGAACATCTGTAGCAAGTTTGGTGTTCATACTACAAGAAACTAATATTCTGTAAAGGTTTTGATTGAACAAAGTTCAG
The DNA here is from genome assembly GCA_007224835.1 of Danionella cerebrum. Lineage (NCBI taxonomy): Eukaryota > Metazoa > Chordata > Actinopteri > Cypriniformes > Danionidae > Danionella > Danionella cerebrum. The sequence continues at coordinate 17,718 of SRMA01026632.1, read as the reverse complement.
GCGTAATCCATGTTGGCACAGTTTGGCACAATTTGGCACAATAATTGAAATATGGAAAAAATCTTGTCCAAAGCTTTAGCTACGTTCATAGTCTTCTTTTCTTGCTTATGGGACATGATTTCAGCAAAAAAACCTCCTAAAGAAACACTGTAAAAGGGGGGTAGAAGCTCATTTACGCCATCTTGCTGCGCTTTTGGGAACATT
>SRMA01026631.1:2419-26157 GCA_007224835.1 Danionella cerebrum | reverse complement strand
CTGCATTCTACCGTGCATCCGGCCGGGAGATTGGTTCGCGACAATCGACCTGAAGGACGCGTACTTTCAGGTAGAAGTGGTTCCGAGACACAGACCCTTTCTAAGGTTCTGTTTCGAGGGCCATGCTTACCAGTACAAGGTCCTACCCTTCGGCCTTGCCCTATCCCCTCGCACCTTCACGAAGGTTGTCAGGGCCGCGCTAGCCCCGCTCCGCCGGGCAGGCATTCGGATCCTGGATTACCTCGACGACTGGCTTCTCATAGCCTCGTCCAGAGACCAGCTGATCCGACACCAGGGCAAGGTGCTTTCGCACTTAAACCGTTTGGGTCTGAAGGTCAACTGGGAAAAGAGCCGCCTCACTCCGGTGAGGACCATCTCTTTTCTCGGGATGGAGCTGAACTCCGCGAGCATGCTGGCGCAACTATCGGTAGATCGCGCCAGGGCCTTGCTGACCGCCCTTTTCGCGGTGTCTTCTCCACCAGTGGTCAGACTGAAGTTATTTCAGAGGCTCCTGGGGCATATGGCAGCCGCAGCCCCAGTCATCCGACTCGGGCTCCTGCATATGCGACCACAGCAGCTATGGCTTCTCTCACGAGTTCCGAGTTGGGCATGGCGTCGGGGAGCCTTACGTCTGCCTACGGCAGACGCGCTCCCTTACCGGAAGGTCTGGAAGACGGAGTGCTTTCTGAGGTCTGGGGTGCCTCTTTCGAGCCACCCCAACCGTGTTGTGGTCACCACCGATGCCTCCAAGACCGGTTGGGGCACCGTGTGCGGTTCCCACCTAGAGTCCGGTGCCTGGACCGGAAGACGCTCTCGCTGGCACATAAACCGTCTCAAGCTAGTTGCAGTCATTCTAGCGCTACGGCGCTTCTGCCCGCTCCTTCGGGGGCGGCACGTGCTGGTCAGGACCGACAGCACTGCGGTAGTAGCGTATATCAACCGCCAGGGCGGTGTGCGCTCCCGTGCTCTGCACTACCTCGCCCAACGACTGCTCCTCTGGAGTCAGAGCAGACTTTTGTCGCTCAAAGCCCGTTATATCCCCGGAGAGTGCAACCGGATCGCGGATTCGCTGTCCAGGTTCCACCCCACGGCAGGAGAATGGCGACTCCATCCTCGGGCTGTTCAGCAGATATGGGACACCTTCGGCGAGGCACACATAGATCTGTTTGCCTCCCGCCAGAACACCCATTGCCGGCTTTTCTACTCCCTGTCCCTGGCTCCTCTCGGGACAGATGCGCTGGCACACTGTTGGCCCAGGAACAAACGCTTATATGCGTTTCCCCCAGTGAGCCTTCTAGCACAGTTACTGTGCAAGGTCAGGGAGGACGAGCACGAACTGCTTCTGATCGCCCCCTTTTGGCCGAACAGAGCGTGGTTTCCAGACCTCATCGTGCTCGTGACAGCCCCCCCCCCCCTGGCCGATCCCTCTGAGTCCAGACCTCCTTACTCAGGGGGGGGATACAGGCACCCGAGGCCAGACCTCTGGGTCCTACACGTATGGCATATCTGTCCGCGGTGGACCCCGAGCCTCTACCACCCTCTGTGGTGAGAACTTTGGACCACGCGTTAGCACCCTCTACTCGAGCATGCTACGCTGGTAAATGGGGTCAGTTCGTCGAGTGGTGCTCTTCCCGCCAGGAAGACCCCAGGTCGTGCCCCATCAGAGTCGTGTTGACCTTTCTCCAGGAGAGGTTCGATCGGGGGCTGTCCCCTTCGTCCCTCAAGGTCTACGCCGCCGCTATTTCTGCCTTTCACCTTCGGGTCAAAGGGAAATCAGTGGGCAGCCACGAACTGACGGTGAGATTTCTCAAGGGAGCTAGGCGTCTCAGGCCGCCTAGACCCCCCTCTGTTCCCTCTTGGGTCCTCTCCGTCGCCCTGTCTGGGCTGCGGAAGTCTCCTTTTGAGCCGTTGCACTCTGCAGAGCTGCGCGTCCTCTCACTGAAGACCGCACTCCTGCTCGCTCTGGCCTCAATTAAGAGGGTGGGAGATCTCCAGGCACTGTCCGCCGACGAATCCTGCCTGGAATTCGGCCCTGGCGATTCTCTGGTTACCATCAGACCCAGGCCCGGATTCATCCCCAAGGTCCCATCCGCCCCCTTCCGGGACCAGGTGGTGACCCTGCAAGCTCTGCCCCGGGAGGAGGCAGAACCAGCCCAGGGTTCGTTATGTCCTGTGCGAGCTCTCCGGATCTACTTGGACAGAACCCGGGAGCTTCGCAGCTCCCAGCAGCTCTTCATATGTTTCGGAGGCTAGCGTAAGGGTTCCGCGGTCTCCAAGCAACGGCTTGCCCACTGGCTAGTGGAGGCCATTCGCCTTGCTTATGAGGTGTGTGAGGTTCCCTGCCCTCTCCATCTGCATCGCTGCCTCGTGGGCGTTGGCTAGAGGGGCCTCACTCTCCGACATATGTAGAGCTGCGGGCTGGTCTACACCTAATACGTTCATCAGGTTCTACAACCTGGATGTAGGCTCTGTTCCCTCTGCGGTCCTGAGTGGTGGCAGTCACCCTTAGGGGACGGAGCAGGTGTAAGCTTGCAGTACTCTCCTCGTCATCAGGAGAAGTACACCTTTCTAAGAGCTCCCCCTTCGGGCGGCTCTCCCATCCTCCCCCCTTCGGCATCTGACTGAGCGGAGCAGTCAGCGCTGCCAGGTTCCGTGTGGTGGCTTTGCTCCGGCCTGGTCCCCGCAGAACTAGGGTATAGATCTGGGAGTCCCTCTCTTGGCGCTCCCTTTCTATGTTCTCTATACAGCTCCCCTTTCAGGTGGCTAGTATGAACCCGTTCCGTTACTCCCCTTGCTTTGGCGCGTAACGATGACTTCCGTCTCTGCCTCCTCTCTCTTGCAGAACGATGACCCGCTGGTAGCCCTTCAGGCCTCGACGCGATCTCCGCCACTCCTCCCTGCGGGTCGAGGGGTGCCTCCTTCTGGTCGTCGGCATCAACCAAGTACAGCATATGCTCTCAGTGTTGGACGACTTCCCCGTCAATGAGTGTTCCGGGCAGGGGCAGAAGGAGTTCCCCATTCAGGTACACGGCCTTGTTCCTAACCCCTCTTTTGTGTTTAGTGCCGGCCTGTCTGGAAGGACTTCGGGCATGGCCCTTTACAGAGGCTCCCATTCAGTCGGTCTAATCCCGACAAACGTCTCCGGGATCGACTGAAAGGGAACGTCTAGGTTACTTGCGTAACCCCACGTTCCCTGAATAGGGAACGGAGACGTTACCCTTCGCCATGCCCTGGAAGTCATGGATCTGAGGTAAGCTGGGAGGTAAGTGGGTCCAGCTCCTCGGAAAATTCCATACCGAGGCTTAGGCACGCCCGGCTTTATACCCGGCTGATTGCTAATCAATCACCTTCGCCTGCAAATTAATTTGCCCGTTAATATGTTCGTCAGTCGCTCTCACGGTGATTCCCTCCCATTCAGTCGGTCTAATCCCGACTAACGTCTCCGTTCCCTATTCAGGGAACGTGGGGTTACGCAAGTAACCTAGACGATATGTTGAAGAGATAAGTTGCATTAAAACTGGGGAGTGATGTCCTGGAGCGTCACCGTTGGTTGACAGCTGACGTCCAGGCACCACCCCCCATTCCCTGCGTGTCTAATATGTATGTAAAATAAGAGGGCAGTCAACTCCGCCCTAGAATTTTGGGGGGGCCACAAATCTGCAGCCCCACCCATCAGATGTGGACGGAGAGACTAGCCCTCCAATCCTAAATGTAGTGTGTCCTTGCAAGTGATATTTGGGGCACCGGGGGGGAGACCGGCTCCCGAAGCGGGTCAGTGCCAGATGTTATTGGTTCTCTGACCGCCTCAGGAGGCAGGCCCCTCTCCAGTGCCCTGGAGATGTTGAGTGTCTAACTGAATTAAAACTGGGGGCCCCCTGGCCTGGACTATGCCGGGGGGGGGGGAGGGGGGATCATTATTATGATCCGTAATAATAAAAATAAAAATAGTTTTATTAACTGCCCCTCTCAAACTCGCTAGCACTATCACCTTTGCCCACGCAAGTATTGCCTTACAACTGACAAAAGCAAACCACCACAGACCTAGTTTTACAAACGTTATCAAGTTTTGTTGTTTACCTTGTTCCTTTCACTGCTTGTGATGGATTTGTGAGCAACAGTTTCAGTGATAGTCACCTGCCGTGTCGGCTCTTGCATGGACATGCTTCTGGCATGTTTTGCTATAGAGAAGTGTCGGTCAAACGACACTTCCACGACAATGTTGCACACAGAGAAAAAGTTTCCCTCCACTTTCATGGAGAACATTAGGGAATTACTTTGCATGGTCTTTCGCAGTGATATTTGTAGGTAAGTGTGATGTTTTTGCGCTCGTGCCTGCTTTCTCTGATAAGGAAATCCTGTGTGAAAAAAAAGCCGCATACAGTGACGGACCAAAATTATTGGTCGAATTTGCAGTAAAGTTGCGGTGATTGGATGAAATTGCAAGGCCGCAAAAAAAATCGGGGATCGGCTGAATTGGCGCGATCACAACATCACGAAATCCTGGAGGAACTGACATTTGAATGGTATTTCTAGGACAAAGTATGCAGGAGAAGTTAGCGACGGGGAATAATATTAATATGCCTCTGCATTCACACTAAAAAGTGCATTTCCTAGAGGAATGCGGAGAGCTGAAAAGACAATCCTGAAAATTGCTCAAATCTGTAACCGAAAGGTAAAACTATGAAATGTTTAAAATCTCACAATGCTTAAACTTAAAGTTGACAGTGGAAGCTAAAAGGTGAAACATTTAAAAGAATAAGAATAGTTAATAGTGAAACATGAAAGTAGAAGCTGAGACATGGGGTCTCTAGAATTTTCCTAAGCTGAGATAGAGACGTGCCAATTAGGTTACTATGGTAACCAGTTTGGTTGCCATGGAGGGGTCCTTGACATTATATAATTTTTCCTGTGTCACTATGAGGGAAACTAACCAACTTCCATGTCTCAGCTTTTTCCTAAGCTGAGATACACGTGCCAATTTGGTTGCTATGGTAACAGGTCTGGTTGCTATGGACAGGTCATCAACATAATAATTAATATAAAGAGAACTTAATTGATAGTCAATCTGAAAATACCTCTGGGTATAATAACGTGTAGGCGGTTTTATCACACAGACATTACAGTGTTTTTTTTCTGTTTTCTGACGCCACAATATCCTCCTTATCCTGTGTGAGTGTAATTATAATAGAAAACAATAACTCCTGCCACTGCCAAAGTCAGACTGGAATCATCACAATATACCCAACATAAATCAGCTATGTGTCAAATATTCAAGTATTTGTTTATTATTAACCGAGATACTGAATGCTCATGTATCTTGGAGTGATCTTCGATGAGCACCTAACATTCAAAGAACAAATTGCTAAAACCGCTCGAGCTTGTAGATTTGTTCTGTTTAACATCAGAAAGATCAGACACCTCCTTACAGAACATTCAACTCAGTCCAAGCACTGGTCATATCAAGACTCGATTACTGCATGCTCTTCTTGCCGGACTTCCTTCCTGTGCTGTCAGACCTCTTCACATGGCACAGAACTCACCAGCTCCACTGAACTTCATGGAATTTTTGCAAGTTCACGTCACTCCTCTCCTCATCTCTCTCCACTGGCTCCCCGTTGAGGCTCTCACCAAGTTCAAATCACTGTTGCTTGCATACAGGACAGTCACTGGCTCCGCTCCATCATACCTCCACAAACTCCAGCAGTCCAGACGACTCCGTTCAGGAAATTAACAGCGTCTGCTGGTTCCATCTCAGAGCGGGAAAAAAATCTCTCACCAGGACTTTCTCCTTCACAGTTCCGGGCTGGTGGAATCCTCTTGCAGTCCCAATCCGGAAAGCTGAGTCTCTTTCAACCTTTAAAAAGCAACTAAAAACACTACTCTATAGAGAGGACTTATTAACTTAACTAATAATAAATTAATAAATAAGTAAAGAAAAAAAAAGCCCCTCTGAAGCATTGAATAAATTTTCTGTATCTGCTCAAACATCTTCCTTGCACATGTCTTATGATTAATCCGACCTTGTAACAAACTGCTTATGTTTACTCCAGAACAGTTTGGATAAAAGTGTCTGCTTAATAGATAAAAGTAAATGTTGAGAGTCTTCTTCTTTTCCTTTTGGCTGTTCCAAGTTCAGGGGTCGCCACAGCGAATCATCCTTTTCCACCTAACTCTGTCCTCAGTATCCTCTACTCTTGCACCAACTACCTTCATGTCCTCTTTCAGCACATCCATATATCTTGTCTTTGGTCTTCCTCTTGACCTCTTGCCTGGCATCTCCATCTCCAACATCCTTCTACCAATATAACCACTATCCCTCCTCTGCAAATGTCCAAACCATCTCAACCTGGCCTCTCTGACTTTGTCTCCAAAACAACCAACCTGAGCTGTCCCTCTGTCTACTGTTCTGTACACCTCTCCTTTGATTCTTGCTGACACTCTTCTGTCACACAACACCACTGAAACTTTTCTCCACCCACTCCAACCTGCCTGCACTCGTCTCTTCACCTCTTTTCCACACTCCCCATCACACTGTACTGTTGACCCCAAATACCTAAACTCCTGCACTTTCTTGACCTCAGCCCCCTGTAACCTCACTGTTCTATTTGCCTCCCTCTCGTTCCAACACATGTATTCTGTCTTGCTGCGACTGACTTTCATTCCTCTTCTTTCTAGAGCTGACCTCCAACTTTCCAGGTTTTCCTCCAACTGCTCTCTGCTCGCACTACAAATCACAATGTCATCTGCAAACATCATTGTCCATGGAGATTCCTGCCTGACCTCATCTGTCAACCTGTCCATCACCATAGCAAATAAGAAGGGACTCAAAGCTGATCCTTGATGTAGCCCCACCTCCACTTTGAACTCCTTTGTCTGACCTACAGCACATCTCACTGCTGTCTTACTTCTCTCATACATATCCTGAACTATTCTGACGTACTTCTCTGCCACTCCTGACCTCCTCATACAGGACCATAGCTCCTCTCTCAGCACCCTGTCATATGCTTTTTCTAAATCCACAAAGACGCAGTGAAGCTCCTTCTGACCATCTCTGTACTTCTCCATTAACAATCTCAGAGCAAAAATTGCATCAGTAGTGCTCTTCCTGGGCATGAAGCCATACTGCTGCTCACAAATATCCACTTCTCTTCTTAGCCTAGCTTCCACTACTCTTTCCCAAAGTTTCATTGTGTGGCTCATCAACTTTATGCCTCTGTAGTTGTTACAACTCTGCACATCACCCTTGTTCTTAAAGATTGGTACTAGGACACTTCTCCTCCATTCCTCAGGCATCTTCTCACTCTCTAAAATCCTGTTGAATAACCTAGACAGGAACTCCACTGCTGTCTCTCCTAGACACTTCCACACCTCCACTGGTATGTCATCTGGACCAACAGCCTTTCCACTCTTCATTCTCCCCAGAGCCTTCCTCACCTCATCCTTTCTAATCTTTTCAACTTCCTGCTCTACAATATTCACCTCTTCCTCCTTCTTTCCCTCTCATTCTCCTCATTCATCAACTCCTCAAAATACTCCTTCCATCTTCTCAGCACACTCTCCTCACTTGTTAGCACCTTTCCATCTCTGTCTTTAATCACCCTTATCTGTTGCACATCCTTCCCATCTCTGTCTCTCTGTCTCGCTAATCTATACAATTCCTTCTCGCCTTCTCTAGTGTCTAACCTGGCATACAACTCATCATATGCTTTCTGTTTGGCCTTTGCCACCTCCCTCTTCACTCTGCGCTGCGATTCCTTGTAGTCCTGTCTACTTTCTTCAGTCCTTTCAATGTCCCACTTCTTTTTAGCTAGCCTCTTCCTCTGGATGATGTCCTGTACTTCCTCATTCCACCACCATGTTTCCTTATATTCTTTCCTCCTTTCAGCTGACACACCTAGCACCTTTCTTCCTGTCTCCCTGATCACTTCTGCTGCAGTTTCCCAGTCATCTGGAAGCTCTTCCTGGCTACCCAAAGCCTGTCTCGGCTTCTGTCTGAATTCTTCACAATCTTCTTCCTTTTTCAACTTCCACCACTTGGTCTTCTTTTCAATCTTTCGTCTTCTCTTCTTCCTGACCACCAGAAACATCCTGCACATCACCATCCGATGCTGTCTGGCTACACTCTCTCCTACCACTACTTTACAGTCTCTGATCTCTCTCAGATTGGCTCGTCTACAAAGGATGTAGTCTACCTGCGTCCTCCTCCCTCCACTCTTGTAGGTAACTCTATGTTCCTCCCTCTTCTGGAAATAAGTATTAACTACAGCCATTTCCATCCTCTTGGCAGAGTCCACCACCATCTGTCCTTCTAGGTTCCTTTCCTTAACACCGAACCTGCCCATCACCTCCTCATCACCTCTGTTGCCCTTGCCAACATGCCCGTTGAAATCTGCTCCCACTACTACTCTCTCTCCTCTGGGAACACTCTCAATCACCTCATCCAACTCACTCCAAAATCTCTCCTTCTCTTCCAACTTACAGCCTACTTGTGGAGCATAGCCACTCACTACATTCAACATCACCCCTTCAATTTCTAACTTCAAACTGATCACCCTGTCTGACACTCTTTTTCACCTCTAAAACATTCCTCACAAACTCCTCCTTCAGGATCACTCCTACCCCATTTCTCTTCCTATCCACACCATAGTAAAACAGTTTGTATCCCCCTCCAATACTACGCGCTTTGCTACCCTTCCACCTGGTCTCCTGCACACACAGAATATCTACCTTCCTTCTCTCCATCATGTCCGCCAGCTCCCTACCCTTCCCTGTCATTGTACCAACGTTAAGAGTCCCTATTCTCAGATCTACACTCCTGCCTTTCCTCTTCTCTTTCTGTCGACGAATCCTTCTCCCTCCTCTCCTTCTTCGACAAACAGTAGTCCAATTTCCACCGGCACCCTGTAAGTCAACAGCACCGGAGGCGGTCGTTGTTAACCCCGGGCCTCGACCGATCCGGTATGGAAACCGATTTGGTGACTCGCATATTTGGTTTTTGGCATTTTTTTACGCCGGATGCCCTTCCTGACGCAACCCTCTCTATTTATCCGGGCTTGGGACCGGCACAGAAGTCACTGGCTTGCAACCCCTGTGGCTAGATTAACTTGAACTAAACACTAAACATCAGATTTATTTTAATATGTTAATTATTCACAAAGTGTGCAGCTTTTGTCACTGCAGTGCATCTTTCTGGGCTTCTGAAAGAACATTTCCAGAGCATCTTGGGTATGGATAGTCTGAAACTTCTGGCCCATTTATTGAGATCCGCATGCAGGCTGCAAGATGGTCCCCTTGCAGCCTATTGCAAATGTCTGTTTTGACCTGTAAATACATTAACTGTTAGGCTTTAAAAGTGATAACTGATAGTAACAACAGTGAAAATCAACTTAACATAGTGATAGTTTAAAGCAGGAAATGCCATTGTATAACTAACTAGCTAGCTATTAATTAAGCAATTTATTTATCAATTCGTTCATTCATGCATGTGTGTATTTACTTACTTACCAAGATCAGTCTTGTACAGCCAGGGGGAGTATTTCGCCTCTGACAGCCAAGCTGGGTCAAAACCTGTCATTCTGTGGTGGCTAGACTTTTGCTGCTTGTCAGGGGCAGGACATGTGTTACAGTTTTTGAAAGACTCTGACTTTATTGCAACACATTTATTTAGAAAAACAGAAGAATTATTCAGCGCTCGCTCAGCAGTGACTTCACTCTCAATCAAACGGAAAGTTCTGAGCTCTAGACTCAAATTACACAAAACTAACATTAATAATTGTACACAAACCAAAAAAGAACAATGCATCAGCAATATTTTCCCTGTTAACTCCCAGGGCTTCCTCTGTGATTAAAGCACTCAATTACACCGGTAGTTATCAGATGAACCATGTAACTTCACAACTCAAACGTTTATAAATATTCTACAATTTCCGCTTTCCCGACAAATTTCCAACTTCTTCCCCATGGGCTTGTTTAATGGCCGACGCGCGCTCCCGTGATGCGTGCACCCGCGACGCGTGGTTTTAACCATCAATGCTTGCGTCTTCTCCAATTAATTCAAAACAATATCAATACTAAGCACAGCATAAGCATGGGATTAGCTCATTTTATCACGCGGTTTCTCTCATTTCCCAGAAACCATTCATTTACAAAGGCATTCGAAACTTGCCCAAACGCTCATTAAACTTAACTTTGCACTTAAACATGAACACCTTTTGTTTAGATGAATCTATTTAGCCCTACTCACCTGAAACATACAGAAAAACAGAAGAATTATTCAGCGCTCGCTCAGCAGTGACTTCACTCTCAATCAAACGGAAAGTTCTGAGCTCGCACCAAATTAATTCTCAACGCTAGTGCTCCCCCTAGTGGCGTGGCTGCATTAATGTGGCTGGACAATCGTCACCGCACTCAGTACCCAGTCCAAATTAATCGATACGACCAGAGGACACTGCAACCCCAGCTGCTCTATCTCAGTCATTCACCTTCTCCCACTCTTCCCGGGAAGCTGGACGTGGTGGTGGCACTGGACTTCTATAAGACTTGGAAATTCTCACCGTTCACCACCTACGGCAAGACATCCTCCTTTGAGTTTCATGCGGTCACTACTACACACCCGACAAATCTCCACATCCTCACCATCTACCGCCCTCCAGGACAACAACTCTCTGAATTCAGAGAGAGGAACTGGACGGTCTACTTTCATCTTTTCCAGAAAAGGAATCCACCCCACTCATCGTATTTGGGGACTTCAACATACACCTGAACAAGCCTTATGCCAGAGACTTTCACTCCCTCATGGCCTCCTTTAGCCTTGATCTCCAGACCACCTCTGCCACACACAAGTCAGGAAACCACTTGTGTGGTTTCTACACACGGAACTGCTCCCCTCATCAAGTCAAGGTGACACCACTGCACACGTCTGACCACTTTTTCATCACATTCAAGCTGACTCTGCCCAACATCGACCACTCGACCACTACTCCAGTCACTTTCAGAAGCAACCTGAGGACCCTCGCTCCATCTACATTCTCCACAGCTGTCTCATCTTCACTTCCAGAGCTCTCATCACTCGACACCAACTAACATCATGCCTCGACAAGCTCTGCCCACTCACCTCTAGAGCACCTAAGGAGTCCTCTTCCAACCCCTGGCTATCTAGTGTTCTCAGGGAACAAATGACCACCCTTCGGTCGGCAGAGAGGAAATGGCAGAAGTCAAAGCTTGAAACAGACCTTACCACCTACCATACTCTACTTGGATCATTCTCAAGCAAAGTACATGAAGCCAAAAGCACATACTACCAAGAGAAAATCAAGAACTCCACTGATAGTCGGAAGCTCTTCAGAACCTTCAACTCTCTTCTCCATCCCCCCAAACCCCCTGCTGCCACCTCTCTCACAGCTGACGAATTCGCTGAGTACTTCACCCAGAAGACTCTCACCATTAGCAGCCAGTTCACCGCTCCAGTCGCCTGGACACACTCAGAACCAACAACAGCTCTACTCACCTCCTTCACTCCACTCTCTGAACCTCAAGTCTCTAAACTTCTCCTCTCATCACATCCAACCACCTGTCCGCTAGATCCTGTACCTTCTCACCTGCTTCAGGCCATCGCTCCTACCATTGTTCCAGCTCTTACTCACATCATCAACTCATTTCTCACCTCCGGCACCTTTCCAGACACCTTCAAGGAAGCTCGGGTAACTCCTCTGCTCAAAAAGCCTGCTCTCAACACTTCTGAAGTAGAAAACTATAGACCCATCTCACTTCTACCTTTCACTGCAAAAATTCTAGAACGTGTTGTTTTTAATCAATTGTCTTCTTTCCTTACAGACAATGAGCAACTCGACAAGAACCAATCAGGATTCAAGACCGGCCATTCAACTGAAACTGCTCTTCTATCGGTGACTGAAGCACTCAGATCTGCCAGAGCAAACTCAGAATCGTCAGTTCACATTCTGCTAGACCTCTCTGCAGCCTTTGACACGGTGAACCACCAGATCCTCCTGACCACACTTGCTACTAAAGGTATCTCCGGCACTGCCTTGGATTGGCTCAAGTCTTACCTCTCTTCCAGATCCTTCAGAGTCGGCTGGAGGGACATGGTGTCCAAGCCACAGCAGCTGCTCACAGGAGTTCCGCAGGGATCAGTTCTTGGACCCCTACTCTTCTCTACCTACATCACCTCCCTGGGTCCCATCATCACCCGACACGGCTTCTCCTACCACTGTTATGCTGATGACACTCAACTCCACCTGTCATACCATCCTGATGATACTACTATTACAAGCCGAATAACTGACTGCCTGAATGACATTTCTACATGGATGAAGGACCATCACCTCCAGCTTAACATGGCAAAGACTGAACTGATGGTCATCCCTGCAAACTCCACTGTCCAGCATGACTTCACCATACAACTAGGGTCGTCGACTATCTCTATCCACCTCTGTCCGTAGCCTTGGAGTGATCTTCGATGAGGAACTGACATTCAAGGAACACATTGCTAAAACTGCTCGATCTTGCAGATTTGCCCTGTTCAACATCAGAAAGATCAGACATCTCCTCACAGAACATTCAACCCAACTTCTGGTCCAAGCAATGGTCATATCAAGACTGGACTACTGCAATGCTCTTCTCGCTGGACTTCCTGCAAGTGCGGTCAGACCCTTTCAGATGATCCAGAACTCGGCAGCTCGACTGATCTTCAAAGAACCAAGAAGAGCACACGTCACCCCTCTCCTCATCTCTCTCCACTGGCTTCCCATTGAAGCTCGAATCAAGTTCAAATCATTGACGCTGGCATACAGGACAGTCACAGGCTCCGCTCCTTCATACCTCCACGAACTCCTCCAGCTCTACGTCCCCTCCAGACGCCTCCGCTCAGAACAATGACCAGCGTCTCGTGGTCCCATCTCAGAGCGGCAAAAAATCTCTCACCAGGACCTTCTCCTTCACAGTTCCTGGCTGGTGGAACTCCATTGCCGTCCCATTACGGAAAGCTGAATCTCTCCACGCCTTCAAAAAGCAGCTAAAAACTCTACTCTTTCGAGAGCACTTACTAACTTAATGTACTTACTTACTAACTAAAAAAAAAAACAAAAAAAAAAAAAACTCTGAAGCACTGATTTTAAATCCCTCTCTGTACTAGCCCGAATGTGTTCTATGTGTATGTCTACTGATCCATCCACTTTGTACCAAACTGCTTGATGTTTACTCCCAATGTAAGTCGCTTTGGATAAAAGCGTCTGCTAAATACATAAATGTAAATGTAAATGCATTGGCAAGTTACTTTTCAATTACATGACAACTTGAAGGGAATTTATTATAAACTAAAAATAAAGTGACTCAAAAATGCTTCATGAATCTTAGGCTATGTAAGGTGTTGTATAATTGTTGGAAAAATTCCAAAAGAAGAACACCGACACCACGAATCCAATTGATGTTAATTTTAATTTCCTATTTGACATACTAGTTTGATACCTATTTTTGATCAAGGAGATTAAGAGCATATGGAGACGAAAAGCATCATAGAGAGAGAGAAGGAGAGAAGAGCATCAGAATACCAGAATGGAACACTGTGATGTTACACACTCTGACCGATCGCAAAAACATACACACACTACTGCCCACTAAACTCAAAAAGTCACACAGTTAAAGAGTTATCTTAACCCAAACAAGGGGTGGTTACAGGGACGTAGTCACAATAACGGAAAAGAGAATAAGAGAATAATAAAAGCAATGACTAAGCAAAATGTCACGGTGTCTCAGCTCACGGTGAACGCTGAGAACATCTCTGAAAGGAATGAGAACTAATAGAACTGAACAGACACAGTTATTAATGCATTTCATAAATCATACATTTAGTATCTACAAAAACATGGAGTAATGAAATCACATTTGTGTAATAATGAAGATTAAAATACACTTAAAAACACAACAAACACAAAAACCTTGTCTCTGAAAATGATTTTATGAACAAATTAAGTGTTTATTAACACATTATGTGTTGAGCATCAAAAACTGTTAATAGCAGTAGTAGTAATAAATATAAAAATAATAGTAATCGTTCACTAATCATGAACTAATATTTGCATACTGACTTCGCTTAACGTTGTGGTGCGGTCACGTGACAAAAGAACGAAATGACACGGAGACTCGCAAAAAGACCTAATCTTTTCGGGTTCCGGCTCATGGCTGCTCCGTAATATTAACCAATGCAGCATGAGCCGGAAACAGAAAAGATTAGTTCATCTTTCGAGTCATTCGGGTCTTTTCGGTCTTCTGTCATTGATGATGAATGGGTTACACTTGGAAAACCACAAGAATGATGCGCATGCGCTGTTGTATCTTGGTACGGGTTCTTGTCTGGCACGCCGAATTGAATCATCAGACACACACGGGTTAGCGGTTTATCAACAGCAACTTTACTCTTCCGCCATATTGCCGTACAACACAGAACAACAACTCCCATCATGCATTTCACTCCTCGTCTTAAAGACACAGGTGTCACTCTTGGACACGACATCCCCCCCAAAGTTGGATATAGATTACATACAATCTGTTTTAACTTTACTTAATCAACCAACGCATTTAAGTATTAAACTAGCAGATAAACTGGCAATATTTTCTTTTGTGCACTGTACACATATTGCTTAAAATTTTACATTTATCAGAACATGAACATTCTAACAGCATTTTGCTTTAATCTTAACAATAATTCAACCAAGGACAAAGTCTGTAAACTTTTGTGGCATTTTCCTGTCTCTACTGGGCTTCACATATTTAGTGTCCTTGTGACCCTCTGTTTTAGACAGAAGCTTATCTGGGTCTTTCAGTATTGTCTGTTCATTTTGGTCCTCAGAATTATTATACTCATCCACTTTTCTGTTATCATGTATGTCACTTGTCTCTTTCTCCATGTATTTCTTCACAAATGTTGTGTTGCGACTGTATTGTGTTCCAGTAGGTGACTCAACAGTTATTTTGTTTCCAGCCTTTTCGATCACCGTGTGTGGTGTTGGATTGAATGGTGTGGTGAGTTTATCCGTTTTATCCTGTTTAATCAAAACTCGATCTCCCACAGATATACTTGAGTATTCTGCTTTGCGATGTTCATCTGCATACAGTTTGTACTTTCCTTTTTTCTAAGCATCATAGTCATGAGCTTCAAGATCTGTATCGACTGATGCAAGTTCAGGTAATTTTCCTCTTAACTTCCTTTTGAACAAGAGTTCAGCCGGGCTTTTGTCGGTGGTGTTGTGTATGATTCCCCTGTATACTGTAACATACGTTCTCAGTTCCTTTTTCCAGTCCAGTCCTTCTGACTGCGCAGTTTGAATGCGATTCATGATGGATGCATTCTGTCTTTCTACTTCACCATTGGCTTGTGCCCATTTAGGTGTTGTTTTCAGGTGTTTAATTCCATTTCCTTCACAGAAATCCCTGAATTCATCTGACCTAAATTGAGGTCCATTGTCTGATTTCAGCGACAAAGGAAGTCCATGCCTGCTGAATATTCCCTCCAGACTGTCAATCACATGTGAAGTTGTGGTAGAGGTCAATATGTCAAACTCATAGTATCTACTGTACTAATCCACAACAACTAAGATTGAATGTTTAGAAGGCAAAGGTCCCAGTAAATCAACTGCTAAATCTTGCCATGGCCCAACTGGCAATGGTAAAGGTCGCAGTGGCTCTGGAGCATCAGGGTGAGTGACAACTTGACAACCATGACATGATTTACAGTGTCTCTCTGCAGCTTTGTCTACCCCAGGCCACCACACTTTGGTCCTGAGGTGTTGCTTTGTTCCGACTATGCCTAAATGTCCCTCATGTGAGAGTAATAGTGCTTTGGCTTGTAATGCCTTTGGAAGTACGATACGTGTTCCTCGCAAAACAAGATATCCTACTGTGCACAGTTCATTAGCTACAGCTGCATATGGCATGCAATTTTCAAAATGTCCACTTTCAATAGCTTTTCTCACTTCTATCAGCTCTGGATCTTTTTCTGATGCTTCTTCCACCTCCCTTGTGGTTAAGGCCCTTGGGGTTGCACTGACAGCTACAAATCTCACATATTCATCCGATTCATGTGAGTGCTTCTCTCTCATTGCTGTGCACCCAAGAAGTCGTGACAAAGGATCAGCAATATTTTCCTTTCCTGAAACATGGACAATTTTGAAGTTGTATGGTTGAAGACGTAAAACCCACCGTTCAACACGAGCACTGGGCTTAGAGCGGGGACCATATATTGACTCTAGCGGTTTGTGATCTGTTAGTAAGTCAAATTGTCTTCCGTAGACATATGGGTGAAGCCTTTCGCAGGCCCACACAAGGGCGAGTGCCTCACGCTCGGTCTGGGAATATCGTCTCTCATAGCACTAATTGGCCTTTTTGGCATTGTATTAATACAGCACCCAAACCTACGGGGCTAGCATCGGCTATTACCTGTGTTGGTGCGTCTTTATCAAAATATGCCAAAGTCCCTGCTTTTGCAAGTTCATCTTTTAGCACACTAAATGTCATTTTCTGTTCCGGTCCAAATACAAATTTTGTATTATTTCTGGTAAGACGTCTCAACGGCTCTGCCAAGGTTGCAAATTGTGGAATGAATCTGCTGCTGTAACTAACGAGTCCTAGAAAACTCTTAACTTCAGAGGCATTTTGTGGTTCTCTGGCTTCCACCACAGCTCTGACTCTTTCTTTAGTTGGTCCAATGCCTTTTTGAGTGAGTACAATGCCCATGAAATTTAGCCGATCCATGCTAAACTGGCATTTGGCAGGATTCAAAGTTAGTCCACATTCTTCTAAACGCTTCATAACAGCATGCAAGCGTTGATTGTGTGTTTTGTGGTCAGGTGCATGTACTATTACATCATCTGAGATGTTTTCAACACCCTCTATTCCTGCAAGTGCAGAAGCTATCTCGTGTTGGTATTGTTCACTTGCAGATGATACTCCAAAAATGAGACGCTTGTATCTGTACACACCATTGTGAACTGCAAATGTTGTGATCTGACGTGACTCTGGTGTTAGTTCCAACTGATGATAACCCCATTTAAGATCCAGTTTACTGAATACCATTGATCCGTTCATACTCTGTAGCAGTTCATCCACTGTTGGAATGGGGTATCTTTCTCTGATAATTGCTTGATTAGCTCGTCTCATGTCCAGACAAAGTCTTATTTCAGAATTCGCTTTTGGTACGATCACAACTGGATTTACCCAGGGGGTAGGTCCATTTACCTCCTCAATAATGTCCATTTCTAGAAGTTCCTTTATCTTCTCTTCTACAGGACTTCTTAAATTAAATGGTATTCGTCTTAAAGGTTGAGCTATTGGCTGTACTGTTTGATCGATGTATAAACTGATTTGCTTCGTTTTTAGTTTACCCACTCTCTCAAACACAGAAGGGTATTGTGACTGAAGTGACTGTTTGAGATCTGTCACTGTTGCAATATCAGTTCCAATTTTAAGTACACCAAGTTTCATGGCTGTGTCTCTGCCCCTTTAATGACAATGAATTCAGCATGTACCATCCGATCGCTTATTCTTACTTCACATTTGAAAGCTCCCTTTACTGGTAAAGGTTGATCAGATGAGTAAGAAAATAATTTCTTATCTGTGTCTGGTATATACGAATGACATTTGATCTTCTCTGTTTTCAGTTTCTCCCAGGTTTCCTCATCAATAATATTACTGGATGCACCTGAGTCTACCAGCATCTTTAAATTAACATTTCCCAAGCACACATTTAGTCTGTCTGCACCTCTGCTGTCAGCTTGTATTACAAATGCATATTCAGTTTGTTCTTCTACTTGGTTAACTGTTTGTTTGACGCTTTTAGTTTTACACATCTTTGAGAAATGATCTCGTCCTTTACATTTGTGACATATCTGGTCTCGGGCAGGACATTTTAAATCTCTTCCCAGATGATCTGTATTGCCACACCTGTAACACTGTTTTTTCATCTGACTGTTTTCAGTTTGTTGTTTGCCTTTATATTTTCCTTTTGTCTTCTGTCCTCCTTTTTTCCAAACGTGATTGACAGATTCTGCGTCATGTTCTGAAGCATCACTCACTAATGGAGAAGCCATCTGTTCCTCGATACGTTCACAGAGAGCAGCAATCTCTAATGCACGATCAAGTGTAAGATTCGGTCCTTCCTCCAAAAGTTTTCGTCGTACATATATTGATGAGACATTTGCCGATGACTGCATCCCGAATTTGATTATTCATATCTCCTTCAAACGCACAGTCTTTCGCTGCCTGTCTCAGACGTGTTGCGAACTGTTGAACTGTCTCGCCAGTGTTTTGGATCAGTTTATAGAAGGACTGCCTCGCGTATGCAGCGTTCACTCGTGGTACAAAATAAGCATTTAATGCTGCAATGGCCTCATTGTAATTGTCGACACTTCCCGTATCTGACAGTGTGGAAAATATATCTTGGACATCAGGTCCAGCGTGATGTAAAAGAAGCGCTCTGCGTCGTTGGCGTACTGACGCAGCAACATTTTCTTCCATTATTAGTCCCTTCCCGTCTGCAAAAAGTTTGAACGATGTCAGCCACCTTGTCCATCTTGGCCCAAGTGTCGCGGGGTCTTTGTAGCACTCAAACGTAGGAATACCTGACTTTTCCATCGCGTGAAATCAGTGCTGTTCACACCCTTTTGTGTATCTTGGTACGGGGTCTTGTCTGGCACGCCGAATTGAATCATCAGACACACACGGGTTAGCGGTTTATCAACAGCAACTTTACTCTTCTGCCATATTGCCGTACAACACAGAACAACAACTCCCATCATGCATTTCACTCCTCGTCTTAAAGACACAGGTGTCACTCTAGGACACGACATCCGCCAATGAACGAATCCCTCTCCAACACGACTCGTTCCTACAGAGTCACATTAAAGATTCGTTCAAAAAGAACGAATCGTTCTTGAACGACACATCACTAGTACTGCTCAGTCCTTCTGCAGTGTACTCAAGACAAGACACAAATACTTGATTAAAACAGTAAAAATCACTAATCTAACACACTCAATTTACCAGGAGCAGTGGAGCTGTTCTAAGGAGGGCATGTTAGCTAACACTACAATGCACACTCACCACTGGTGCTCTACCTGATCACACACACAAGATAAAGCAACAGTTTAAGACTCACCCGAGCGCTGATCACACAATCCCCTCGCACACTGTCCTGCAACGCAGATCACCAAAGTTCTGTATGTTTACAATTGCTATGAGGGCTTCGGTATAATCTTTGTGCTACGGACAGAATAAAAGTTCAGTAAAGTTAGCTGCAGATTCACGGATTCGGTTTTCTCTGCTCAATAGCTCGAGACCAGAATGTTCTTAGTAAACAAATAATACCTATTTTTAATCTGTGTGATGTAGCGGACAAACTACAAAACGTCTTTTATCAAAACATGTTTCCCTCGGCATTCGCAGAAACACATTACCGTCTATGAGCAACCCGCTGACATGGAATCGCTTAGGGACCGTCTGCAAATTACTAGATCCAAAATATGTTTTACCCAGAATATGCTTCATAACTTCATTCTAAATTGTTCTTTTACAACCAAAATCAAGCAACACGCCACTCCTCACCTGTCTATTGTACTGCACGACTCAGTTTCAATAAAAATATTGAAAAATGTATTAGAGCATCATTTTTATTCATGATTTTTTGCATTAAAGCTCAATAGCTCCCAGAATAATCACTCATTCACCACCAAATTCAGGTCACATAGAACTGTTCTAATGCTTAACCGACTACAACACTCATTTTGTCAAAATTGAGAAATTTTTATTTTTGCAGAATTTCAACTATTGATTATTTGCATCAAAGCTCAATAGCTCCCATAAAAATCAGGTCACACACAACTGTTCTAATGCTTAACCGTAATGCATAGCCTGCATATCTGGTATATCACATGAAGGTTGAATCTATCTAAAATTACAGCCAATAATACATTTAAATTTACCATATAATAATATAAAAAAAATAAAAAAAAATACAACCAGCCTCTTGGAAATCATACATTCACATTTACATACAAAAATGGGCAGATTACATAAATTAGTCAAACATTATTTTTATTATTATTATTATCTATTACATTAATTAATCAGATTAGTTCACAAATAACCCACAGATTAATGTGGTGTACAAAAATTAAAGCAGGATGCACAGATAGTAAGCTTTCACATTGCCTACTTATCAAATATTTACATAAGTATTCACAGTGGGACATGGAATTGTACACATTGTATGACAATAAAGCATCATTAAAAAAGTATTTACGTAATTTCGTAATTTCACAGAAACGATACTGACTATGCTTAAAATCATCAATTATAATCATTACCAATATTAGACAAAAATATTATCTATGCCAGCATCTTGCGCATCAACACAAGCATTTACTTCCAATACAGTTGAACTTGCACTAACATTAACAGCTACTTGGTGGCGCTTGATAGCGCGTCAAGCCCCGCCCACTAGATCCAGCGAGGGGGAGCTGGAGCTCCAGCCAGGGGGAGCTAGAGCTCTAGCTCCTCCCATTTGGCTCTGCAGCGAGCACCACTTGCTCTATATCTTCAAAACAAACTTTATTGCAGAATTCCAATGTCAAAAAAAATTATGAATGTACAATACTAAACTTTAAAAATTTGTAAATACAAAATTAACATCAATACAATTAAACCAAAAATTGGCTAAAGCACTCTATGTTTTCGTTACACACATCACACAAAACCAATGAACGTCTTTGTTTGGTATTTGTCCTGCGGTCATTCCAAGGCACTGTATGTGAAACCATCTTTCACATCTTCCACACTGAATCTGGGTAAAAACGTATTAAAGTTTAGACAGTAAATTAGCTGTATTTTATATTAGTAATTGGGTAATTGTGTTTAAAGTGTTTAAAGTTTAATTTAAATGTTTTCTAAGATTCTTTTTAGTCATCTTAATTTAATATCTGTCAAGTATAAAGTCTAGTGTACACAAATCAATATTAAACCTTACCCAAACAGCATCTGTGTTGTTGGGAAGTTCCTTATTCCCACAGAAAGAGCAGAAGTCATTCTTTGAAACTGAAAAAAAAATAGCATATTTTTCATGAGCTTGTGAAATGGGCTCAATATGAGATTAATAATGGCACCTGATTCTTTCAGAATTTCATCAGCCATCTCTCTTCTGAGATTCTGAAGAGCTTGCATTGACGGGTCAATATCTGTTAGGTTTCCTGTGTTTTGTGGCATTTTTTCTGTTAAGCCTTATCTGTGTTAATTAGTTCTGTTCAGCTAGCTTTTCCTTGTTTGATTAATCGATGAGGTTCAGCTGTCCTTTGCGCGCACCTGTTTCCATTGCGCGCTAATGATCTGTGCCTATTTAGTGCCGCGCGCCTATGCAGTCTTTGTCGGATGATTGTGAAACGTTCGCGCGTATTGTAATTGGAAAATGATTTCTTTGCCATCCATGTATACACTTTTATTGTGATTTTATTACTCAAATGATTCTTGTGCTATGTGATTAGTATACAGTTTTATTCTGGGTCTTCCACTTGATTTTCCCTTGAATATGTCTCAATGTCATTTAAGCCCAACCTTAACATCTTGTACTGTGCCTTGAAGCTTATCCTCCTGTGCTCCATGAAATGAAGATACGAATATCTCTAGACCCATAGGCACCACACCAACACGCCATAACATCTCTGACCAGAACGTAGGAATCAACTCTGGTGCCCGACATCCTACATACGCAAGGAGTCTAATCGGAAGGACATGAATGACGCACAGGAGGGTGGTCTCCACGTTACAAATACAGGGCTCAGAAACTCTCTGACATGTTCACATTGAGAACGCTGTTCTCTGTGTTTTGTGGTCTTCTCACTGTGAATAATCAATAAAGAAGCTTCTTTCTTAAAATGGTTTTCTGTGCTGTTTGTTTCCTCAAGACGGTCTCTCTCTCTCAGCAAGGTGAAGGCTCATTTCCACCACAGTATACTTCGCTTTCTGTAAATAACCCATCTCATCTCTTGTAGTTCTACCTGGATTCGTTCTCGTTCGGATCTCTGTCTCTCCCCTGGGGGGTATTCCAGAAAGCAGGTTATATGACATACCTGGGTATGTTTAAGGGTAAGTTCGTGGATAACCTCAACTTTCGGTTCCAAAAAACGGAGGTAACTTTCTGGGTATGTATGTAACCATAGCAACTGACTCTCTGAAGATAACCTGCTCGGGAGCAGGTTATGTTTCAGTGTAACTTCGTTTCAGAAGGTTGGTGAGCATGGCGTGCCCTTTTGACGAGGATCCTGTGGACGTAGAAGCACAAATTATACTAGGGTTTTTTTAGTCGGGAGAGGGTTATAAGACCACGTATCAATGTGTTTGCATACCCTAATGAATATTTGAAAGAGCGTTATCGTTTTTCAAAAGATTCGTTAGTTTATTTAACACGTCTTTTAAAACCGCATATCGCGAATGTGACAAACCGCGGTTCTGCGCTTAGCACAGAAAACATTCTGTGCATAGCACTTAGGTTTTTTGCGTCTGGACATTTTTTGTACAGTGTGGGCGATTCAGAGCATGTGGGAAAGGCAACTGTGTAGAGCCGTTCGTACAGTATGTCTGGCACTTAAACAGTTCTTACCCACGTTTGTACAGTTCCCTGGCCATAAACCTCTGCTTGTTATTAAAGACAAATTCCACAGAGTGGCAGGTTTGTCCTTTGTAGTAAAATCTATGACGCATATTTAATATTTAGTCATATTATGTATATCTATACATGTATTAATTATGCGCACACACTTCATACTTCCATAACTTTCTGTTTCAGGATTTCCAAATGTAATTGGGTGCATTGATGGCACTCACATTCCTATTAAAGCTCCATCAATAAATGAGGGAGACTATGTTAATAGGAAATGTGTTCATAGTATCAATGTGCAGGTAACAACTTAATTTTTTCCCTTCTTAAAATCATTAAAGTCATTACTTTTTCCACTAACTAGGTAATATGTGAGGCAACCCAAATCATTTCCAATGTTGAGGCAAAATGGCCAGGATCTGTGCATGATGCCAGAATTTTCCGCGAGTCATCATTATGCCAGACATTTCAGCAGGGTATGTTTTACTTTATACAAATTTTTTATTTCCTTTTACTATATTTGTGTTGTACACTTCAATCATTACAGGACAGTACAATGGTTACTTGCTGGGGGACAGAGGATACCCTTGTCTGCCCTATTTAATGACTCCCTACCCTGAACCTGAGCCTGGACCACAGACACGGTTTAACCTGGCTCACAGCCGAACACGGGCCAAGGTGGAGATGACTATAGGGATCCTCAAATCTCGGTTTCAGTGTCTGCGTGGGCTCCGGGTTAGTCCAGAGAGGGCATGCGACATTATAGTGGCTTGTGTTGTGCTTCACAATATTGCCACTATAAGAGGAGAGAGCCACCCTCCTTGTCTTGAGGAAGATGGCCCAGAGGAACACCTACAGATTTTACAGGCCAACAGAGACGGAAGACTTTTGAGAGACAGGATCTGTCAAAATTACTTTTATTAATTTTTTTGCACTGGTCTGCCAGGCAGTTTATTTATTTTTTTCCTGAAAAAATGTTTTTTTTTATATTGCTTTATACATACATACACACATGTGTGTGTGTGTGTGTGTGTGTGTGTGTGTATATATATATATATATATATATATATATATATATATTTAT